>JALJCO010004563.1:70000-165000 GCA_023101725.1 Atherinomorus stipes
AGAGTCATAGTTTGCTGGTTCTCAGACGGGTTCTGCTGTGGAACCCAGAGTCATAGTTTGCTGGTTCTCAGACGGGTTCTGCTGTGGAACCCAGAGTCATAGTTTGCTGGTTCTCAGACGGGTTCTGCTGTGGAACCCAGAGTCATAGTTTGCTGGTTCTCAGACAGGTTCTGCTGTGGAACCCAGAGTCATAGTTTGCTAGTTCTCAGACGGGTTCTGCTGTGGAACCCAGAGTCACAGTTTGCTGGTTCTCAGACGGGTTCTGCTGTGGAACCCAGAGTCATAGTTTGCTAGTTCTCAGACAGGTTCTGCTGTGGAACCCAGAGTCATAGTTTGGTAGTTCTCAGACGGGTTCTGCTGTGGAACCCAGAGTCATAGTTTGCTGGTTCTCAGACAGGTTCTGCTGTGGAACCCAGAGTCATAGTTTGCTAGTTCTCAGACGGGTTCTGCTGTGGAACCCAGAGTCACAGTTTGCTGGTTCTCAGACGGGTTCTGCTGTGGAACCCAGAGTCATAGTTTGCTAGTTCTCAGACAGGTTCTGCTGTGGAACCCAGAGTCATAGTTTGGTAGTTCTCAGACGGGTTCTGCTGTGGAACCCGGAGTCACAGTCTGCTGGTTCTCAGATGGGTTCTGTTGTGGAACCAGGAGTCACAGTCCGCTGGTTCTCAGACAGGTTCTGCTGTGGAACCCGGAGTCAAAGTCTGCTGGTTTTCAGACGGGTTCTGCTGTGGAACCCAGAGTCACAGTTTGCAGGTTCTCAGACGGGTTCTGCTGTGGAACCCGGAGTCACAGTCCGCTGGTTCTCAGACAGGTTCTGCTGTGGAACCCGGAGTCACAGTCTGCTGGTTTTCAGACTGGTTCTGCTGTGGAACCCGGAGTCACAGTCCGCTGGTTCTCAGACGGGTTCTGCTGTGGAACCCGGAGTCACAGTCTGCTGGTTCTCAGATGGGTTCTGCTGTGGAACCCAGAGTCACAGTCCACTGTTTTTCAGATTGGTTCTGTTGTGGAACCAGGAGTCACAGTCTGCTGGTTTTCAGACGGGTTCTGCTGTGGAACCCAGAGTCACAGCTTGGTGGTTCTCAGAGAGGTTCTGCTGTGGAACCCGGAGTCACAGTTTGCAGGTTCTCAGACGGGTTCTGCTGTGGAACCCGGAGTCACAGTCTGCTGTTTTTCAGACTGGTTCTGCTGTGGAACCCGGAGTCATAGTCCGCTGGTTCTCAGACGGGTTCTGCTGTGGAACCCGGAGTCAAAGTCTGCTGGTTTTCAGACGGGTTCTGCTGTGGAACCCAGAGTCACAGCTTGGTGGTTCTCAGAGAGGTTCTGCTGTGGAACCCGGAGTCACAATTTGCAGGTTCTCAGACGGGTTCTGCTGTGGAACCCGGAGTCACAGTCTGCTGTTTTTCAGACTGGTTCTGCTGTGGAACCCGGAGTCATAGTCCGCTGGTTCTCAGACGGGTTCTGCTGTGGAACCCGGAGTCACAGTCCGCTGGTTCTCAGACAGGTTCTGCTGTGGAACCCGGAGTCACAGTCTGCTGGTTTTCAGACTGGTTCTGCTGTGGAACCCGGAGTCACAGTCCGCTGGTTCTCAGACGGGTTCTGCTGTGGAACCCGGAGTCACAGTCCGCTGGTTCTCAGAATGGTTCTGCTGTGGAACCCAGAGTCACAGTCCGCTGGTTCTCAGACAGGTTCTGCTGCGGAACCCGGAGTCACAGTCCGCTGGTTCTCAGACGGGTTCTACTGTGGAACCCGGAGTCACAGTCCGCTGGTTCTCAGACGGGTTCTGCTGTGGAACCCGAAGTCACAGTCCGCTGGTTCTCAGACGGGTTCTACTGTGGAACCCGGAGTCACAGTCTGCTGGTTTTCAGACAGGTTCTGCTGTGGAACCCAGAGTCACATTCCTCTGGTTCTCATACGGGTTCTGCTGTGGAACCAGAAGTCATAGTTAGCTGGTTCTCAGACAGGTTCTGCTGTGGAACCCAGAGTCATAGTTTGCTAGTTCTCATACGGGTTCTGCTGTGGAACCCAGAGTCATAGTTTGCTAGTTCTCAGACGGGTTCTGCTGTGGAACCCAGAGTCATAGTTTGCTAGTTCTCAGACGGGTTCTGCTGTGGAACCCAGAGTCATAGTTTGCTAGTTCTCAGACGGGTTCTGCTGTGGAACCCAGAGTCATAGTTTGCTAGTTCTCAGACAGGTTCTGCTGTGGAACCCAGAGTCATAGTTTGCTGGTTCTCAGACGGGTTCTGCTGTGGAACCCAAAGTCATAGTTTACTAGTTCTCAGACAGGTTCTGCTGTGGAACCCAGAGTCATAGTTTGCTAGTTCTCAGACAGGTTCTGCTGTGGAACCCAGAGTCATAGTTTGCTAGTTCTCAGACAGGTTCTGCTGTGGAACCCAGAGTCATAGTTTGCTGGTTCTCAGACGGGTTCTGCTGTGGAACCCAAAGTCATAGTTTGCTAGTTCTCAGACAGGTTCTGCTGTGGAACCCAGAGTCATAGTCCTCTGGTTCTCAGACGGGTTCTGCTGTGGAACCCAAAGTCATAGTTTGCTAGTTCTCAGGTTCTGCTGTGGAACCCAGAGTCATAGTTTGCTAGTTCTCAGGTTCTGCTGTGGAACCCAGAGTCATAGTTTGCTGGTTCTCAGACGGGTTCTGCTGTGGAACCCAAAGTCATAGTTTGCTAGTTCTCAGACAGGTTCTGCTGTGGAACCCAAAGTCATAGTTTGCTGGTTCTCAGACGGGTTCTGCTGTGGAACCCGAAGTCACAGTCTGCTGGTTCTCAGATGGGTTCTGTTGTGGAACCAGGAGTCACAGTCCGCTGGTTCTCAGACAGGTTCTGCTGTGGAACCCGGAGTCAAAGTCTGCTGGTTTTCAGACGGGTTCTGCTGTGGAACCCAGAGTCACAGTTTGCAGGTTCTCAGACGGGTTCTGCTGTGGAACCCGGAGTCACAGTCCGCTGGTTCTCAGACGGGTTCTACTGTGGAACCCGGAGTCACAGTCTGCTGGTTTTCAGACTGGTTCTGCTGTGGAACTCTGGTTACTCTGCAGAAATACTCTGGTTACTCTGCAGAAATACTCTGGTTGCTATGCAGAAATACTCTTGTTACTCTGCAGAAATACTCTGGTTACTCTGCAGAAATACTCTGGTTACTCTGCAGAAAAACTCTGGTTACTCTGCAGAAATACTCTGGTTGCTATGCAGAAATACTCTTGTTACTCTGCAGAAATACTCTGGTTACTCTGCAGAAATACTCTGGTTACTCTGCAGAAATACTCTGGTTACTCTGCAGAAATAGTCTGGTTGCTATGCAGAAATACTCTTGTTACTCTGCAGAAATACTCTGGTTACTCTGCAGAAATACTCTGGTTACTCTGCAGAAAAACTCTGGTTGCTATGCAGAAATACTCTGGTTGCTATGCAGAAATACTCTTGTTACTCTGCAGAAATACTCTGGTTGCTATGCAGAAATACTCTGGTTACTCTGCAGAAATACTCTGGTTACTCTGCAGAAATACTCTGGTTGCTATGCAGAAATACTCTGGTTACTCTGCAGAAATACTCTGGTTACTCTGCAGAAATACTCTTGTTACTCTGCAGAAATACTCTGGTTACTCTGCAGAAATACTCTTGCTACTCTGCAGAAATACTCTGGTTGCTATGCAGAAATCCTCGTGTCTGAAAATGGCTCCCTGATTGGACCCAGATCCCCATCAGACAAATGCTGTTTACCTGTGTCTGCTCCTCTTTGCTCTGATTGGCCGGCTGCAGGCTCTGGACAGTCATACACTGGTTGGTCGTTTCAAAGCTCCAGAGCCAGTGATTGGTCTGCTGGTGACGCCGACACTCGTGTTTACGGGAACACCTGGACACAGGTGAACACACCATCAGACAGCTGGGAGACACAGGTCCACATCCAAGAGAGGACGCAGATCCTTGTCCAACATGTGGACGCCACCACCAAGACGACAGAGTCTTCTTCTACTGTCAGTCTGAGAACAAACTTCCTCCTCAACAACAGGTGGACAGACAGTTGGACAGAAGGACAGTAGGACAGACAGACAGGTGAACAGACAGACATTAGGACAGATGAACAGGTGGACAGACAGTTGGACAGAAGGACATTAGGACAGACAGACAGTTGGACAGACAGACAGTAGGACAGACAGACAGGTGGACGTACCGTCCCTCCAGGACACACCAGCCGCAGTAGGGGTCTCTGACGGACAGACAGGTAGGACAGTCCGTCTGCATCTCGCAGGAGGACACTGGAACCTTTGACAGCTGAGACGAAGACAGGAGAAAGTTGGTCTCATTTCTGATTGGACGAGAGAAGATGACAGGAAGGACATTTCTCACCCTGCTATTGGTTAAAACGTAAACATGCTGCTGGCTCTCGTCCAATAGGAGGTCAGCGCTGATGCTGCCGCCACGGTCCACCAGAACCCGGTCGTACAGGTCACCTGACCCGTCAGGACGCACCAAGACCTGCAAGACAGCGGCACAGGTGGGTTCACGTGGTCCAGACCGGATCTGGATTAGACTGGTTAGTGGTCCAGGATTTGGACCAGACTGGATCTGGACCGGGAGAGGTATGACTCTTCCTCTCCATAAATCATCATGTATCCATGTTACTATGGCAACCATGTCTGACACGTAGAAACAGGTTCCTGCAGAATCTGGTCTCTGTACCAGGACCAGGACCAGGACCAGGACCCGGTCCTCTGATCTGCTCATCAATGCTGACATCAGCGGACCAATCACAATCATTCAATTCTGTCATCAATCATTTGATCAATCCCAGAGTGCACCTGGGGGACAGCAGCCAATCAGCAGCCAGAACACACAACCAGAACTAGAACCTGAACCAGAACCTGAACTATAACCACCAGAACTAGAACCAGGACTAGAACCTGGACCAGAACCAGAACCAGAACTAGAACTAAAACCAGAACTAGAACCTGGACCAGAACTAGAACCAGAAGTAGAACCTGAACCAGAACTAGAACCAGAACCAGAACTAGAACCAGAACTATAACCTGAACCAGAACTAGAACCAGAAGTAGAACCTGAACTATAACCACCAGAACTATAACCAGAACTAGAACCTGAACCAGAACCTGAACTATAACCACCAGAACTAGAACCAGGACTAGAACCTGGACCAGAACCAGAACCAGAACTAGAACTAAAACCAGAACTAGAACCTGAACCAGAACTAGAACCAGAACTAGAACCTAAACAAGAAGTAGATCCAGAACTAGAACTAGAACTAAAACCAGAACTAGAACCTGAACCAGAACTAGAACCAGAAGTAGAACCTGAACCAGAACTAGAACCAGAACTATAACCTGAACCAGAACCAGAACTATAACCAGAACTATAACCTGGACCAGAACCAGAACCAGAACTATAACTATAACCAGAAGTATAACCTGGACCAGAACCAGAACCAGAACTAGAACTATAACCAGAACTATAACCTGGACCAGAACCAGAACCTGAACCAGAACAAGAACCAGAACTAGAACCAGAACTAGAATCTGAACCAGAACCAGAACCAGAACTAGAACCTAAACAAGAAGTAGATCCAGAACTAGAACTAGAACTAGAACCAGAACTAGAACCTGAACCAGAACTAGAACCAGAACCTAAACAAGAAGTAGATCCAGAACTAAAACCTGAAACAGAACCTGAACCAGAACAAGAACCAGAACAAGAACCAGAACTAGAACCAGAACTAGAATCTGAACCAGAACCAGAACCAGAACTAGAACCTGGACCAGAACCAGAACCTGAACCAGAACAAGAACCAGAACAAGAACCAGAACTAGAATCTGAACCAGAACCAGAACCAGAACTATAACATGAACCAGAACTATAACCAGAACTATAACCTGGACCAGAACCAGAACCTGAACCAGAACAAGAACCAGAACAAGAACCAGAACTATAACATGAACCAGAACTATAACCAGAACTATAACCTGGACCAGAACCAGAACCTGAACCAGAACAAGAACCACAACTAGAACCAGAACTATAACATGAACCAGAACTATAACCAGAACTATAACCTGGACCAGAACCAGAACCTGAACCAGAACAAGAACCAGAACAAGAACCAGAACTATAACATGAACCAGAACTATAACCAGAACTATAACCTGGACCAGAACCAGAACCTGAACCAGAACAAAAACCAGAACTATAACATGAACCAGAACTATAACCAGAACTATAACCTGGACCAGAACCAGAACCTGAACCAGAACAAGAACCAGAACTAGAACCAGAACTAGAATCTGAACCAGAACCAGAACCAGAACTAGAACCTGGACCAGAACCTGAAGAGTCCTCACCTTGTGCAGCCGTCCCTCTCGGTCGCCCAGGAATGTGATGGTGTGTGCAGCCTCTGTTGCCGCGGCGACAGCGGTCAGCTGGGTGGGCAGGGTGATGGTGGGAGTGGCCTGGAATGGCACAGAACTAGCGATGGGGTTGGGGGTGTGTTCCCCCCCACACGGATATTCTGAGAGAGAGTCCTTGTATCAGAATGGAGAGAGAGAGAGTTTATTTACATCTCTGTGACAAATAAACAATATTTGCTTCCACATTGTGTTTATGTGTTAATGAGTTATTTATTTATTTAGCAACAACATAGACGGCAGAAGTGCTGGACAAGTTTGCCCACATGTGCATATAAGTACGCATATTTATGGATATACAAATATATACATATATACAAATATATATATATATACATATATATATATATATATATATATATATATATATATATGTATGTATATATATATGTATATATGCACGTAGGCTACAGGCAGCACGTGCACGTAAACTACAAGCAGCACGTGCACGTAGGCTACAGGCAGCACGTGCACGTAGGCTACAGGCAGCACGTGCACGTAGGTAAACGAGGGAAAGCAGCTCTGAATAACAGAGATGAGAAACCTCAGTTTGTATCAGATGATCTGGGGCATAAATGTGTCAAACATGGTTCCTATCAAGGTTCCTCATGTGCAACCGCAGACTGATGGGGAACGTAGTTCTGATGACTAAACTCCAGACGGGGAGTTCTAGGAACTGATCCTAGAACCTCTCTGTTCCTAGAACCTAGAACCTCTCTGTTCCTAGAACCTCTCTGTTCCTGGAACCTCTCTGTTCCTAGAACCTGGAACCTCTCTGTTCCTAGGACCTCTCTGTTCCTAGAACCTAGAACCTCTCTGTTCCTAGAACTTCTCTGTTCCTAGAACTTCTCTGTTCCTAGAACCTCTCTGTTCCTAGAACCTAGAACCTCTCTGTTCCTAGAACCTCTCTTTTCCTAGAACCTAGAACCTCTCTGTTCCTAGAACCTAGAACCTCTCTGTTCCTAGAACCTCTCTGTTCCTAGAACCTGGAACCTCTCTGTTCCTAGAACCTCTCTGTTCCTAGAACCTCTCTGTCCCTAGAACCTCTCTGTTCCTAGAACCTAGAACCTCTCTGTTCCTAGAACCTCTCTGTTCCAAGAACCTAGAACCTCTCTGTTCCTAGAACCTCTCTGTTCCTAGAACCCCTCTTTTCCTAGAACCTCTCTGTTCCTAGAACCTAGAACCTCTCTGTTCCTAGAACCTCTCTGTTCTTAGAACCTGGAACCTCTCTGTTCCTAGGACCTAGAACCTCTCTGTTCCTAGAACCTAGAACCTCTCTGTTCCTAGAACCTAGAACCTCTCTGTTCCTAGAACCTAGAACCTCTCTGTTCCTAGAACCGAGAACCTCTCTGTTCCTAGAACCTCTCTGTTCCTAGAACCTAGAACCTCTCTGTTCCTAGGACCTCTCTGTTCCTAGAACCTAGAACCTCTCTGTTCCTAGAACTTCTCTGTTCCTAGAACCTCTCTGTTCCTAGAACCTCTCTGTTCTTAGAACCTGGAACCTCTCTGTTCCTAGGACCTCTCTGTTCCTAGAACCTAGAACCTCTCTGTTCCTAGAACCTAGAACCTCTCTGTTCCTAGAACCTAGAACCTCTCTGTTCCTAGAACCTAGAACCTCTCTGTTCCTAGAACCCCTCTTTTCCTAGAACCTAGAACCTCTCTGTTCCTAGAACCTAGAACCTCTCTGTTCCTAGAACCTAGAACCTCTCTGTTCCTAGAACCTCTCTGTTCCTAGAACCTGGAACCTCTCTGTTCCTAGAACCTCTCTGTTCCTAGAACCTAGAACCTCTCTTTTCCTAGAACCTCTCTGTTCCTAGAACCTAGAACCTCTCTGTTCCTAGAACCTCTCTGTTCCTAGAACCTAAAACCTCTCTGTTCCTAGAACCTCTCTGTTCCTAGAACCTATAACCTCTCTGTTCCTAGAACCTCTCTGTTCCTGGAACCTCTCTGCTCCTAGAGTCTAGAACCTCTCTGTTCCTAGAACCTCTCTGTTCCTAGAACCTGGAACCTCTCTGTCCCTAGAACCTCTCTGTCCCTAGAACCTCTCTGTTCCTAGAACCTAGAACCTCTCTTTTCCTAGAACCTAGAACCTCTCTGTTCCTAGAACCTAGAACCTCTGTTCCTAGAACCTCTCTGTTCCTAGAACCTCTCTGTCCCTAGAACCTCTCTGTCCCTAGAACCTAGAACCTCTCTGTTCCTATAACCTCTGTTCCTAGAACCTAGAACCTCTCTGTTCCTAGTACCTAGAACCTCTCTGTTCCTAGGACCTCTCTGTTCCTAGAACCTCTCTGTTCTTAGAACCTCTCTGTTCCTAGAACCTCTCTGTTCTTAGAACCTCTCTGTTCCTAGAACCTGGAACCTCTCTGTTCCTAGAACCTAGAACCTCTCTGTTCCTAGGACCTCTCTGTTCCTAGAACCTAGAACCTCTCTGTTCCTAGAACCTCTCTGTTCCTAGAACCTCTCTGTTCCTAGAACCTGGAACCTCTCTGTTCCTAGAACCTAGAACCTCTCTGTTCCTAGAACCTAGAACCTCTCTGTTCCTAGAACCTCTCTGTTCCTAGAACATCTCTGTTCCTAGAACCTGAAACCTCTCTGTTCCTAGAACCTCTCTTTTCCTAGAACCTCTCTGTTCCTAGAACCTCTCTGTTCCTAGAACCTGGAACCTCTCTGTTCCTAGAACCTCTCTGTTCCTAGAACCTGGAACCTCTCTGTTCCTAGAACCTCTCTGTTCCTAGAACCTCTCTGTTCCTAGAACCTAGAACCTCTCTTTTCCTAGAACCTAGAACCTCTCTGTTCCTAGAACCTCTCTGTTCCTAGAACCTCGCTGTTCCTAGAACCTCTCTGTTCCTAGAACCTCTTTTCCTAGAACCTAGAACCTCTCTGTTCCTAGAACCTAGAACCTCTCTGTTCCTAGAACCTGGAACCTCTCTGTTCCTAGAACCTCTCTGTCCCTAGAACCTCTCTGTCCCTAGAACCTCTCTGTTCCTAGAACCTCTCTGTTCCTAGAACCTAGAACCTCTCTGTTCCTAGGACTCTCTCTGTTCCTAGAACCTAGAACCTCTCTGTTCCTAGAACCTAGAACCTCTCTGTTCCTAGAACCTCTCTGTTCCTAGAACCTCTCTGTTCCTAGAACCTAGAACCTCTCTGTTCCTAGAACCTCTCTGTTCCTAGAACCTAGAACCTCTCTGTTCCTAGACCCTCTCTGTTCCTAGAACCTGGAACCTCTCTGTTCCTAGAACCTCTCTGTTCCTAGAACCTCTCTGTTCCTAGAACCTAGAACCTCGCTGTTCCTAGAACCTCTCTGTTCCTAGAACCTCTTTTCCTAGAACCTAGAACCTCTCTGTTCCTAGAACCTAGAACCTCTCTGTTCCTAGAACCTCTCTGTTCCTAGAACCTGGAACCTCTCTGTTCCTAGAACCTCTCTGTCCCTAGAACCTCTCTGTCCCTAGAACCTAGAACCTCTCTGTTCCTAGAACCTCTCTGTTCCTAGAACCTAGAACCTCTCTGTTCCTAGAACCCCTCTTTTCCTAGAACCTAGAACCTCTCTGTTCCTAGAACCTAGAACCTCTCTGTTCCTAGAACCTCTCTGTTCCTAGAACCTCTCTGTTCCTAGAACCTGGAACCTCTCTGTTCCTAGAACCTCTCTGTTCCTAGAACCTAGAACCTCTCTGTTCCTAGAACCTCTCTGTTCCTAGAACCTAGAACCTCTCTGTTCCTAGAACCTGGAACCTCTCTGTTCCTAGAACCTCTCTGTTCCTAGAACCTCTTTGTTCCTAGAACCTAGAACCTCTCTGTTCCTAGAACCTCTCTGTTCCTAGAACCTGGAACCTCTCTGTTCCTAGAACCTCTCTGTCCCTAGAACCTCTCTGTCCCTAGAACCTAGAACCTCTCTGTTCCTAGAACCTCTCTGTTCCTAGAACCTAGAACCTCTCTGTTCCTAGAACCCCTCTTTTCCTAGAACCTAGAACCTCTCTGTTCCTAGAACCTAGAACCTCTCTGTTCCTAGAACCTCTCTGTTCCTAGAACCTCTCTGTTCCTAGAACCTGGAACCTCTCTGTTCCTAGAACCTCTCTGTTCCTAGAACCTCTATGTTCCTAGAACCTAGAACCTCTCTGTTCCTAGAACCTGGAACCTCTCTGTTCCTAGAACCTCTCTGTTCCTAGAACCTCTTTGTTCCTAGAACCTGGAACCTCTCTGTTCCTAGAACCTCTCTGTTCCTAGAACCTCTCTGTTCCTAGAACATCGAGCTGGCCTTCTCTCTGATCGTGTTTGTCGTTCAGGTCCTGGGTTTTCTAACGGTTCCCAAAGCTGGATTCTGTACCGAAGAACTGCACCACCGCCCAAGGCCCCCCCCCCCCCCCCCGGCTCCGACACGGTTCTGGTGAAAGACATCCTGGTTCTGGTGAAAGACATCCCGGTTCTGGTGAAAGACATCCAGGTTCTGGTGAAAGACATCCCGGTTCTGGTGAAAGACATCCAGGTTCTGGTGAAAGACATCCCGGTTCTGGTGAAAGACATCCCGGTTCTGGTGAAAGACATCCAGGTTCTGGTGAAAGACATCCCGGTCCTGGTGAAAGACATCCCGGTTCTGGTGAAAGACATCCCGGTTCTGGTGAAAGACATCCAGGTTCTGGTGAAAGACATCCCGGTTCTGGTGAAAGACATCCCGGTCCTGGTGAAAGACATCCCGGTCCTGGTGAAAGACATCCAGGTTCTGGTGAAAGACATCCAGGTTCTGGTGAAAGACATCCCGGTCCTGGTGAAAGACATCCCGGTCCTGGTGAAAGACATCCCGGTTCTGGTGAAAGACATCCAGGTTCTGGTGAAAGACATCCCGGTTCTGGTGAAAGACATCCCGGTTCTGGTGAAAGACATCCTGGTTCTGGTGAAAGACATCCTGGTTCTGGTGAAAGACATCCTGGTTCTGGTGAAAGACATCCCGGTCCTGGTGAAAGACATCCTGGTTCTGGTGAAAGACATCCAGGTCCTGGTGAAAGACATCCAGGTTCTGGTGAAAGACATCCTGGTTCTGGTGAAAGACATCCCGGTCCTGGTGAAAGACATCCCGGTCCTGGTGAAAGACATCCAGGTTCTGGTGAAAGACATCCAGGTTCTGGTGAAAGACATCCCGGTTCTGGTGAAAGACATCCCGGTTCTGGTGAAAGACATCCCGGTTCTGGTGAAAGACATCCTGGTTCTGGTGAAAGACATCCCGGTTCTGGTGAAAGACATCCCGGTTCTGGTGAAAGACATCCCGGTTCTGGTGAAAGACATCCAGGTTCTGGTGAAAGACATCCCGGTCCTGGTGAAAGACATCCCGGTTCTGATCCCGGTTCTGGTGAAAGACATCCCGGTCCTGGTGAAAGACATCCCGGTCCTGGTGAAAGACATCCCGGTTCTGGTGAGAGACATCCCGGTCCTGGACTTGTTCCTGGGAGGTTGAACCTGTGAAAAGGTGTTCAGGTGAGTCTCACGGGTCGCGGCTGTGTGCGAGCGCCTACCTTGGGCAGTCTCAGACATTTTGACGAGACCGCGTACTCGATGTAGGCCTCCTCCTGCCCCCCGCCGCCTCGTCCACCCTCCGTGTAGCACACCTCCTGTGCTCTCCTCATCATGGCGTCCAGCTCCGCCATCCCATAAACACAAAGAGCAGAGCGGCTGGTCGCTACGGGTGTGGACGCCTGCCCGGCCGCCATGACGACAAACAGGGCGGGCTCTCCGGAGCGGTTCCCGAGCCACGCCCCCTGAGCCAGGTTAAAGCCCCCGCGGCACGTCAGCGGCACCTCCACGTACGAGTAGAAGCTGCGGTCGGAGGCGCAGAGGCGTGAGGCGTACGTCCGGTACTCCTTCTTGTGCCACATGTCCCGCCGGGAAAACAAGAAGTAGACATGGTTGCCATGGGCAACGGCTTTCACAAAATGGTTGTTGTACTCGGAGTAACTTCCAACAACAAGTTTTCCGAGTTCCTCTTCCTGAGAGAAGGCCCTGCGGGGTGGAACCACCGGGAACAGCCGCCGCGTGGTGATTGGTGGGATGTCACCCGGACCCTTGCTGGTGTAGCCTCGACCAACCAGCATCAAGCGCAGCGTCCCACCGGCCACGCCCCCTTCTGGCTTGCTCTTTGTGGTTATCACCACGCCAACGGTGGAAACTCGCGGCTCGTTGGCAGCGACGTACTGAGTGTCAACGGGGTTGGAGGTCCGGTAGATGAGCTGAGAGATGTCGGACAGATTCCTGCAGACACAAGAGCATCGCAGGATTAGCACCCTCCCCACAGAGACCCCCCCACAGAGACCCCACAGAGACCCCCCCACAGACCCCACAGAGACCCCCCCCCACCACAGACCCCACAGAGACCCCTCCCCCACAGACACCACAGAGACCCTCCCCATCTCAGACCCCACAGAGACCCTCCCCACAGACCCCACAGAGACCCCCCCACAGACCCCACAGAGACCCTCCCCACCACAGACCCCACAGAGACCCCCCATCTCAGACCCCACAGAGACCCCCCCCCACAGAACCCACAGAGACCCCCCCCACAGAACCCACAGAGACCCTCCCCCCACAGACACCACAGAGACCCTCCCCATCTCAGACCCCACAGAGACCCTCCCCCACAGACACCACAGAGACCCTCCCCATCTCAGACCCCACAGAGACCCCCCCCACAGACCCCACAGAGACCCCCCACAGACCCCACAGAGACCCCCCCCACCACAGACCCCACAGAGACCCTCCCCCACAGACACCACAGAGACCCTCCCCATCTCAGACCCCACAGAGACCCTCCCCCCACAGACCCCACAGAGACCCCCCCCACAGACCCCACAGAGACCCTCCCCACCACAGACCCCACAGAGACCCCCCCATCTCAGACCCCACAGAGACCCCCCCCACAGAACCCACAGAGACCCCCCCCACAGACCCCACAGAGACCCTCCCCCACAGACACCACAGAGACCCTCCCCATCTCAGACCCCACAGAGACCCTCCCCACAGACCCCACAGAGACCCCCCCCACAGACCCCACAGAGACCCTCCCCACCACAGACCCCACAAGAGACCCTCCCCACAGACACCACAGAGACCCCCCCCCACCACAGACCCCACAGAAACCCTCCCCACAGAACCCACAGAGACCCCCCCCCACAGACCCCACAGAGACCCTCCCCCCACAGACCCCACAGAGACCCTCCCCACAGACACTACAGAGACCCTCCCCACCACAGACCCCACAGACCCCACAGAGACCCTCCCCATCTCAGACCCCACAGAAACCCTCCCCACCACAGACCCCACAGAAACCCCCCCCACCACAGACCCCACCGACCCCACAGAAACCCTCCCCATCTCAGACCCCACAGAAACCCTCCCCACCACAGACCCCACAGAAACCCCCCCCCCCACCACAGACCCCACCGACCCCACAGAAACCCTCCCCACCACAGACCCCACAGAGACCCTCCCCACAGACACTACAGAGACCCTCCCCACCACAGACCCCACAGAGACCCTCCCCATCAAAGACCCCACAGAGACCCCCCTCCCCCCACAGACCCCACAGAGACCCTCCCCATCTCAGACCCCACAGAAACCCTCCCCACCACAGACCCCACAGAAACCCCCCCCACCACAGACCCCACCGACCCCACAGAAACCCTCCCCACCACAGACCCCACAGAGACCCTCCCCATCTCAGACCCCACAGAAACCCCCCCACCACAGACCCCACAGACCCCACAGAGACCCTCCCCATCTCAGACCCCACAGAAACCCTCCCCACCACAGACCCCACAGAGACCCCCCCCCACCACAGACCCCCCCCCCACAGACCCCACAGAAACCCTCCCCACCTCAGACCCCACAGAAACCCTCCCCACCACAGACCCCACAGACCCCCCCCCCCCACCACAGACCCCACCCCCCGACCCCACAGAAACCCTCCCCACCTCAGACCCCACAGAGACCCTCCCCACCACAGACCCCCCCACAGACCCCACAGAAACCCTCCCCCCCCCGCCCCCCACAGACCCCACAGAGACCCTCCCCACCACAGACCCCACAGAGACCCCCCCCACAGACACCACAGAGACCCCCCCCACAGAACCCACAGAAACCCCCCCCTCTTTCCTCATTCCACTGACAGTATTGTGATTTTTTCAGGAATACGTTTACAGTTTGTACTGTGTTCCAGGTGAATGTCACTCAGAGTACCACATATGTACTCAGACAGAGTACCACATATGTACTCAGACAGAGTACCATATATTTACTCAGACAGAGTACCACATATTTACTCAGACAGAGTACCATATATTTACTCAGACAGAGTACCACATATTTACTCAGACAGAGTACCACATATGTACTCAGACAGAGTACCACATATGTACTCAGACAGAGTACCACATATTTACTCAGACAGAGTACCACATATTTACTCAGACAGAGTACCACATATGTACTCAGACAGAGTACCACATATTTACTCAGACAGAGTACCACATATGTACTCAGACAGAGTACCACATATTTACTCAGACAGAGTACCACATATTTACTCAGACAGAGTACCACATATGTACTCAGACAGAGTACCACATATTTACTCAGACAGAGTACCACATATGTACTCAGACAGAGTACCACATATGTACTCAGACAGAGTACCACATATTTACTCAGACAGAGTACCACATATGTACTCAGACAGAGTACCACATATTTACTCAGACAGAGTACCACATATTTACTCAGACAGAGTACCACATATGTACTCAGACAGAGTACCACATATTTAGTCAGACAGAGTACCACATATGTACTCAGACAGAGTACCACATATTTACTCAGACAGAGTACCACATATGTACTCAGACAGAGTACCACATATGTACTCAGACAGAGTACCACATATTTACTCAGACAGAGTACCACATATGTACTCAGACAGAGTACCACATATTTACTCAGACAGAGTACCACATATTCACTCAGACAGAGTACCACATATTTACTCAGCAGAGTACCACATATGTACTCAGACAGAGTACCACATATTTACTCAGACAGAGTACCACATATTTACTCAGACAGAGTACCACATATGTACTCAGACAGAGTACCACATATTTACTCAGACAGAGTACCACATATTTACTCAGACAGAGTACCACATATTTACTCAGACAGAGTACCACATATGTACTCAGACAGAGTACCACATATTTACTCAGACAGAGTACCACATATTTACTCAGACAGAGTACCACATATGTACTCAGACAGAGTACCACATATGTACTCAGACAGAGTACCACATATTTACTCAGACAGAGTACCACATATTTACTCAGACAGAGTACCACATATTTACTCAGACAGAGTACCACATATGTACTCAGACAGAGTACCACATATGTACTCAGACAGAGTACCACATATTTACTCAGACAGAGTACCACATATTTACTCAGACAGAGTACCACATATTTACTCAGACAGAGTACCACATATGTACTCAGACAGAGTACCACATATTTACTCAGACAGAGTACCACATATTTACTCAGACAGAGTACCACATATTTACTCAGACAGAGTACCACATATTTACTCAGACAGAGTACCACATATGTACTCAGACAGAGTACCACATATTTACTCAGACAGAGTACCACATATTTACTCAGACAGAGTACCACATATGTACTCAGACAGAGTACCATATATTTACTCAGACAGAGTACCACATATTTACTCAGACAGAGTACCACATATTTACTCAGACAGAGTACCACATATTTACTCAGACAGAGTACCACATATGTACTCAGACAGAGTACCACATATTTACTCAGACAGAGTACCACATATTTACTCAGACAGAGTACCACATATGTACTCAGACAGAGTACCACATATTTACTCAGACAGAGTACCACATATGTACTCAGACAGAGTACCACATATGTACTCAGACAGAGTACCACATATGTACTCAGACAGAGTACCACATATTTACTCAGACAGAGTACCACATATGTACTCAGACAGAGTACCACATATTTGGATTCTACTTCTGTAGTGATCTTAAATGTTTTAGCTTTCTGTGGGGACAAAGGACTACACAGCCCTGGTAGTATGGATATGTACTGAGCTGAGCCAGACGAGTACTCTGGATACGTACAGTATGTACTCTGGGGGTGATGAAGCCAGTATTTTACTATAACTGAGCCAGACGAGTACTCTGGATACTACAGTATGTACTCTGGATACATACAGTATGTACTCTGCCGGTGATGAAGCCAGTATTTTACTATAACTGAGCCAGACGAGTACTCTGGATACGTACATATGTACTCTGCCGGCGATGAAGCCAGTATTTTACTATAACTGAGCCAGACGAGTACTCTGGATACTACAGTATGTACTCTGCCGGTGATGAAGCCAGTATTTTACTATAACTGAGCCAGACGAGTACTCTGGATACGTACAGTATGTACTCTGCCGGTGATGAAGCCAGTATTTTACTATAACTGAGCCAGACGAGTACTCTGGATACGTACGTATGTACTCTGCCGGCGATGAAGCCAGTATTTTACTATAACTGAGCCAGACGAGTACTCTGGATACTACAGTATGTACTCTGGATAGATAGCCAGTATGTACTATCTGATACATACAGTATGTACTCTGGATACATACAGTATGTACTCTGCCGGCGATGAAGCCAGTATTTTACTATAACTGAGCCAGACGAGTACTCTGGATACATACAGTATGTACTCTGCCGGTGATGAAGCCAGTATTTTACTATAACTGAGCCAGACGAGTACTCTGGATACATACAGTATGTACTCTGCCGGCGATGAAGCCAGTATTTTACTATAACTGAGCCAGACGAGTACTCTGGATACATACAGTATGTACTCTGCCGGTGATGAAGCCAGTATTTTACTATAACTGAGCCAGACGTATGTACTCTGGATACGTACAGTATGTACTCTGCCGGCGATGAAGCCAGTATTTTACTATAACTGAGCCAGACGAGTACTCTGGATACGTACAGTATGTACTCTGCCGGCGATGAAGCCAGTATTTTACTATAACTGAGCCAGACGAGTACTCTGGATACGTACAGTATGTACTCTGCCGGTGATGAAGCCAGTATTTTACTATAACTGAGCCAGACGAGTACTCTGGATACATACAGTATGTACTCTGCCGGTGATGAAGCCAGTATTTTACTATAACTGAGCCAGACGAGTACTCTGGATACATACAGTATGTACTCTGCCGGTGATGAAGCCAGTATTTTACTATAACTGAGCCAGACGAGTACTCTGGATACATACAGTATGTACTCTGCCGGCGATGAAGCCAGTATTTTACTATAACTGAGCCAGACGAGTACTCTGGATACATACAGTATGTACTCTGCCGGTGATGAAGCCAGTATTTTACTATAACTGAGCCAGACGAGTACTCTGGATACATACAGTATGTACTCTGCCGGCGATGAAGCCAGTATTTTACTATAACTGAGCCAGACACAGTAGTACTCTGGATACATACAGTATGTACTCTGGATACATACAGTATGTACTCTGCCGGCGATGAAGCCAGTATTTTACTATAACTGAGCCAGACGAGTACTCTGGATACATACAGTATGTACTCTGCCGGCGATGAAGCCAGTATTTTACTATAACTGAGCCAGACGAGTACTCTGGATACATACAGTATGTACTCTGCCGGCGATGAAGCCAGTATTTTACTATAACTGAGCCAGACGAGTACTCTGGATACATACAGTATGTACTCTGCCGGCGATGAAGCCAGTATTTTACTATAACTGAGCCAGACGAGTACTCTGGATACATACAGTATGTACTCTGCCGGCGATGAAGCCAGTATTTTACTATAACTGAGCCAGACGAGTACTCTGGATACATACAGTATGTACTCTGCCGGTGATGAAGCCAGTATTTTACTATAACTGAGCCAGACGAGTACTCTGGATACGTACAGTATGTACTCTGCCGGCGATGAAGCCAGTATTTTACTATAACTGAGCCAGACGAGTACTCTGGATACATACAGTATGTACTCTGCCGGTGATGAAGCCAGTATTTTACTATAACTGAGCCAGACGAGTACTCTGGATACGTACGTATGTACTCTGCCGGCGATGAAGCCAGTATTTTACTATAACTGAGCCAGACGAGTACTCTGGATACGTACGTATGTACTCTGGATACATACAGTATGTACTCTGCCGGTGATGAAGCCAGTATTTTACTATAACTGAGCCAGACGAGTACTCTGGATACATACAGTATGTACTCTGCCGGCGATGAAGCCAGTATTTTACTATAACTGAAGCCAGACGAGTACTCTGGATACTACAGTATGTACTCTGCCGGCGATGAAGCCAGTATTTTACTATAACTGAGCCAGACGAGTACTCTGGATACGTACGTATGTACTCTGCCGGTGATGAAGCCAGTATTTTACTATAACTGAGCCAGACGAGTACTCTGGATACATACAGTATGTACTCTGCCGGCGATGAAGCCAGTATTTTACTATAACTGAGCCAGACGAGTACTCTGGATACATACAGTATGTACTCTGGATACATACAGTATGTACTCTGGATACATACAGTATGTACTCTGCCGGTGATGAAGCCAGTATTTTACTATAACTGAGCCAGACGAGTACTCTGGATACATACAGTATGTACTCTGGATACATACAGTATGTACTCTGGAGACATACAGTATGTACTCTGGATACATACAGTATGTACTCTGGATACGTACAGTATGTACTCTGCCGGCGATGAAGCCAGTATTTTACTATAACTGAGCCAGACGAGTACTCTGGATACATACAGTATGTACTCTGCCGGCGATGAAGCCAGTATTTTACTATAACTGAGCCAGACGAGTACTCTGGATACGTACGTTTGTACTCTGGATACGTACAGTATGTACTCTGCCGGTGATGAAGCCAGTATTTTACTATAACTGAGCCAGACGAGTACTCTGGATACATACAGTATGTACTCTGCCGGCGATGAAGCCAGTATTTTACTATAACTGAGCCAGACGAGTACTCTGGATACATACAGTATGTACTCTGCCGGTGATGAAGCCAGTATTTTACTATAACTGAGCCAGACGAGTACTCTGGATACATACAGTATGTACTCTGCCGGTGATGAAGCCAGTATTTTACTATAACTGAGCCAGACGAGTACTCTGGATACGTACAGTATGTACTCTGCCGGTGATGAAGCCAGTATTTTACTATAACTGAGCCAGACGAGTACTCTGGATACGTACGTATGTACTCTGCGGTGATGAAGCCAGTATTTTACTATAACTGAGCCAGAGAGTACTCTGGATACGTACAGTATGTACTCTGCCGGTGATGAAGCCAGTATTTTACTATAACTGAGCCAGACGAGTACTCGGATACATACGTATGTACTCTGCCGGTGATGAAGCCAGTATTTTACTATAACTGAGCCAGACAGTACCGGATACGTACGTATGTACTCTGGATACATACAGTATGTACTCTGCCGGTGATGAAGCCAGTATTTTACTATAACTGAGCCAGACGAGTACTCTGGATACATACAGTATGTACTCTGCGGCGATGAAGCCAGTATTTTACTATAACTGAGCCAGACGAGTACTCTGGATACATACGTATGTACTCTGCCGGGATGAAGCCAGTATTTTACTATAACTGAGCCAGACGAGTACTCTGGATACATACAGTATGTACTCTGCCGGTGATGAAGCCAGTATTTTACTATAACTGAGCCAGATGAGTACTCTGGATACATACAGTATGTACTCTGTAACGGAGCCAGTATTTTACTATAATGAGCCAGACGAGTACTTGGATACATAAGTATGTACTCTGATACTACATATTACTCTGATACATAAGTATGTACTCTGGATACATAAGTATGTACTCTGGATACGTACAGTATGTACTCTGCCGACGATGAAGCCAGTATTTTACTATAACTGAGCCAGACGAGTACTCTGGATACATACAGTATGTACTCTGCCGGCGATGAAGCCAGTATTTTACTATAACTGAGCCAGACGAGTACTCTGGATACGTACGTATGTACTCTGATACGTACAGTATGTACTCTGCCGGTGATGAAGCCAGTATTTTACTATAACTGAGCCAGACGAGTACTCTGGATACATACAGTATGTCGATACATACAGTATGTACTCTGGATACATACAGTATGTACTCTGCCGGCGATGAAGCCAGTATTTTACTATAACTGAGCCAGACGAGTACTCTGGATACGTACGTATGTACTCTGCCGGTGATGAAGCCAGTATTTTACTATAACTGAGCCAGACGAGTACTCTGGATACATACAGTATGTACTCTGCCGGTGATGAAGCCAGTATTTTACTATAACTGAGCCAGACGAGTACTCTGGATACATACAGTATGTACTCTGGATACATACAGTATGTACTCTGCCGGTGATGAAGCCAGTATTTTACTATAACTGAGCCAGACGAGTACTCTGGATACATACAGTATGTACTCTGCCGGCGATGAAGCCAGTATTTTACTATAACTGAGCCAGTATGTACTCTGGATACGTACGTATGTACTCTGCCGGCGATGAAGCCAGTATTTTACTATAACTGAGCCAGTATGTACTCTGGATACGTACAGTATGTACTCTGCCGGCGATGAAGCCAGTATTTTACTATAACTGAGCCAGAGGAGTACTCTGGATACATACAGTATGTACTCTGCCGGTGATGAAGCCAGTATTTTACTATAACTGAGCCAGAGGAGTACTCTGGATACATACAGTATGTACTCTGCCGGTGATGAAGCCAGTATTTTACTATAACTGAGCCAGACGAGTACTCTGGATACATACAGTATGTACTCTGCCGGTGATGAAGCCAGTATTTTACTATAACTGAGCCAGACGAGTACTCTGGATACATACAGTATGTACTCTGCCGACGTTGAAGCCAGTATTTTACTATAACTGAGACAGACGAGTACTCTGGATACATACAGTATGTACTCTGCCGGTGATGAAGCCAGTATTTTACTATAACTGAGCCAGACGAGTACTCTGGATACATACAGTATGTACTCTGCCGGTGATGAAGCCAGTATTTTACTATAACTGAGCCAGACGAGTACTCTGGATACATACAGTATGTACTCTGCCGGCGATGAAGCCAGTATTTTACTATAACTGAGCCAGTATGTACTCTGGATACGTACGTATGTACTCTGCCGGCGATGAAGCCAGTATTTTACTATAACTGAGCCAGTATGTACTCTGGATACGTACAGTATGTACTCTGCCGGCGATGAAGCCAGTATTTTACTATAACTGAGCCAGAGGAGTACTCTGGATACATACAGTATGTACTCTGCCGGTGATGAAGCCAGTATTTTACTATAACTGAGCCAGAGGAGTACTCTGGATACATACAGTATGTACTCTGCCGGCGATGAAGCCAGTATTTTACTATAACTGAGCCAGACGAGTACTCTGGATACATACAGTATGTACTCTGCCGACGTTGAAGCCAGTATTTTACTATAACTGAGACAGACGAGTACTCTGGATACATACAGTATGTACTCTGGATACATACAGTATGTACTCTGCCGGTGATGAAGCCAGTATTTTACTATAACTGAGCCAGACGAGTACTCTGGATACATACAGTATGTACTCTGCCGGTGATGAAGCCAGTATTTTACTATAACTGAGCCAGACGAGTACTCTGGATACTACAGTATGTACTCTGCCGGCGATGAAGCCAGTATTTTACTATAACTGAGCCAGACGAGTACTCTGGATACATACAGTATGTACTCTGCCGGTGATGAAGCCAGTATTTTACTATAACTGAGCCAGACGAGTACTCTGGATACGTACAGTATGTACTCTGCCGGCGATGAAGCCAGTATTTTACTATAACTGAGCCAGACGAGTACTCTGGATACATACAGTATGTACTCTGCCGGTGATGAAGCCAGTATTTTACTATAACTGAGCCAGACGAGTACTCTGGATACATACAGTATGTACTCTGCCGGTGATGAAGCCAGTATTTTACTATAACTGAGCCAGACGAGTACTCTGGATACGTACGTATGTACTCTGCCGGTGATGAAGCCAGTATTTTACTATAACTGAGCCAGACGAGTACTCTGGATACATACAGTATGTACTCTGCCGGCGATGAAGCCAGTATTTTACTATAACTGAGCCAGACGAGTACTCTGGATACATACAGTATGTACTCTGCCGGCAATGAAGCCAGTATTTTACTATAACTGAGCCAGACGAGTACTCTGGATACGTACAGTATGTACTCTGCCGGCGATGAAGCCAGTATTTTACTATAACTGAGCCAGACGAGTACTCTGGATACATACAGTATGTACTCTGGATACGTACAGTATGTACTCTGCCGGCGATGAAGCCAGTATTTTACTATAACTGAGCCAGACGAGTACTCTGGATACATACAGTATGTACTCTGGATACATACAGTATGTACTCTGGATACGTACAGTATGTACTCTGCCAGCGATGAAGCCAGTATTTTACTATAACTGAGCCAGACGAGTACTCTGGATACGTACGTATGTACTCTGCCGGCGATGAAGCCAGTATTTTACTATAACTGAGCCAGACTCTGTGTACTCTGTGTACTCTGCGTAACAGCGAGTACTTGCAGTGTTTGGTAGACAATCATGGCGGCACCTTTTCTCGCAGATCCCCTGGAAGAGCGAACCGCACACGATGAGGCTGCCAGGCTCCGCCCCCTGCCCCTCCTCCAGCAGCAGCAGCTTGTTGTGGTTGTGAGTGGGCGTGGCCGAATGGCAGTCCTGGGCGATGATTGGAGGAAGGCAGTCCGGAGAGTCCATGTGGGGGCCGGTCTTCACGTGAGACACCACCTCAAGGTCAGAGGTCAGCTGGTACAGGTGGTCGACTCCGCCCACGTACAGAAGCCCCGCCCCCGGGTTCAGTAAGAGGTGGGACAGTGGGGAGCCATCCAGCGTCACCCCTGGCAACAAGGCATCAACGGGGTGGGCGAGGTGGGGGAGGAGGGTGAGGATGAGGAGGACTGATGGGGGGATGGAGGAGGCCACCATGGCAGCTCCTCTTCACCTGCAGGGGGCGACACGTTCACACGTTAATGCTGACCGTTGCCATGGAGACGCTCTGTAAGCAGCATCTGGAAATACCACCTACATCTATGTGGTATACTAAAGAATAGTAGATGAACATTCCTGTTCGTCCGGAGCAGCAGACTGAATAAAGTTTATTCAAGCTTCGGCTGGATGAAGCGGCGCGTTACAGTCCTGCTGAAACCAGAGAGGATGATGGGAAATCAGGAACGTGATGGCGCCTTAAACCTGCCGTCACCATGCTGACGCTGATGTGGGGACGGCTGTCCTGTCTTACTGTTGGACAGCGAAGGACATCCAGGGACAAACTCTGCTTTAGGACGGGAGCTCGGACGAAGTCTCATGCGTTTTCGTAAATCGCGACATTTTGTTGGTAAAATAAATCAACATGCGATTTTTAATGTCTATATGAAAATATCACAATATTTTAAACAAACTAGAACCGGGTCAGGACCAGAACCGGGTCAGGACTAGGACTGGGTCAGGATCAGAACCGGGTCAGGACCAGAACCATGTCAGGACCAGAACCAGGTCAGGACCAGAACCGGGTCAGGACTAGGACTGGGTCAGGACTAGAACCAGGTCAGGACCAGAACCGGGTCAGGACCAGAACCGGGTCAGGACCAGAACCGGGTCAGGACTAGGACTGGGTCAGGATTAGAACCGGGTCAGGACCAGAACCAGGTCAGGACCAGAACCAGGTCAGGACCAGAACCGGGTCAGGATCAGAACCGGGTCAGGACTAGGACTGGGTCAGGATTAGAACCGGGTCAGGACTAGGACTGGGTCAGGATTAGAACCGGGTCAGGACCAGAACCGGGTCAGGACTAGGACTGGGTCAGGACTAGAACCAGGTCAGGACCAGAACCGGGTCAGGATTAGAACCGGGTCAGGACTAGGACCGTGTCAGGATTAGAACCGGGTCAGGATTAGAACCGGGTCAGGACTAGGACTGGGTCAGGATTAGAACCGGGTCAGGACTAGGACTGGGTCAGGATTAGAACCGTGTCAGGACCAGAACCGGGTCAGGACCAGAACCAGGTCAGGATCAGAACCGGGTCAGGATTAGAACCGGGTCAGGACTAGGACTGGGTCAGGATTAGAACCGGGTCAGGACTAGGACCGTGTCAGGATTAGAAACGGGTCAGGATTAGAACCGGGTCAGGATTAGAACCGGGTCAGGACTAGGACTGGGTCAGGATTAGAACCGGGTCAGGACTAGGACCGTGTCAGGATTAGAACCGGGTCAGGATTAGAACCGGGTCAGGATTAGAACCGGGTCAGGACTAGGACTGGGTCAGGATTAGAACCGGGTCAGGACTAGGACCGTGTCAGGATTAGAACCGGGTCAGGATTAGAACCGGGTCAGGACCAGAACCGGGTCAGGATCAGAACCGGGTCAGGATTAGAACCGGGTCAGGACTATGACTGGGTCAGGATTAGAACCTGGTCAGGACTAGGACTGGGTCAGGATTAGAACCGGGTCAGGATTAGAACCGGGTCAGGACTAGGACTGGGTCAGGATTAGAACCGGGTCAGGATTAGAACCGGGTCATAGTTTTCTGGTTTTGGTCCAGTTGAAATAAACTCTGGTGAGCTTCCCCCAGTGCATCCTGGGAAGCCGTCTGCAGGCCTCAGGATGACATCGCTCTTCATCTCCATGGAAACGCTGAATCCCTCTGTATGCT
Source organism: Atherinomorus stipes (assembly GCA_023101725.1). NCBI lineage: Eukaryota > Metazoa > Chordata > Actinopteri > Atheriniformes > Atherinidae > Atherinomorus > Atherinomorus stipes. The sequence goes on from JALJCO010004563.1 coordinate 95,353, forward strand.
AATGAGCTCCGCCCACCTGAGGGGAGCTCATGTTTTATTCATGAGATGATGCTGTCAGCGGCAGAGGAACAGGAGGAGGAAGATTCATAGCTGCACCGTGTCTGATCAGCTGTCAGTCTGTACCCCCCCCCCCCCCCCCCGCAAAAAAACTACTTCTTTACAAGACTTGGAAAATTCACAGCTCATGGAAAACCTGGAAAATTTTCACTGGTCCTGGAAAACCAGACACATTCTCACAGGTCCTGGAAAACCTGGAACATTTTCACAGGTCCTGGAAAACCTGGAACATTTTCACAGGTCCTGGAAAACCTGGAACATTTTTACAGGTCCTGGAAACCTGGAATGTTATCACAGGTCCTGGAAAACCTGAAATATTTTCACAGGTCCTGGAAAACCTGGAACATTTTTACAGGTCCTGGAAACCTGGAATGTTATCACAGGTCCTGGAAAACCTGGAACATTATCACAGGTCCTGGAAAACCTGGAACATTATCACAGGTCCTGGAAAACCTGGAACATTTTTACAGGTCCTGGAAACCTGGAATGTTATCACAGGTCCTGGAAAACCTGGAACATTATCACAGGTCCTGGAAAACCTGGAACATTATCACAGGTCCTGGAAAACCTGGAACATTATCACAGGTCCTGGAAAACCTGGAACATTATCACAGGTCCTGGAAAACCTGGCACATTTTTACAGGTCCTGGAAAACCTGGAACATTTTCACAGGTCCTGGAAAACCTGGAACATTTTCACAGGTCCTGGAAAACCTGGAACATTTTCACAGGTCCTGGAAAACCTGGAACATTTTTACAGGTCCTGGAAACCTGGAATGTTATCACAGGTCCTGGAAAACCTGAAATATTTTCACAGGTCCTGGAAAACCTGGAACATTTTTACAGGTCCTGGAAACCTGGAATGTTATCACAGGTCCTGGAAAACCTGGAACATTATCACAGGTCCTGGAAAACCTGGAACATTATCACAGGTCCTGGAAAACCTGGAACATTTTTACAGGTCCTGAAACCTGGAATGTTATCACAGGTCCTGGAAAACCTGGAACATTATCACAGGTCCTGGAAAACCTGGAACATTATCACAGGTCCTGGAAAACCTGGAACATTATCACAGGTCCTGGAAAACCTGGAACATTATCACAGGTCCTGGAAAACCTGGCACATTTTTACAGGTCCTGGAAAACCTGGAACATTTTCACAGGTCCTGGAAAACCTGGAACATTTTTACAGGTCCTGGAAACCTGGAATGTTATCACAGGTCCTGGAAAACCTGGAACATTATCACAGGTCCTGGAAAACCTGGAACATTATCACAGGTCCTGGAAAACCTGGAACATTTTTACAGGTCCTGGAAACCTGGAATGTTATCACAGGTCCTGGAAAACCTGGCACATTTTCACAGGTCCTGGAAAACCTGGAACATTTTTACAGGTCCTGGAAACCTGGAACATTATCACAGGTCCTGGAAAACCTGGAACATTATCACAGGTCCTGGAAAACCTGGAACATTATCACAGGTCCTGGAAAACCTGGAACATTATCACAGGTCCTGGAAAACCTGGAACATTTTTACAGGTCCTGGAAACCTGGAATGTTATCACAGGTCCTGGAAAACCTGGCACATTTTCACAGGTCCTGGAAAACCTGGAACATTTTTACAGGTCCTGGAAACCTGGAACATTATCACAGGTCCTGGAAAACCTGGAACATTATCACAGGTCCTGGAAAACCTGGAACATTATCACAGGTCCTGGAAAACCTGGAACATTATCACAGGTCCTGGAAAACCTGGAACATTTTCACAGGTCCTGGAAACCTGGAATGTTATCACAGGTCCTGGAAAACCTGGAACATTATCACAGGTCCTGGAAAACCTGGAACATTATCACAGGTCCTGGAAAACCTGGAACATTTTTACAGGTCGTGGAAACCTGGAATGTTATCACAGGTCCTGGAAAACCTGGAACATTATCACAGGTCCTGGAAAACCTGGAACATTATCACAGGTCCTGGAAAACCTGGAACATTTTCACAGGTCCTGGAAAACCTGGAACATTTTTACAGGTCCTGGAAAACCTGGAACATTTTCACAGGTCCTGGAAAACCTGGAACATTTTTACAGGTCCTGGAAACCTGGAATGTTATCACAGGTCCTGGAAAACCTGGAACATTATCACAGGTCCTGGAAACCTGGAATGTTATCACAGGTCCTGGAAAACCTGGAACATTTTTACAGGTCCTGGAAACCTGGAACACTATCACAGGTCCTGGAAAACCTGGAACATTTTTACAGGTCCTGGAAACCTGGAACATTATCACAGGTCCTGGAAAACCTGGAACATTATCACAGGTCCTGGAAAACCTGGAACATTTTTACAGGTCGTGGAAACCTGGAATGTTATCACAGGTCCTGGAAAACCTGGAACATTATCACAGGTCCTGGAAAACCTGGAACATTATCACAGGTCCTGGAAAACCTGGAACATTTTCACAGGTCCTGGAAAACCTGGAACATTTTTACAGGTCCTGGAAAACCTGGAACATTATCACAGGTCCTGGAAAACCTGGAACATTTTTACAGGTCCTGGAAACCTGGAATGTTATCACAGGTCCTGGAAACCTGGAATGTTATCACAGGTCCTGGAAACCTGGAATGTTATCACAGGTCCTGGAAACCTGGAATGTTATCACAGGTCCTGGAAAACCTGGAACATTATCACAGGTCCTGGAAAACCTGGAACATTATCACAGGTCCTGGAAAACCTGGAACATTTTCACAGGTCCTGGAAAACCTGGAACATTTTTACAGGTCCTGGAAAACCTGGAACATTATCACAGGTCCTGGAAAACCTGGAACATTTTTACAGGTCCTGGAAACCTGGAATGTTATCACAGGTCCTGGAAACCTGGAATGTTATCACAGGTCCTGGAAACCTGGAACATTATCACAGGTCCTGGAAACCTGGAATGTTATCACAGGTCCTGGAAAACCTGGAACATTATCACAGGTCCTGGAAAACCTGGAACATTATCACAGGTCCTGGAAAACCTGGAACATTCTGACATGAATGGAAAAGCATCGTCTCTGATTGGATGTCAGGTGAACTTCTAAGCTGCAGGAGTTTCACTGATCCTGTAACCACGGCAACGGGCTGAACCTGCAGTTGCCCCCCCCCCCCGTATGTAAATGAGCTGCTTTCATCAGGGCGAGCTGATGATTACATGCTCTCACCTCAGGCACACACACACACACACACACACACACACACACACACACACACACACACACACACACACACACACACGTACACACACATGTACACACACACACACACACACACACACACACACACACACACACTCACACACACACACGTACACACACACACACACACACACACACACACACACACACACACACACACACACACACACACACACAATATCTCTGCTGACAGAGTGCGAGTTACTGCGTACTCCAGAATGTTACTGCATACTTCTGAAAGTTACTGCGTACTCCTAAACGTTACTGCGTACTCCTGAATGTTACTGCGTACTCCTGAACGTTACTGCGTACTCCTGAATGTTACTGCGTACTCCTGAATGTTACTGCGTACTCCTGAACGTTACTGCGTACTCCTGAATGTTACTGCATACTTCTGAAAGTTACTGCGTACTCCTAAACGTTACTGCGTACTCCTGAATGTTACTGCTACACACTGAACGTTACTGCGTACTCACTGAATGTTACTGCGTACTCCTGAATGTTACTGCGTACTCCTGAACGTTACTGCGTACTCCTGAATGTTACTGCATACTTCTGAAAGTTACTGCGTACTCCTAAACGTTACTGCGTACTCCTGAATGTTACTGCGTACTCCTGAACGTTACTGCGTACTCCTGAATGTTACTGCGTACTCCTGAATGTTACTGCGTACTCCTGAATGTTACTGCGTACTCTTGAACGTAAGTGCGTACTCCAGAATGTTGCTGCGTACTTCTGAATGTTACTGCGTACTCCTGAATGTTACTGCGTACTCTTGAACGTAAGTGCGTACTCCAGAATGTTGCTGAGTACTCCTGAATGTTACTGCGTACTCCTGAATGTTACTGCGTACGACTTTTGAACGTAAGTGCGTACTCACAGAATGTTACTACGTACTTCTGAATGTTGCTGCGTACTTCTGAATGTTACTGCGTACTCCTGAATGTTACACGCGTACTCCAGAATGTTACTGCGTACTCCTGAACGTTACTGCGCACACTTGAACGTTGTGTTATGTTGTACTACTACTATGTGGTACTACTTTGTCCTTCTGCAGCTCTTTCTGAGCTCAAACCCCACAAACTGAATACTGATCAGTGCAACTATGAAATATTAATACACGGGAAGACTTTGACACACAAGCTACTACACACACACACATGCACACAAGCTACAACACACACACGTACACATGCACACAAGCTACAACACACACACGCACATGCACACAAGCTACAACACACACACGCACATGCACACAAGCTACAACACACACACGCACACATGCACACAAGCTACAACACACACACGCACATGCACACAAGCTACAACACACACACGCACACATGCACACAAGCTACTACACACACACGCACATGCACACAAGCTACAACACACACACGTACACATGCACACAAGCTACTACACACACACGCACATGCACACAAGCTACTACACACACACGCACATGCACACAAGCTACTACACACACACGTACACATGCACACAAGCTACAACACACACACGTACACATGCACACAAGCTACTACACACACACGCACACATGCACACAAGCTACTACACACACACGCACATGCACACAAGCTACTACACACACACGTACACATGCACACAAGCTACTACACACACACGCACATGCACACAAGCTACTACACACACACGTACACATGCACACAAGCTACACACACACACGCACATGCACACAAGCTACAACACACACACGCACATGCACACAAGCTACTACACACACACGCACATGCACACAAGCTACTACACACACACGTACACATGCACACAAGCTACTACACACACACGCACATGCACACAAGCTACAACACACACACGCACATGCACACAAGCTACAACACACACACGTACACATGCACACAAGCTACAACACACACACCACATGCACACAAGCTACAACACACACACGTACACATGCACACAAGCTACAACACACACACCGCACATGCACACAAGCTACAACACACACACGCACATGCACACAAGCTACTACACACACACGCACATGCACACAAGCTACAACACACACACGTACACATGCACACAAGCTACAACACACACACTCGCACACGCACACAAGCTACAACACACACACGCACATGCACACAAGCTACTACACACACACGCACACATGCACACAAGCTACAACACACACACGTACACATGCACACAAGCTACAACACACACACGCACATGCACACAAGCTACAATACACACGCACATGCACACAAGCTACAACACACACACGCACATGCACACAAGCTACAACACACACACGCACATGCACACAGGCTACTACACACACACGCACATGCACACAAGCTACAACACACACACGCACATGCACACAAGCTACAACACACACACGCACATGCACACAGGCTACTACACACACACGCACATGCACACAAGCTACAATACACACGTACATGCACACAAGCTACAACACACACGTACACATGCACACAAGCTACAACACACACACGTACACATGCACACAAGCTACAACACACACGTACACATGCACACAAGCTACTACACACACGTACACATGCACACAAGCTACTACACACACGTACACATGCACACAAGCTACAACACACACGTACACATGCACACAAGCTACACACACACGCACATGCACACAAGCTACAACACACACACTCGCACACGCACACACACTCGCACACACGCACACACACACGCACAGAAGGTTCCGCAGGGACCTGGGGGCCCCTCAGACCCGCTTGTTGACCCTTGACCCTGGACCTGATCCCAGCTGAGACCTGAACCTCTCCACACTTCCTGAAGGGCTACTGATGATGTCATCACGTGTTCCGCTGATGCAGTTGTCATGACAACAAAGACAAAAGCGAGAGCTGGATGATGTGATGACAAGATTAGACAAGAACCAGGGTCAGTTACAAGTCTAGTTAACCCGGGTCAGAGTAACTAGTCCAGTTAACCCAGGTCAGAGTAACAAGTTTATTTAACCTGGGTCAAAGTAACTAGTCCAGTTAACCCGGGTCAGAGTAACGAGTCCAGTTAACCCGGGTCAGAGTAACAAGTTTATTTAACCTGGGTCAAAGTAACTAGTCCAGTTAACCCGGGTCAGAGTAACAAGTTTATTTAACCTGGGTCAAAGTAACTAGTCCAGTTAACCCGGGTCAGAGTGACAACTCCAGTTAACCCAGGTCAGACTGACATGTCTAGTTAACACGGGTCAGAGTAACGAGTCTAGTTAACCCAGGTCAGAGTAACAAGTTTATTTAACCTGGGTCAAAGTAACTAGTCCAGTTAACCCGGGTCAGAGTAACTAGTCCAGTTAACCCAGGTCAGAGTAACAAGTTTATTTAACCTGGGTCAAAGTAACTAGTCCAGTTAACCCGGGTCAGAGTAACGAGTCCAGTTAACCCGGGTCAGAGTAACAAGTTTATTTAACCTGGGTCAAAGTAACTAGTCCAGTTAACCCGGGTCAGAGTAACAAGTTTATTTAACCTGGGTCAAAGTAACTAGTCCAGTTAACCCGGGTCAGAGTGACAAGTCCAGTTAACCCGGGTCAGACTGACTCCGTTACATGTCTAGTTAACACGGGTCAGAGTAACGAGTCTAGTTAACCCGGGTCAGAGTAGCATGTCTAGTTAACCCGGGTCAGAGTGACAACTCCAGTTAACCCGGGTCAGAGTAGCATGTCTAGTTAACCCGGGTCAGAGTGACATGTCCAGTTAACCCGGGTCAGAGTAACGAGTCCAGTTAACCCGGGTCAGAGTAACGAGTCCAGTTAACCCGGGTCAGAGTAACGAGTCCAGTTAACCCGGGTCAGAGTAACAAGTTTATTTAACCTGGGTCAAAGTAACTAGTCCAGTTAACCCGGGTCAGAGTGACAACTCCAGTTAACCCAGGTCAGACTGACATGTCTAGTTAACACGGGTCAGAGTAACGAGTCTAGTTAACCCGGGTCAGAGTGACAACTCCAGTTAACCCGGGTCAGAGTAGCATGTCTAGTTAACCCGGGTCAGAGTGACATGTCCAGTTAACCCGGGTCAGAGTGACATGTCTAGTTAACACGGGTCAGAGTAGCATGTCTAGTTAACCCGGGTCAGAGTGACAACTCCAGTTAACCCGGGTCAGAGTAGCATGTCTAGTTAACCCGGGTCAGAGTGACATGTCCAGTTAACCCGGGTCAGAGTGACAAGTCCAGTTAACCCGGGTCAGAGTAACGAGTCCAGTTAACACGGGTCAGAGTAACGAGTCTAGTTAACCCGGGTCAGAGTGACAATTCCAGTTAACCCGGGTCAGAGTGACATGTCCAGTTAACCCGGGTCAGAGTAACGAGTCCAGTTAACACGGGTCAGAGTAGAATGTCTAGTTAACCCGGGTCAGAGTAACGAGTCCAGTTAACCCGGGTCAGAGTAACGAGTCTAGTTAACCCGGGTCAGAGTAACGAGTCCAGTTAACCCGGGTCAGAGTAACGAGTCCAGTTAACCCGGGTCAGAGTAACAAGTTTATTTAACCTGGGTCAAAGTAACTAGTCCAGTTAACCCGGGTCAGAGTGACAACTCCAGTTAACCCAGGTCAGACTGACATGTCTAGTTAACACGGGTCAGAGTAACGAGTCTAGTTAACCCGGGTCAGAGTGACAACTCCAGTTAACCCGGGTCAGAGTAGCATATCTAGTTAACCCGGGTCAGAGTGACATGTCCAGTTAACCCTGGTCAGAGTGACATGTCTAGTTAACACGAGTCAGAGTAGCATGTCTAGTTAACCCGGGTCAGAGTGACAACTCCAGTTAACCCGGGTCAGAGTAGCATGTCTAGTTAACCCGGGTCAGAGTGACATGTCCAGTTAACCCGGGTCAGAGTGACATGTCCAGTTAACCCGGGTCAGAGTAACGAGTCCAGTTAACACGGGTCAGAGTAACGAGTCTAGTTAACCCGGGTCAGAGTAACAAGTCCAGTTAACCCGGGTCAGAGTGACATGTCCAGTTAACCCGGGTCAGAGTAACGAGTCCAGTTAACACGGGTCAGAGGGTCTAGAATGTCTAGTTATCTAACCCGGGTCAGAGTAACGAGTCCAGTTAACACGGGTCAGAGTAACGAGTCTAGTTAACCCGGGTCAGAGTAACAAGTTTATCTAACCCGGGTCAGAGTAACGAGTCCAGTTAACACGGGTCAGAGAAACGAGTCCAGTTAACCCGGGTCAGAGTAACTAGTCCAGTTAACACGGGTCAGAGAAACGAGTCCAGTTAACCCGGGTCAGAGTAACAAGTTTATTTAACCTGGGTCAAAGTAACTAGTCCAGTTAACCCGGGTCAGAGTGACAACTCCAGTTAACCCAGGTCAGACTGACATGTCTAGTTAACACGGGTCAGAGTAACGAGTCTAGTTAACCCGGGTCAGAGTGACAACTCCAGTTAACCCGGGTCAGAGTGACATGTCCAGTTAACCCGGGTCAGAGTGACATGTCCAGTTAACCCGGGTCAGAGTGACATGTCTAGTTAACACGGGTCAGAGTAGCATGTCTAGTTAACCCGGGTCAGAGTGACAACTCCAGTTAACCCGGGTCAGAGTAGCATGTCTAGTTAACCCGGGTCAGAGTGACATGTCCAGTTAACCCGGGTCAGAGTGACATGTCCAGTTAACCCGGGTCAGAGTAACGAGTCCAGTTAACACGGGTCAGAGTAACGAGTCTAGTTAACCCGGGTCAGAGTGACAATTCCAGTTAACCCGGGTCAGAGTGACATGTCCAGTTAACCCGGGTCAGAGTAACGAGTCCAGTTAACACGGGTCAGAGTAGAATGTCTAGTTAACCCGGGTCAGAGTAACGAGTCCAGTTAACCCGGGTCAGAGTAACGAGTCTAGTTAACCCGGGTCAGAGTAACAAGTTTATCTAACCCGGGTCAGAGTAACGAGTCCAGTTAACACGGGTCAGAGAAACGAGTCCAGTTAACCCGGGTCAGAGTAACAAGTTTATCTAACCCGGGTCAGAGTAACGAGTCCAGTTAACACGGGTCAGAGAAACGAGTCCAGTTAACCCGGGTCAGAGTAACTAGTCCAGTTAACACGGGTCAGAGAAACGAGTCCAGTTAACCCGGGTCAGAGTAACTAGTCCAGTTAACCCGGGTCAGAGTGACATGTCCAGTTAACCCGGGTCAGAGTAACGAGTCTAGTTAACCCGGGTCAGAGTGACAATTCCAGTTAACCCGGGTCAGAGTGACATGTCCAGTTAACACGGGTCAGAGTAACGAGTCTAGTTAACCCGGGTCAGAGTAACAAGTTTATCTAACCCGGAAGGAAAAGTCTAGTTAACCCGGGTCAGAGTAACGAGTCCAGTTAACACGGGTCAGAGAAACGAGTCCAGTTAACCCGGGTCAGAGTAACAAGTTTATCTAACCCGGGTCAGAGTAACGAGTCCAGTTAACACGGGTCAGAGAAACGAGTCCAGTTAACCCGGGTCAGAGTAACTAGTCCAGTTAACACGGGTCAGAGAAACGAGTCCAGTTAACCCGGGTCAGAGTAACTAGACCAGTTAACCCGGGTCAGAGTAACAAGTTTATCTAACCCGGGTCAGAGTAACGAGTCCAGTTAACACGGGTCAGAGAAACGAGTCCAGTAACCCGGGTCAGAGTAACTAGTCCAGTTAACCCGGGTCAGAGTAACAAGTTTATCTAACCTGGGTCAGAGAAACGAGTCCAGTTAACCCGGGTCAGAGTAACGAGTCTAGTTAACCCGGGTCAGAGTAACTAGTCCAGTTAACCCGGGTCAGAGTAACGAGTCTAGTTAACCCGGGTCAGAGTAACTAGTCCAGTTAACCCGGGTCAGAGTAACTAGTCCAGTTAACCCGGGTCAGAGTAACTAGTCCAGTTAACCCGGGTCAGAGTAACTAGTCCAGTTAACCCGGGTCAGAGTAACGAGCCCAGTTAACACGGGTCAGAGGAAAAACTCCATGTTTGTAGTTTCTTTTGTTTCCAAACTTAAAGCGCTGAGCTCAGCAGAATAAACTTCAGAGAGAGAGAGAGAGAGAAAGAGAGAGAGAGAGAGAGAGAGAGAGAGTCTGACTGCTCTGCTAATTAAGTCACAGCTTCATTAGCAAGGCAGCTGTCAATCAAAGCCTCATCAGTGAGTGAGAGACATGCACGGTAAGAGAGAGAGTCTTACCTTTGTCTTTCTTTCATTCCAACAACAGAGAGAGAGAGGACGAACGAGCGCCAGCAGAAAGAGAGAGACAGAGAGGGTGGGCGAGCAGGCATTGTTCTGAGAGAGAGAGGACGAGAGACTCTCAGACGGAGCAGAAAGAGAGAAGCCGGGTGGCAGTGGGTGGGCGGGGTTTATCTCTAGGGGGCGGGGCTGATCTCACGATTAATGAATGGCTCTAAAGCAGGGATCCCCAATTCCGGTCCTCGAGGGCCGGTGTCCTGCAGCTATTATGGGCTGCCGGCTGCAACACACCTTGTGACGTGTGCAGAGCTTGATGTCAAGCTCTGCACACGTTTGCTAACTGCCCACTGATTGGAGTCAGGGGGGTTGCAGCGAGGGAGCTCCTCATACCTGCAGGACACCGGCCCTCGAGGACCGGAATTGGTTATCCCTGCTCTAAAGAGAGAGTATGGTCGAGAGAGCTAGTTAATCAGTGAGGCCACGCCCCTCAGACTGGTGCTGCCACCAATCCAGTGGATAAACAACAACAATGAAGACAACAACAGCAGGAGATGCTTATTGTCCTCCACAACAACAACAACAAACATCCACAGTGCATTTATATGCAATAAATGATGTACAGTAGGCTCAATAACGCAATAAATGATGTACAGTAGGCCCAATAACGCAATAAATGATGTACAGTAGGCTCAATAACGCAATAAATGATGTTCAGTAGGCTCAATAACGCAATAAATGATGTTCAGTAGGCTCAATAACGCAATAAATGATGTTCAGTAGGCTCAATAACGCAATAAATGATGTACAGTAGGCCCAATAACGCAATAAATGATGTACAGTAGGCTCAATAACGCAATAAATGATGTTCAGTAGGCTCAATAACGCAATAAATGATGTTCAGTAGGCTCAATAACGCAATAAATGATGTACAGTAGGCTCAATAACGCAATAAATGATGTTCAGTAGGCTCAATAACGCAATAAATGATGTACAGTAGGCCCAATAACGCAATAAATGATGTATAGTAGGCTCAATAACGCAATAAATGATGTACAGTAGGCTCAATAACGCAATAAAATGATGTACAGTAGGCCCAATAACGCAATAAATGACGTACAGTAGGCTCAATAACGCAATAAATGATGTACAGAAAAGCAATAAATGATGTACAGTAGGCTCAATAACGCAATAAATGATGTACAGTAGGCTCAATAACGCAATAAATGATGTACAGTAGGCCCAATAACGCAATAAATGATGTACAGTAGGCTCAATAACGCAATAAATGATGTACAGTAGGCTCAATAACGCAATAAATGATGTACAGTAGGCCCAATAACGCAATAAATGATGTACAGTAGGCTCAATAACGCAATAAATGATGTACAGTAGGCTCAATAACGCAATAAATGATGTACAGTAGGCTCAATAACACAATAAATGATGTACAGTAGGCTCAATAACGCAATAAATGATGTACAGTAGGCTCAATAACGCAACAAATGATGTACAGTAGGCCCAATAACGCAATAAATGATGTACAGTAGGCTCAATAACGCAATAAATGATGTACAGTAGGCTCAATAACGCAATAAATGATGTACAGTAGGCTCAATAACACAATAAATGATGTACAGTAGGCTCAATAACGCAATAAATGATGTACAGTAGGCCCAATAACGCAATAAATGATGTACAGTAGGCTCAGTAACGCAATAAATGATGTATAGTAGGCTCAATAACGCAATAAATAACGTACCATAGACTCAATAATGCAATAAATAACGTACCGTAGACTCAATAATGCAATAAATAACGTACTATAGCTCAATAACGCAATAAATAACGTACCATAGACTCAATCATGCAACAAATAACGTACCATAGACTCAATAATGCAATAAATAGCGTACCATAGACTCAATAATGCAATAAATAGCGTACCGTAGGACTTGAACTCCGGTCTGGGACATAAAACCAGGTCTGGGACATGAATCCAGAACTCAGAACATAATATCTAGATTCCACAGGAATCTTTAGGACGTGGAAGTTGGTCTGAAACAGCTGGACCAGAATCAGAACCACATCCTGGATCAGCTGTTGTAAAGAACTGGAACCAGGTTCCGGACCAGCAGGTGTGAAGAACCGGAACCCGGTTCCGGACCAGCCAGTGTAGAGAACCGGAACCACGTTCTGGACCAGGCGGTCCAGCTGTCATGGGGACTTCCAGTTAGACTTGGACTGCAGCGGTCCTGCCTCCGGACTCTCCTCTCTGGAGGACCGTCTCGGAGCTCCCGTCCCTCTGAGGACGAGCATATCCTCCATCAGCTGCTTAGCAGCAAAGCATGATGGGAAGCAGCCGCGCTCGTCTCCCACATGAAGGAGAACTTTGGAAACGAGCTGATCAGCTGAGTGTGTGTGTGTGTGTGTTTGCTTTCCTGCCGCCTGATTGGTTCACAGATGACGGGTCACAGCAGGTGAGCCTCAGTGTTCACGTTGTCATGGTAACCCCAGAATGTTTAATGTGATGTGAAGAAAATGTGTGTTTATACATCATGTTATCTGTAACACACACACAGTTGGTGAAACGTGTGTGTGATAATACACTCATGCATTCATTCGTGTGTGTGTGGTTGTGTGTGTGTGTGTGTCTGTGTGGTTGTGTGTGGTTGTGTGTGTGTGTGTGTGTGTGGTGGACCTCAGCTGGGAGTGTTTGTCCAGCTCTCATCAGGAGCCTCATGTATTATTAAACACACACACACACAGCCTGAGGTCCAACTGTGTGTGTGTGTGTGTGTGTGTGTGCATGTGTGTGTGCGTGTGTGTGTGTGTGTGTGTGCATGTGTGTGTGCGTGTGTGTGTGTCCGGACCACTGTGAGGACAGTTTGGATTCAGGACTGGTTTGCAGCTCCAGTCTGGATCCATGTTCTAGTTCAGAGCTGAGAAGTCCCCACAGAGACAGGAAGACCCGCTGGTGTCCCTGGTGACAACCGACCAATAAGAACGCCCCGTCTGTTCGTTCCAGCTCTTTAAATCAGAACGTCAGGAACAAAGATTTTCCACCAGTTCTCCCAGTCTCACCAGTTCCACCAGTTCTCCCATTCAGACCAGTTCCACCAGTCTCACCAGTTCCACCAGTTCTCCCAGTCTCACCAGTTCTCCAAGTCTCACCAGTTCCACCAGTTCTCCCAGTCTCACCAGTTCCACCAGTTCTCCCATTCAGACCAGTTCCACCAGTCTCACCAGTTCCACCAGTTCTCCCATTCAGACCAGTTCCACCAGTCTCACCAGTTCCATCAGTCTCAACAGTTTCACCAGTTCCACCAGTTCTCCCATTCAGACCAGTTCCACCAGTCTCACCAGTTCCACCAGTTCTCCCATTCAGACCAGTTCCACCAGTCTCATCAGTTCCATCAGTCTCAACAGTTTCACCAGTTCCACCAGTTCTCCCAGTCTCACCAGTTCCACCAGTTCTCCCATTCAGACCAGTTCCACCAGTCTCACCAGTTCCACCAGTTCTCCCATTCAGACCAGTTCCACCAGTCTCATCAGTTCCATCAGTCTCAACAGTTTCACCAGTTCCACCAGTTCTCCCAGTCTCACCAGTTCCACCAGTTCTCCCATTCAGACCAGTTCTCCCAGTCTCACCAGTTCTCCCATTCAGACCAGTTCCACCAGTCTCACCAGTCTCACCAGTCTCATCAGTTCCATCAGTCTCAACAGTTTCACCAGTTCCACCAGTTCCACCAGTCTCACCAGTTCCACCAGTTCTCCCATTCAGACCAGTTCCACCAGTCTCACCAGTCTCATCAGTCTCAACAGTTTCACCAGTTCCACCAGTTCCACCAGTCTCACCAGTTCCACCAGTTCTCCCATTCAGACCAGTTCCACCAGTCTCATCAGTTCCATCAGTCTCAACAGTTTCACCAGTTCCACCAGTTCTCCCATTCAGACCAGTTCCACCAGTCTCACCAGTCTCATCAGTTCCATCAGTCTCAACAGTTTCACCAGTTCCACCAGTTCTCCCAGTCTCACCAGTTCCACCAGTTCTCCCATTCAGACCAGTTCTCCCAGTCTCACCAGTTCTCCCAGTCTCACCAGTTCTCCCATTCAGACCAGTTCCACCAGTCTCACCAGTCTCACCAGTCTCATCAGTTCCATCAGTCTCAACAGTTTCACCAGTTCCACCAGTTCTCCCAGTCTCACCAGTTCTCCCATTCACACTAATTCCACCAGTCTCACTAGTTCCACCAGTTCTCCAAGTCTCACCAGTTCCACCAGTTCTCCCATTCAGACCAGTTCTCCCAGTCTCACCAGTTCCACCAGTTCTCCCATTCAGACCAGTTCCACCAGTCTCACCAGTTCTCCCAGTCTCACCAGTTCCACCAGTTCTCCCATTCAGACCAGTCCCACCAGTCTCACCAGTCTCACCAGTCTCATCAGTTCCATCAGTCTCAACAGTTTCGCCAGTTCCACCAGTTCTCCCAGTCTCACCAGTTCTCCCATTCAGACCAGTTCTCCCAGTCTCACCAGTTCTCCCAGTCTCACCAGTTCCACCAGTTCTCCCATTCAGACCAGTCCCACCAGTCTCACCAGTCTCATCAGTTCCATCAGTCTCACCAGTTCTCCCATTCACACCAGTTCCACCAGTTCTCCCAGTCTCACCAGTTCTCCCATTCAGACCAGTTCCACCAGTCTCACCAGTCTCACCAGTCTCATCAGTTCCATCAGTCTCAACAGTTTCACCAGTTCCACCAGTTCCACCAGTCTCACCAGTTCCACCAGTTCTCCCATTCAGACCAGTTCCACCAGTCTCATCAGTTCCATCAGTCTCAACAGTTTCACCAGTTCCACCAGTTCTCCCATTCAGACCAGTTCCACCAGTCTCACCAGTCTCACCAGTCTCATCAGTTCCATCAGTCTCAACAGTTTCACCAGTTCCACCAGTTCTCCCAGTCTCACCAGTTCCACCAGTTCTCCCATTCAGACCAGTTCTCCCAGTCTCACCAGTTCTCCCAGTCTCACCAGTTCTCCCATTCAGACCAGTTCCACCAGTCTCACCAGTCTCACCAGTCTCATCAGTTCCATCAGTCTCAACAGTTTCACCAGTTCCACCAGTTCTCCCAGTCTCACCAGTTCTCCCATTCAGACCAGTTCCACCAGTCTCACCAGTTCTCCCAGTCTCACCAGTTCCACCAGTTCTCCCATTCAGACCAGTCCCACCAGTCTCACCAGTCTCACCAGTCTCATCAGTTCCATCAGTCTCAACAGTTTCACCAGTTCCACCAGTTCTCCCAGTCTCACCAGTTCTCCCATTCAGACCAGTTCCACCAGTCTCACCAGTTCTCCCAGTCTCACCAGTTCCACCAGTTCTCCCATTCAGACCAGTTCCACCAGTCTCATCAGTTCCATCAGTCTCAACAGTTTCACCAGTTCCACCAGTTCTCCCAGTCTCACCAGTTCCACCAGTTCCACCAGTTCTCCCATTCAGACCAGTTCCACCAGTCTCACCAGTTCCACCAGTTCTCCCATTCAGACCAGTTCCACCAGTCTCATCAGTTCCATCAGTCTCAACAGTTTCACCAGTTCCACCAGTTCTCCCAGTCTCACCAGTTCCACCAGTTCTCCCATTCAGACCAGTTCTCCCAGTCTCACCAGTTCTCCCATTCAGACCAGTTCCACCAGTCTCACCAGTCTCACCAGTCTCATCAGTTCCATCAGTCTCAACAGTTTCACCAGTTCCACCAGTTCCACCAGTCTCACCAGTTCCACCAGTTCTCCCATTCAGACCAGTTCCACCAGTCT
This sequence comes from Atherinomorus stipes, assembly GCA_023101725.1. Lineage (NCBI taxonomy): Eukaryota > Metazoa > Chordata > Actinopteri > Atheriniformes > Atherinidae > Atherinomorus > Atherinomorus stipes. The sequence goes on from JALJCO010004563.1 coordinate 111,645, forward strand.
CATCAGTTCCATCAGTCTCAACAGTTTCACCAGTTCCAGCAGTTCTCCCATTCAGACCAGTTCCACCAGTCTCACCAGTCTCATCAGTTCCATCAGTCTCAACAGTTTCACCAGTTCCACCAGTTCTCCCAGTCTCACCAGTTCCACCAGTTCTCCCATTCAGACCAGTTCTCCCAGTCTCACCAGTTCTCCCAGTCTCACCAGTTCTCCCATTCAGACCAGTTCCACCAGTCTCACCAGTCTCACCAGTCTCATCAGTTCCATCAGTCTCAACAGTTTCACCAGTTCCACCAGTTCTCCCAGTCTCACCAGTTCTCCCATTCACACCAATTCCACCAGTCTCACTAGTTCCACCAGTTCTCCAAGTCTCACCAGTTCCACCAGTTCTCCCATTCAGACCAGTTCTCCCAGTCTCACCAGTTCCACCAGTTCTCCCATTCAGACCAGTTCCACCAGTCTCACCAGTTCTCCCAGTCTCACCAGTTCCACCAGTTCTCCCATTCAGACCAGTCCCACCAGTCTCACCAGTCTCACCAGTCTCATCAGTTCCATCAGTCTCAACAGTTTCGCCAGTTCCACCAGTTCTCCCAGTCTCACCAGTTCTCCCATTCAGACCAGTTCTCCCAGTCTCACCAGTTCTCCCAGTCTCACCAGTTCCACCAGTTCTCCCATTCAGACCAGTCCCACCAGTCTCACCAGTCTCATCAGTTCCATCAGTCTCACCAGTTCTCCCATTCACACCAGTTCCACCAGTTCTCCCAGTCTCACCAGTTCTCCCATTCAGACCAGTTCCACCAGTCTCACCAGTCTCACCAGTCTCATCAGTTCCATCAGTCTCAACAGTTTCACCAGTTCCACCAGTTCCACCAGTCTCACCAGTTCCCACCAGTTCTCCCATTCAGCTCCCACCAGTTCCACCAGTCTCATCAGTTCCATCAGTCTCAACAGTTTCACCAGTTCCACCAGTTCTCCCATTCAGACCAGTCCCACCAGTCTCACCAGTCTCATCAGTTCCATCAGTCTCAACAGTTTCACCAGTTCCACCAGTTCTCCCAGTCTCACCAGTTCCACCAGTTCTCCCATTCAGACCAGTTCTCCCAGTCTCACCAGTTCTCCCAGTCTCACCAGTTCTCCCATTCAGACCAGTTCCACCAGTCTCACCAGTCTCACCAGTCTCATCAGTTCCATCAGTCTCAACAGTTTCACCAGTTCCACCAGTTCTCCCAGTCTCACCAGTTCTCCCATTCAGACCAGTTCCACCAGTCTCACCAGTTCTCCTAGTCTCACCAGTTCCACCAGTTCTCCCATTCAGACCAGTCCCACCAGTCTCACCAGTCTCACCAGTCTCATCAGTTCCATCAGTCTCAACAGTTTCACCAGTTCCACCAGTTCTCCCAGTCTCACCAGTTCTCCCATTCAGACCAGTTCTCCCAGTCTCACCAGTTCTCCCAGTCTCACCAGTTCCACCAGTTCTCCCATTCAGACCAGTCCCACCAGTCTCACCAGTCTCATCAGTTCCATCAGTCTCACCAGTTCTCCCATTCACACCAGTTCCACCAGTTCTCCCAGTGATCCCAGTGATTTGGTTCCATCCTCCTTCTCTGCATATTTCTGGCTTTTTCAGGCTTCCAGCAAGAACAAAGGATGAAGGACGAGTGAAGAGGCTGTGGAGGGGGGCTGGGGGGGGCAGTCAACCAGGCAGGGTAATGAGTGTGGGGGAGGGGAGGGGGTGAAAGGTGACGCTCTGTAATTGGGAGGCGATGCGTCCCAGATACAATCACACACAACTTTATTCACAAAGCCGTTCTTCACGGACGCTCGCTGGTTGCTACGGAAACCCCTCAGGGACAGAAAGGCTTCAGGCTGAGAATCACATCTGAGATTTATGAAAGTCCCAATCTGGGTCTGGATCTGAGACCCCCCCAGGTCCAGGTCTGACTGAACACAGGACCCGTCAGAGGGAGGTCCACCAGACAGAAGACCCACCAGAACCATCAGAACCATCAGAACCGTCAGAACCGTCAGAGGGAGGTCCAACAGACAGAAGACCCACCAAAACCATCAGAACCATTAGAACCTTCAGAGGGAGGTCCAACAGACAGAAGACCCACCAAAACCATCAGAACCATTAGAACCTTCAGAGGGAGGTCCAACAAACAGAAGACCCACCAGAACCACCAGAACCATCAGAACCGTCAGAGGGAGGTCCACCAGACAGAAGACCCACCAGAGCCATCAGAACCATCAGAACCATTAGAACTTTCAGAGGGAGGTCCACCAGACAGAAGACCCACCAGAACCATCAGAACCGTCAGAACCGTCAGAGGGAGGTCCACCAGACAGAAGACCCACCAGAACCACCAGAACCATCAGAACCATCAGAACCATTAGAACCGTCAGAGGGAGGTCCTGTCCAGAGTAACGCGCTGTCAGTGAAGGCCAGTAGCGGTAACGGTAATGGTAACGGTAACGGTAGCGGTAACGGTGACGGTAGCGGTAACGGTGACGGTAGCGGTAACGGTGACGGTAACGGTAGCGGTAACGGTAGCGGTAACGGTGACGGTAACAGTGACGGTAACGGTGACGGTAACGGTGACGGTAACGGTAGCGGTAGCGGTAACGGTAATGGTAACGGTAGCGGTAACGGTGACGGTGACGGTAACGTGATGGTAACGGTGACGGTAACGGTGACGGTAACGGTGACGGTGACGTAACGGTGACAGTAACGGTGACGGTAACGTGACGGTGACGGTGACGGTAACGTGACGGTGACGGTGACGTAACGGTGACGGTGACGGTAACGGTGACGGTAACGTGACGGTAACGGTGACGGTGACGGTAACGGTGACAGTAACGGTGACGGTAGCGGTAACGGTAACGGTAATGGTAACGGTAACGGTAACGGTAACGGTAACGGTAGCGGTAGCGGTAACGGTAATGGTAATGGTAACGGTAACAGTAACGGTAGCGGTAACGGTAGCGGTAACGGTAGCGGTAACGGTAACGGTAGCGGTAACGGTAGCGGTAACGGTAACGGTAGCGGTAACGTAGCGGTAACGGTAACGGTAACGGTAGCGGTAGCGGTAGCGGTAACGGTAACAGTAACGGTAGCGGTAACGGTAACAGCAACGGTAATGGTAACGGTAACAGTAACGGTAGCGGTAACGGTAACGGTAACGGTAACAGTAACGGTAGCGGTAACGGTAACGGTAGTGGTAACGGTAGCGGTAACGGTAGCGGTAACGGTAATGGTAACGGTAGCGGTAACGGTAATGGTAATGGTAACGGTAGCGGTAACGGTAACGGTAATGGTAGCGGTAATGGTAACGGTAACGGTAACAGTAACGGTAGCGGTAACGGTAACAGTAACGGTAGCGGTAACATAACAGCAACGGTAACAGCAACGGTAACAGTAACGGTAGCGGTAACGGTAATGGTAGCGGTAATGGTAACGGTAACAGTAACGGTAGCGGTAACGGTAATGGTAACGGTAACAGTAACGGTAGCGGTAACGGTAATGGTAACGGTGACGGTAATGGCACTGTGATGACAGACTTGGTAATTAGCTAGATTAGCCCGTTACTGAAAAAGTAGTGCCGTTAGTGCCGTGCGTGTATTTGGATCATTGAGAGCATGCGCGGCGTGAGCGGTCGTAAGGGCTGAGAGCTCCTCACCGAATGTGGAAACGTTGGCGTAAATTACCACTAAAAAGTCCCAATGTTTAATTACACCAAGCCTAACGCTTGATGGAATTGTGACACAAGCTAAACGAGAAGTTAAAAACCTACAGAGGTAAAGGTCGAAACAGAGGACTGTGAATGCGCAGCAGCGAAAGAGAAACTGTGAATGCGCAGCAGCGAAAGAGAAACTGTGAATGCGCAGCAGCGAAAGAGAATGGACGACGCCCAGATCACAGGTGAACTTGATTACAACGCCAGGTTTGATGGACTTGAATCAAAACTAAATAAGTTGCTGCAGGTCAACCTGGATAATGATGCGCTGCTGAATTCCACCGTGAAAAGGATTGAAGCATTGGAGGAGAAGTTTGAAGGCACGATGGCAGAAGTGCATGAAGATGGCGTCTTGGTGAAGACGCAGGAAAGCCGAATTGAAAGGAAACTACAAGATGCCTTGGATCAAATGGAACAACTGGAGAATAGACACCGTGAGAATAATCTGTGACTTCTGAATGTGCCAGAGGAGGAGGAGAAGAATTTGCCGATGTCTTCTTTCTTGATGAAAATTCTAGCAGAAAAGTGGAATTTGAAGCTGATTGAAGAGGATTTTGAAAAGGCGCATCGCATCGGACCCGCAAGTGGAACTTCAAAATATCCACGTGCTGTTGTTTTCAAAATGCACAACTTTGAGAAGAAGATGTACATTGTGAAGGGAACCCGCGAGCCCATTGAGGGATGCAAGTTCAGAGTGGAACCGGATATGTCTGCTACTTCACGGGCAAGAAGAAAGGAATTCTGGCCATTGAGGGAGCAATTACATCAGATGAAGATAAAGACTTTACCCAGCAACTTTAAATGTTGAGGATGGGGGGGCAGGTGATTACATTCACCTCACCAAAGAAAGCTAAAGTGGAATTAAAAAAGAAACACCCATCTATAAAATGAAGTGAGTTAAAGTTTCACCTGGTAAGAAGCATTCTTTTTCTCAGTCAAAAAGGGACCTTATTTTTCAACGGACAGCCTTTGATTTCACATGAACAGAGTAGGAGGTGAGCTCTAATAAGGCATGTTCCTAAGGAACAGTGGTGGGGAGGTTAGGGTAAATGTTATATGTTTAAGTGTCTGTATGTGTCTGTGGATAAATGAATGTGTGTTTGTGGCGCTAACTGCTCTTTCCAACAAATGTAATCAGATACTTACAATAGAATTGGGCTAAGTTTGTATTATATTTTTAAGTTTAAAAACCAAATAAACATTGGCCAGGATCCCAGCAGGACCCTTGGTTCCGTTGGCCTGGATCCCAGCAGGACCCTTGGTTCCGTTGGCCAGGATCCCAGCAGGACTCTTGGTTCCGTTGGCCGGGGCCGCAGCAGGACCCTTGGTTCTGTTGGCCGGGGCCGCAGCAGGACCCTTGGTTCTGTTGGCCGGGATCCCAGCAGGACCCTTGGTTCCGTTGGCCGGGATCCCAGCAGGACCCTTGGTTCCGTTGGCCAGGATCCCAGCAGGACCCTTGGTTCCGTTGGCCAGGATCCCAGCAGGACCCTTGGTTCCATTGGCCAGGAACCCAGCAGGACCCTTGGTTCTGTTGGCCGGGATCCCAGCAGGACCCTTGGTTCCGTTGGCCAGGATCCCAGCAGGACCCTTGGTTCCGTTGGCCGGGATCCCAGCAGGACCCTTGGTACCGTTGGCCGGGATCCGAGCAGGACCCTTGGTTCCGTTGGCCAGGATCCCAGCAGGACCCTTGGTTCCATTGGCCGGGATCCGAGCAGGACCCTTGGTTCCGTTGGCCAGGATCCCAGCAGGACACTTGGTTCCGTTGGCCAGGATCCCAGCAGGACCCTTGGTTCCGTTGGCCAGGATCCCAGCAGGACCCTTGGTCCGTTGGCCGGGATCCCAGCAGGACCCTTGGTTCCGTTGGCCGGGATCCCAGCAGGACCCTTGGTTCCATTGGCCGGGATCCGAGCAGGACCCTTGGTTCCGTTGGCCAGGATCCCAGCAGGACACTTGGTTCCACTGGCCGGGATCCCAGCAGGACCCTTGGTTCTGTTGGCCAGGATCCCAGCAGGACCCTTGGTTCCCTTGGCCGGGATCCGAGCAGGACCCTTGGTTCCACTGGCCGGGATCCCAGCAGGACACTTGGTTCCGTTGGCCAGGATCCCAGCAGGACCCTTGGTTCCGTTGGCCAGGATCCCAGCAGGACCCTTGGTTCCGTTGGCCAGGATCCCAGCAGGACCCTTGGTTCCATTGGCCAGGAACCCAGCAGGACCCTTGGTTCTGTTGGCCGGGATCCCAGCAGGACCCTTGGTTCCGTTGGCCGGGATCCCAGCAGGACCCTTGGTACCGTTGGCCGGGATCCGAGCAGGACCCTTGGTTCCACTGGCCAGGATCCCAGCAGGACACTTGGTTCCACTGGCCGGGATCCGAGCAGGACCCTTGGTTCCACTGGCCGGGATCCCAGCAGGACACTTGGTTCCACTGGCCGGGATCCGAGCAGGACCCTTGGTTCCACTGGCCGGGATCCCAGCAGGACACTTGGTTCCGTTGGCCAGGATCCCAGCAGGACCCTTGGTTCCATTGGCCGGGACCGCAGCAGGACCCTTGGTTCCGTTGGCCGGGACCGCAGCAGGACCCTTGGTTCCGTTGGCCAGGATCCCAGCAGGACCCTTGGTTCCGTTGGCCAGGATCCCAGCAGGACCCTTGGTTCTGTTGGCCGGGACCGCAGCAGGACCCTTGGTTCCATTGGCCAGGATCCGAGCAGGACCCTTGGTTCCATTGGCCGGGATCTCAGCAGGACCCTTGGTTCCGTTGGCCAGGATCCCAGCAGGACCCTTGGTTCCGTTGGCCGGGATCCCAGCAGGACCCTTGGTTCCACTGGCCGGGATCCCAGCAGGACCCTTGGTTCCGTTGGCCGGGATCCCAGCAGGACCCTTGGTTCCGTTGGCCAGGATCCCAGCAGGACCCTTGGTTCCGTTGGCCAGGATCCCAGCAGGACCCTTGGTTCCACTGGCCGGGATCCCAGCAGGACCCTTGGTTCTGTTAGCCAGGACCGCAGCAGGACCGTTGGTTCCGTGGGCCGGGTTCTTTTAGAAGTCCCGGGACGAAGCTGAATCAGTGGGGCGACCGCGCGTTCTCAGCTGCTGGCCCGAGGTTACGGACCTCGCTGCCTCCGACATTCTCAGTCTCACGACTGAACTGGATCTTTTAAATCTAAACTAAAGACCCGTTTGTTTTAATTCTTTAGTTCTAGTCTTTTACATTTTTATTCTCTTCTCTGCCCCCTACGCTCCACAAGTAGCCTGTTCTGATATTCTGTTCTTGGTTGTTTTATAGCTTTTAATTATTTTGCTCTTCATTTTCCAATTTTATGATGTTTTACTTTGTTGTCTCTTTCTCTGTTATCCGGCTGTAGAGGGCTATGATCCAGGTTCTGATCCAGGTTCTGTTCCGGAAGTTGAAGTTTACCAACCTGCTGCTGGGATGATGATGTTGATGATGAGGGGGAACCTTCTTCATCAGGAGGATGATTCCTGCAGGAACAAAAACACAGACACATCAGAACTGGTTCTGGAGGTCCAGATGCTGATCAGGACCAGAATTTCTGAGTAGACCTGACTCCACTTATGGGTTCAGAGATCTCTGAAAAGACCTGTTCAAAGGTAGAACCAGAAGGAGTCTGAAGAAGGGCACGCCCGAAACGTTACTCGTATTCTGCAAATAAATGTCAATGGGAGCTATATCCAGTTAGTGCCGACCCGTTTTTCTTCTCTATTCAGTTTTCTTGCGATCCAGCACCTGGCTCGAGATCTCTTCGGGAGGTGCGTGATTTTTTCATCAAAGGTAGAACCATATCACCAGGTCTCTCTGAGACCAGACCAAACCAGGTTAAACCAGGACCGATAGTTTACCAAACAGACCCACGAAATCTGAAAAGGTATACGATTTAGATGATCATGTATCGTGTATCATGTATCGTGTATCATGTATCGTGTATCGTGTATCATGTATCGTGTATCATGTATCGTGTATCATGTATCGTGTATCATGTATCGTGTATCATGTATCGTGTATATGTGGTATTTGGTGTATATTGCATGTTGAACATTGTTTATAGGGGGCAACAGTGGCTCAGGTGTTAGAGCAGGTCGGCCAATGATCAGAGGATCGGCGGTTCAAATCCCGATCCCCCAGCCATATGTCGTTGTGTCCTTGGGCAAGACACTTAACCCCCATTGCCTTGTGTGAATGTTCCAGTGGTGGTGGTGTGGGGGGGGCCGTAGGCGTGAAATGGCAGCCACGCTTCCATCAGTCTGCCCCAGAGGAGCTGTGGCTACGTACGTAGCTTACCATCTCCAAGTATGAATGAGGAATGAATGAATAATGGACCTACTTTGAGTTCCTGGATGGGAAAAAAGTGCGATACAGATCTAATCCATTATTATTATTATTATTATTATTATAGTGAGAAACCTTTACAAACCTGTACAAAGTGATGTCAGTGTTAAGCAGTATTGACCAGTCCTGCGTCCTTAGAATGTTTTTGTCCTTTCTCTGCAGCTCTAGACCAGCTTTTGGGTTTATTTTTATTTTCTTTGCAGAAAAATTCAAACTGAAGCAGATAAATACCCCCCCCCCCACACACACACACACACACACGTGAGCATGTTGAAGCACACAAACACAGCCTGTAGATTAGGCCTGCTATAATCTGCTGAGATAATCTGATGGTTGTATGAGACCATAAAGAGCTGTAATCTGCAGATGTGGAACAGACTCAGCCCATTCACCAATCGCATGTTCACTTTGGGTTCTCATCAACAACATGATCACTGTTTACACCTCATGAACCCCAACACCGTCCTCTTCATGGGGTCCACCTTCCAGGACCAGGTTGGTCTCCCATTTTCATTCCTGGTGTCGTCTATCCGACCATGTGTTGGAAACAGTCCTCAGAGGTTGTGCCCTATGTTGCCATGATAGCATCACATACTTGCTGCAGATTCTCATCTATGATGAGAATCTGCAGCAAGTATGTGATGCTCATCTATGATGACAATCTCATCGATCCACCTCATCACGATGAGAATCTGCAGTTCCACCTCATCACGATGAGAATCTCCCGTTCCACCTAATGATGATGAGAATCTCCCGTTCCACCTCATCGTGATGAGAATCTCCCGTTCCACCTAATGATGATGAAAATCTCCCGTTCCACCTCATCATGATGAGAATCTCCCGTTCCACCTCATCGTAATGAGAATCTCCCGTTCCACCTCATCGTAATGAGAATCTCCCGTTCCACCTAATGATGATGAGAATCTCCCGTTCCACCTCATGGTGATGAGAATCTCCCGTTCCACCTCATCGTAATGAGAATCTCCCGTTCCACCTCATCGTAATGAGAATCTCCCGTTCCACCTCATCGTAATGAGAATCTCCCGTTCCACCTAATGATGATGAGAATCTCCCGTTCCACCTCATGGTGATGAGAATCTCCCGTTCCACCTCATCGTGATGAGAATCTCCCGTTCCACCTCATCGTAATGAGAATCTCCCGTTCCACCTCACCGTGATGAGAATCTCCCGTTCCACCTCACCGTGATGAGAATCTCCCGTTCCACCTCATCACGATGAGAATCTCCCGTTCCACCTCACCGTGATGAGAATCTCCCGTTCCACCTCATCGTGATGAGAATCTCCCGTTCGACCTCATCCTGATGAGAATCTCCCGTTCGACCTCATCCTGATGAGAATCTCCCGTTCCACCTCATGGTGATGAGAATCTCCCGTTCCACCTCATCATGATGAGAATCTCCCGTTCCACCTCATCCTGATGAGAATCTCCCGTTCCACCTCATCATGATGAGAATCTCCCGTTCCACCTCATCGTGATGAGAATCTCCCGTTCCACCTCATGATGATGAGAATCTCCCGTTCCACCTCATCATGATGAGAATCTCCCGTTCCACCTCATCGTGATGAGAATCTCCCGTTCCACCTCATCGTGATGAGAATCTCCCGTTCCACCTCATGGTGATGAGAATCTCCCGTTCCACCTCATCATGATGAGAATCTCACCGTTCCACCTCATCCTGATGAGAATCTCCCGTTCCACCTCATGGTGATGAGAATCTCCCGTTCCACCTCATCATGATGAGAATCTCACGTTCCACCTCATCGTGATGAGAATCTCCCGTTCCACCTCATCATGATGAGAATCTCCCGTTCCACCTCATCGTGATGAGAATCTCCCGTTCCACCTCATCGTGATGAGAATCTCCCGTTCCACCTCATCGTGATGAGAATCTCCCGTTCCACCTCATCGTGATGAGAATCTCCCGTTCCACCTCATCGTGATGAGAATCTCCCGTTCCACCTAATGATGATGAGAATCTCCCGTTCCACCTCATCATGATGAGAATCTCCCGTTCCACCTCATCATGATGAGAATCTCCCGTTCCACCTAATGATGATGAGAATCTCCCGTTCCACCTCATCATGATGAGAATCTCCCGTTCCACCTCATCGTAATGAGAATCTCCCGTTCCACCTCATCGTGATGAGAATCTCCCGTTCCACCTCATGGTGATGAGAATCTCCCGTTCCACCTCATCATGATGAGAATCTCACGTTCCACCTCATCCTGATGAGAATCTCCCGTTCCACCTCATGGTGATGAGAATCTCCCGTTCCACCTCATCATGATGAGAATCTCACGTTCCACCTCATCGTGATGAGAATCTCCCGTTCCACCTCATCATGATGAGAATCTCCCGTTCCACCTCATCGTGATGAGAATCTCCCGTTCCACCTAATGATGATGAGAATCTCCCGTTCCACCTCATCGTGATGAGAATCTCCCGTTCCACCTCATCATGATGAGAATCTCCCGTTCCACCTAATGATGATGAGAATCTCCCGTTCCACCTAATGATGATGAGAATCTCCCGTTCCACCTCATCGTGATGAGAATCTCCCGTTCCACCTCATCGTGATGAGAATCTCCCGTTCCACCTCATAGTGATGAGAATCTCCCGTTCCACCTCATGGTGATGAGAATCTCCCGTTCCACCTCATCGCGATGAGAATCTCCTGTTCCACCTCATTGTGATGAGAATCTCCCGTTCCACCTCATCATGATGAGAATCTCCCGTTCCACCTCATGGTGATGAGAATCTCCCATTCCACCTCATCGTGATGAGAATCTCCCGTTCCACCTCATCGTGATGAGAATCTCCCGTTCCACCTCATCGTGATGAGAATCTCCCGTTCCACCTCATCGTGATGAGAATCTCCCGTTCCACCTCATCACGATGAGAATCTCCCGTTCCACCTCATCGCGATGAGAATCTCCCGTTCCACTTCATCACGATGAGAATCTCCCGTTCCACCTCATCACGATGAGAATCTCCCGTTCCACCTCATCGTGATGAGAATCTCCCGTTCCACCTCATCATGATGAGAATCTCCCGTTCCACCTCATTGTGATGAGAATCTCCCGTTCCACCTCATCGTGATGAGAATCTCCCGTTCCACCTCATCATGATGAGAATCTCCCGTTCCACCTCATCCTGATGAGAATCTCCCGTTCCACCTCATCATGATGAGAATCTCCCGTTCCACCTCATTGTGATGAGAATCTCCCGTTCCACCTCATCGTGATGAGAATCTCCCGTTCCACCTCATCGTGATGAGAATCTCCCGTTCCACCTCATCGTGATGAGAATCTCCCGTTCCACCTCATCGTGATGAGAATCTCCCGTTCGACCTCATCCTGATGAGAATCTCCCGTTCCACCTCATCGTGATGAGAATCTCCTGTTCCACCTCATCATGATGAGAATCTCCCGTTCGACCTCATCCTGATGAGAATCTCCCGTTCCACCTCACCGTGATGAGAATCTCCCGTTCCACCTCATCATGATGAGAATCTCCCGTTCGACCTCATCCTGATGAGAATCTCCCGTTCCACCTCATCGTGATGAGAATCTCCCGTTCCACCTCATCATGATGAGAATCTCCCGTTCCACCAAATGATGATGAGAATCTCCCGTTCCACCTAATGATGATGAGAATCTCCCGTTCCACCTCATGGTGATGAGAATCTCCCGTTCCACCTCATCATGATGAGAATCTCCCGTTCCACCTCATCATGATGAGAATCTCCCGTTCCACCTCATCGTAATGAGAATCTCCCGTTCCACCTCATCGTGATGAGAATCTCCCGTTCCACCTCATGGTGATGAGAATCTCCCGTTCCACCTCACCGTGATGAGAATCTCCCGTTCCACCTCATCATGATGAGAATCTCCCGTTCGACCTCATCCTGATGAGAATCTCCCGTTCCACCTCATCGTGATGAGAATCTCCCGTTCCACCTCATCATGATGAGAATCTCCCGTTCCACCAAATGATGATGAGAATCTCCCGTTCCACCTAATGATGATGAGAATCTCCCGTTCCACCTCATCGTGATGAGAATCTCCCGTTCCACCTCATGGTGATGAGAATCTCCCGTTCCACCTCATGGTGATGAGAATCTCCCGTTCCACCTCATGTTGATGAGAATCTCCCGTTCCACCTCATGGTGATGAGAATCTCGTGTTCCACCTCATGGTGATGAGAATCTCCCGTTCCACCTCATGGTGATGAGAATCTCCCGTTCCACCTCATGGTGATGAGAATCTCCCGTTCCACCTCATGGTGATGAGAATCTCCCGTTCCACCTCATGGTGATGAGAATCTTCCGTTCCACCTCATGGTGATGAGAATCTCCCGTTCACCTCATGGTGATGAGAATCTCCCGTTCCACCTATGGTGATGAGACCCCGTTCCACCTCATGGTGATGAGAATCTCGTGTTCCACCTCATGGTGATGAGAATCTCTAGTTCCACCTCATGGTGATGAGAATCTCTAGTTCCACCTCATGGTGATGAGAATCTCTAGTTCCACCTCATGGTGATGAGAATCTCCTCGTTCCACCTCATGGTGATGAGAATCTCCCGTTCCACCTCATGGTGATGAGAATCTCCCGTTCCACCTCATGGTGATGAGAATCTCCTGTTCCACCTCATGGTGATGAGAATCTCCCGTTCCACCTCATGGTGATGAGAATCTCCCGTTCCACCTCATGGTGATGAGAATCTCCCATTCCACCTCATGGTGATGAGAATCTCCCGTTCCACCTCATGGTGATGAGAATCTCCCGTTCCACCTCATGGTGATGAGAATCTCCTGTTCCACCTCATGATGATGAGAATCTCCCGTTCCACCTCATTGTGATGAGAATGTCCCGTTCCACCTCATGGTGATGAGAATCTCTCGTTCCACCTCATGGTGATGAGAATGTCCCGTTCCACCTCATGGTGATGAGAATCTCCCGTTCCACCTCATGGTGATGAGAATCTCCCGTTCCACCTCATGGTGATGAGAATCTCCCGCTCCACCTCATGGTGATGAGAATCTCCCGTTCCACCTCATGGTGATGAGAATCTCCCGCTCCACCTCATGGTGATGAGAATCTCCCGTTCCACCTCATGGTGATGAGAATCTCGTGTTCCACCTCATGGTGATGAGAATGTCCCGTTCCACCTCATGGTGATGAGAATCTCCCGTTCCACCTCATGATGATGAGAATCTCCCGTTCCACCTCATGGTGATGAGAATCTCCCGTTCCATCTCATCGTGATGAGAATCTCCCGTTCCACCTCATCATGATGAGAATCTCCCGTTCCACCTCATGGTGATGAGAATCTCCCGCTCCACCTCATGGTGATGAGAATCTCCCGTTCCACCTCATCGTGATGAGAATCTCCCGTTCCACCTAATTTGTGATGAGAATCTCCCGTTCCACCTCATGGTGATGAGAATCTCCCGTTCCACCTCATGTTGATGAGAATCTCCCGTTCCACCTCATGGTGATGAGAATCTCGTGTTCCACCTCATGGTGATGAGAATGTCCCGTTCCACCTCATGGTGATGAGAATCTCCCGTTCCACCTCATGGTGATGAGAATCTCCCGTTCCACCTCATGGTGATGAGAATCTCTAGTTCCACCTCATGGTGATGAGAATCTCCCGTTCCACCTCATGGTGATGAGAATCTCTAGTTCCACCTCATGGTGATGAGAATCTCCCGTTCCATCTCATGGTGATGAGAATCTCGTGTTCCACCTCATGGTGATGAGAATCTCCCGTTCCACCTCATGGTGATGAGAATCTCCCGTTCCACCTCATGGTGATGAGAATCTCCCGTTCCACCTCATCATGATGAGAATCTCCCGTTCCACCTCATCATGATGAGAATCTCTAGTTCTACCTCATGGTGATGAGAATCTCCCGTTCCACCTCATGGTGATGAGAATCTCCCGTTCCACCTCATCATGATGAGAATCTCCCGCTCCACCTCATGGTGATGAGAATCTCCCGTTCCACCTCATGGTGATGAGAATCTCCCGTTCCACCTCATGGTGATGAGAATCTCCCGTTCCACCTCATGGTGATGAGAATGTCCCGTTCCACCTCATCATGATGAGAATCTCCCGTTCCACCTCATGGTGATGAGAATCTCCCGTTCCACCTCATGGTGATGAGAATCTCCCGTTCCACCTCATGGTGATGAGAATCTCTAGTTCCACCTCATGGTGATGAGAATCTCCCGTTCCACCTCATGGTGATGAGAATCTCCCGTTCCACCTCATCATGATGAGAATCTCCCGTTCCACCTCATCATGATGAGAATCTCTAGTTCTACCTCATGGTGATGAGAATCTCCCGTTCCACCTCATGGTGATGAGAATCTCCCGTTCCACCTCATCATGATGAGAATCTCCCGCTCCACCTCATGGTGATGAGAATCTCCCGTTCCACCTCATGGTGATGAGAATCTCCCGTTCCACCTCATGGTGATGAGAATCTCCCGTTCCACCTCATGGTGATGAGAATGTCCCGTTCCACCTCATGGTGATGAGAATCTCCCGTTCCACCTCATGGTGATGAGAATCTCCCGTTCCACCTCATGGTGATGAGAATCTCCCGTTCCACCTCATGGTGATGAGAATCTCACGTTCCACCTCATGGTGATGAGAATCTCTAGTTCCACCTCATGGTGATGAGAATCTCCCGTTCCACCTCATCATGATGAGAATCTCTAGTTCTACCTCATGGTGATGAGAATCTCCCGTTCCACCTCATCGTGATGATAATCTCCCGTTCCACCTCATGGTGATGAGAACCTCCCGTTCCACCTCATGGTGATGAGAATCTCCCGTTCCACCTCATGGTGATGAGAATCTCCCGTTCCACCTCATGGTGATGAGAACCTCCCGTTCCACCTCATGGTGATGAGAATCTCCCGCTCCACCTCATGGTGATGAGAATCTCATGTTCCACCTCATGGTGATGAGAATCTCATGTTCCACCTCATGGTGATGAGAATCTGGGATGGGGGGAGCTGGGATGGGGGTGGGGAGTAACTCCTGAATGCAGCAGCTGTTCTCCAACAGACGAGTTATTCTCTGACAGTGAGTCAGACCGTGAGGCGTTCACTGACACGACTCCACGTCTGTAATCTGAGCTCTCTGTGTTACATTTATAGCAGCTCAGAGTGAAGATCAGCTGCCCCCTGTCCTCCTGTACCCCCCCTCGTCTTCATGGCTTGCCTCAGATTGGTTCTGCGGGTTCTTGAGCAGAACTTGTCTGGAGCAGAACCTGCAACAGTGCGGTGGTACTGGACAAATGAAAGCCAGGAAGCTGAGAGCCGGAGGTCAGAGGAAACGGACCCAGCAGGACGGGAAGAACGGCTCATTGTGCTGCTCAGAGACAGTTTCCTGCCCCCCGTCCCCCCCAGATTCCTGTCTCATCGGGACAAACTGTTCTGTTCTGGTGCTGTGACCAGACTCTGGATCAGAACCAGTGCTCCCTGATAGAAGCTGGGACCAGAACAACAACCCATTTCCCAGGTCCAAAGACCCGGTCCAGTTCTTCAGAATTCATTTCATTTCTTTTCTTTTTTTCTAAGTGTTCTTTGAATATCCGTAAATCAGATTATCATTATGTTATAATCATTTATTGATCCTGATCCGGAATCCTGTTCTGCTTTTACCTGCCTCTACCTGTTACAGCGCCGGGGGCAGCTGGGGGGTCAAGGACCTCACTCTGGGCCTCACGGGCCTAAATCAGGTACTCGTGTGTATGCATATATATATATATATGTATATATATTTATACATATATATATACATATATATATGTATAAATATATGTATATATGTATATATACATATATTATATATACATATATATATGTATATATATTTATACATATATATATACATATATATATGTATAAATATATATTATATATTATATATACATATATTTATACATATATATATGTATATATATTTATACATATATATATACATATATATATGTATAAATATATGTATATATGTATATATACATATATATATACATATATATATATATGTATATATATATATAGACATATATATATATACCTCCCGTTCCACCACATCCATGATGAGAACCTCTCGTTCCATCCACATCCGTGATGAGATACCTCCCGTTCCACCACATCCATGATGAGATACCTATCCGTTCCACCACATTAATGATGAGAACCTCCCGTTCCACCACATCCATGATGAGAACCTCCCGTTCCACCACATTAATGATGAGAACCTCCCGTTCCACCACATTAATGATGAGAACCTCCCGTTCCACCACATCCATGATGAGAACCTCCCGTTCCACCACATTAATGATGAGAACCTCCCGTTCCACCACATTCATGATGAGAACCTCCCGTTCCACCACATTAATGATGAGAACCTCCCGTTCCACCACATCCATGATGAGAACCTCCCGTTCCACCACATCCATGATGAGAACCTCCCGTTCCACCACATCTATGATGAGAACCTCCCGTTCCACCGCATCCGTGATGAGAACCTCCCGTTCCACCACATCTATGATGAGAACCTCCCGTTCCATCGCATCCGTGATGAGAACCTCCCGTTCCACCACATCTATGATGAGAACCTCCCGTTCCACCGCATCCGTGATGAGAACCTCCCGTTCCACCACATCCATGATGAGAACCTCCTGTTCCACCACATCGATGATTAGAACCTCCCGTTCCACCACATAAATGATGAGAACCTCCCGTTCCACCACATCCATGATGAGAACCTCCTGTTCCACCACATTAATGATGAGAACCTCCCGTTCCACCACATCCATGATGAGAACCTCCCGTTCCACCACATTAATGATGAGAACCTCCCGTTCCACCACATTAATGATGAGAACCTCCTGTTCCACCACATTAATGATGAGAACCTCCCGTTCCACCACATTAATGATGAGAACCTCCCGTTCCACCACATCCATGATGAGAACCTCCCGTTCCACCACATCCATGATGAGAACCTCCCGTTCCACCACATCCTTGATGAGAACCTCCCGTTCCACCACATCAATGATGAGAACCTCCCGTTCCACCACATCCATGATGAGAACCTCCCGTTCCACCACATCCATGATGAGAACCTCCCGTTCCACCGCATCCATGATGAGAACCTCCCGTTCCACCACATCCATGATGAGAACCTCCCGTTCCACCACATCCGTGATGAGAACCTCCCGTTCCACCACATCCATGATGAGAACCTCCCGTTCCACCACATTAATGATGAGAACCTCCCGTTCCACCACATCCATGATGAGAACCTCCCGTTCCACCACATTAATGATGAGAACCTCCCGTTCCACCACATTAATGATGAGAACCTCCCGTTCCACCACATCCATGATGAGAACCTCCCGTTCCACCTCATCCATGATGAGAACCTCCCGTTCCACCGCATCCTTGATGAGAACCTCCTGTTCCACCACATTAATGATGAGAACCTCCCGTTCCACCACATTAATGATGAGAACCTCCCGTTCCACCACATTAATGATGAGAACCTCCTGTTCCACCACATTAATGATGAGAACCTCCCGTTCCACCACATTAATGATGAGAACCTCCCGTTCCACCACATCCATGATGAGAACCTCCCGTTCCACCACATCCATGATGAGAACCTCCCGTTCCACCACATCCATGATGAGAACCTCCCGTTCCACCACATTAATGATGAGAACCTCCCGTTCCACCACATCCATGATGAGAACCTCCCGTTCCACCACATCCGTGATGAGAACCTCCCGTTCCACCGCATCCGTGATGAGAACCTCCCGTTCCACCACATCTATGATGAGAACCTCCCGTTCCACCACATCCGTGATGAGAACCTCCCGTTCCACCACATCCATGATGAGAACCTCCTGTTCCACCACATCGATGATGAGAACCTCCCGTTCCACCACATTAATGATGAGAACCTCCCGTTCCACCACATCCATGATGAGAAGCTCCCGTTCCACCACATCCATGATGAAAACCTCCCGTTCCACCGCATCCATGATGAAAACCTCCCGTTCCACCACATCCATGATGAGAACCTCCCGTTCCACCTCATCCATGATGAAAACCTCCCGTTCCACCACATCCATGATGAAAACCTCCCGTTCCACCACATCCATGATGAAAACCTCCCGTTCCACCACATCCATGATGAGAACCTCCCGTTCCACCACATTAATGATGAGAAGCTCCCGTTCCACCACATCCATGATGAAAACCTCCCGTTCCACCGCATCCATGATGAAAACCTCCCGTTCCACCACATCCATGATGAGAACCTCCCGTTCCACCACATCCGTGATGAGAACCTCCCGTTCCACCACATCGATGATGAGAACCTCCCGTTCCACCACATTAATGATGAGAACCTCCCGTTCCACCACATCCATGATGAGAACCTCCCGTTCCACCGCATCCATGATGAAAACCTCCCCGTTCCACCACATCCATGATGAGAACCTCCTGTTCCACCACATCGATGATGAGAACCTCCCGTTCCACCACATTAATGATGAGAACCTCCCGTTCCACCACATCCATGATGAGAAGCTCCCGTTCCACCCCATCCATGATGAGAACCTCCCGTTCCACCACATCCATGATGAGAACCTCCTGTTCCACCACATCGATGATGAGAACCTCCCGTTCCACCACATTAATGATGAGAACCTCCCGTTCCACCACATCCATGATGAGAACCTCCCGTTCCACCACATCCATGATGAGAACCTCCCGTTCCACCACATTAATGATGAGAACCTCCCGTTCCACCAGGTCCATGATGAGAACCTCCCGTTCCACCACATTAATGATGAGAACCTCCCGTTCCACCACATCCATGATGAGAAGCTCCCGTTCCACCACATCCATGATGAGAACCTCCCGTTCCACCACATTAATGATGAGAACCTCCCGTTCCACCAGGTCCATGATGAGAACCTCCCGTTCCACCACATCCATGATGAGAACCTCCCGTTCCACCACATTAATGATGAGAACCTCCCGTTCCACCACATTAATGATGAGAACCTCCTGTTCCACCACATTAATGATGAGAACCTCCCGTTCCACCACATTAATGATGAGAACCTCCCGTTCCACCACATCCATGATGAGAACCTCCCGTTCCACCACATCCATGATGAGAACCTCCCGTTCCACCACATCCTTGATGAGAACCTCCCGTTCCACCACATTAATGATGAGAACCTCCCGTTCCACCACATCCATGATGAGAACCTCCCGTTCCACCACATCCGTGATGAGAACCTCCCGTTCCACGGCATCCATGATGAGAACCTCCCGTTCCACCACATCTATGATGAGAACCTCCCGTTCCACCACATCCGTGATGAGAACCTCCCGTTCCACCACATCCATGATGAGAACCTCCTGTTCCACCACATCGATGATGAGAACCTCCCGTTCCACCACATTAATGATGAGAACCTCCCGTTCCACCACATCCATGATGAGAAGCTCCCGTTCCACCACATCCATGATGAAAACCTCCCGTTCCACCGCATCCATGATGAAAACCTCCCGTTCCACCTCATCCATGATGAAAACCTCCCGTTCCACCACATCCATGATGAAAACCTCCCGTTCCACCACATCCATGATGAGAACCTCCCGTTCCACCACATCCATGATGAGAAGCTCCCGTTCCACCACATCCATGATGAAAACCTCCCGTTCCACCGCATCCATGATGAAAACCTCCCGTTCCACCACATCCATGATGAGAACCTCCCGTTCCACCACATCCGTGATGAGAACCTCCCGTTCCACCACATCGATGATGAGAACCTCCCGTTCCACCACATCCATGATGAGAACCTCCCGTTCCACCACATTAATGATGAGAAGCTCCCGTTCCACCACATCCATGATGAAAACCTCCCGTTCCACCGCATCCATGATGAAAACCTCCCGTTCCACCACATCCATGATGAGAACCTCCCGTTCCACCACATCCGTGATGAGAACCTCCCGTTCCACCACATCGATGATGAGAACCTCCCGTTCCACCACATTAATGATGAGAACCTCCCGTTCCACCACATCCATGATGAGAACCTCCCGTTCCACCGCATCCATGATGAAAACCTCCCGTTCCACCACATCCATGATGAGAACCTCCTGTTCCACCACATCGATGATGAGAACCTCCCGTTCCACCACATTAATGATGAGAACCTCCCGTTCCACCACATCCATGATGAGAAGCTCCCGTTCCACCGCATCCATGATGAGAACCTCCCGTTCCACCACATCCATGATGAGAACCTCCTGTTCCACCACATCGATGATGAGAACCTCCCGTTCCACCACATTAATGATGAGAACCTCCCGTTCCACCACATCCATGATGAGAACCTCCCGTTCCACCACATCCATGATGAGAACCTCCCGTTCCACCACATTAATGATGAGAACCTCCCGTTCCACCAGGTCCATGATGAGAACCTCCCGTTCCACCACATTAATGATGAGAACCTCCCGTTCCACCACATCCATGATGAGAAGCTCCCGTTCCACCACATCCATGATGAGAACCTCCCGTTCCACCACATTAATGATGAGAACCTCCCGTTCCACCAGGTCCATGATGAGAACCTCCCGTTCCACCACATCCATGATGAGAACCTCCCGTTCCACCACATTAATGATGAGAACCTCCCGTTCCACCACATTAATGATGAGAACCTCCTGTTCCACCACATTAATGATGAGAACCTCCCGTTCCACCACATTAATGATGAGAACCTCCCGTTCCACCACATCCATGATGAGAACCTCCCGTTCCACCACATCCATGATGAGAACCTCCCGTTCCACCACATCCTTGATGAGAACCTCCCGTTCCACCACATTAATGATGAGAACCTCCCGTTCCACCACATCCATGATGAGAACCTCCCGTTCCACCACATCCGTGATGAGAACCTCCCGTTCCACCGCATCCATGATGAGAACCTCCCGTTCCACCACATCTATGATGAGAACCTCCCGTTCCACCACATCCGTGATGAGAACCTCCCGTTCCACCACATCCATGATGAGAACCTCCTGTTCCACCACATCGATGATGAGAACCTCCCGTTCCACCACATTAATGATGAGAACCTCCCGTTCCACCACATCCATGATGAGAAGCTCCCGTTCCACCACATCCATGATGAAAACCTCCCGTTCCACCGCATCCATGATGAAAACCTCCCGTTCCACCTCATCCATGATGAAAACCTCCCGTTCCACCACATCCATGATGAAAACCTCCCGTTCCACCACATCCATGATGAGAACCTCCCGTTCCACCACATCCATGATGAGAAGCTCCCGTTCCACCACATCCATGATGAAAACCTCCCGTTCCACCGCATCCATGATGAAAACCTCCCGTTCCACCACATCCATGATGAGAACCTCCCGTTCCACCACATCCGTGATGAGAACCTCCCGTTCCACCACATCGATGATGAGAACCTCCCGTTCCACCACATCCATGATGAGAACCTCCCGTTCCACCACATCCGTGATGAGAACCTCCCGTTCCACCACATCGATGATGAGAACCTCCCGTTCCACCACATCCGTGATGAGAACCTCCCGTTCCACCACATTAATGATGAGACCTCCCGTTCCACCACATCCATGATGAGAAGCTCCCGTTCCACCACATCCGTGATGAGAACCTCCCGTTCCACCACATCGATGATGAGAACCTCCCGTTCCACCACATCCGTGATGAGAACCTCCCGTTCCACCACATCGATGATGAGAACCTCCCGTTCCACCACATCCGTGATGAGAACCTCCCGTTCCACCACATTAATGATGAGAACCTCCCGTTCCACCACATCCATGATGAGAACCTCCCGTTCCACCGCATCCATGATGAAAACCTCCCGTTCCACCACATCCATGATGAGAACCTCCTGTTCCACCACATCGATGATGAGAACCTCCCGTTCCACCACATTAATGATGAGAACCTCCCGTTCCACCACATCCATGATGAGAAGCTCCCCGTTCCACCGCATCCATGATGAGAACCTCCCGTTCCACCACATCCATGATGAGAACCTCCTGTTCCACCACATCGATGATGAGAACCTCCCGTTCCACCACATTAATGATGAGAACCTCCCGTTCCACCACATCCATGATGAGAACCTCCCGTTCCACCACATCCATGATGAGAACCTCCCGTTCCACCACATTAATGATGAGAACCTCCCGTTCCACCAGGTCCATGATGAGAACCTCCCGTTCCACCACATTAATGATGAGAACCTCCCGTTCCACCACATCCGTGATGAGAACCTCCCGTTCCACCACATCCATGATGAGAACCTCCCGTTCCACCACATTAATGATGAGAACCTCCCGTTCCACCAGGTCCATGATGAGAACCTCCCGTTCCACCACATCCATGATGAGAACCTCCCGTTCCACCACATTAATGATGAGAACCTCCCGTTCCACCAGGTCCATGATGAGAACCTCCCGTTCCACCACATTAATGATGAGAACCTCCCGTTCCACCAGGTCCATGATGAGAACCTCCCGTTCCACCACATCCATGATGAGAACCTCCCGTTCCACCACATTAATGATGAGAACCTCCCGTTCCACCACATCCATGATGAGAACCTCCCGTTCCACCGCATCCATGATGAGAACCTCCCGTTCCACCACATTAATGATGAGAACCTCCCGTTCCACCACATCCATGATGAGAACCTCCCCTTCCACCACATTAATGATGAGAACCTCCCGTTCCACCAGGTCCCAAAGCTGCTCTGTTGGATTGAGATCAGGTGACTGTGGAGAACATTTGAGAACAATGAACTCATCGTCATGTTCCAGGCACCATGTTCTGGCTCGATGAGGAGGGACCCCAAAAACAGACTCAAGACCAATTTTCACAGTGAAGATGTTTGATTGTGAGGCTGAACTGAAGCGGGGGGGGGGGGGGGGGGGGTGTGTAGGAATGGGTGGCTATCCGGGGAGCCGCTGGTGGATCCTTGTGGTGGGTTGCAGGAGACGAGGAGCTGGGAATCAGAGGCGACAGGTGAGATACAGCATTCCAAGAGACAGAGAATTCAAAAACTCAGATGCTGATCAGCCAAACCGTTCGGTGACGGATGAAACAGCCTTTGGTAGAAGCTTGGTTGAAGATTTCCTCCAACTGCTTCCAGGAGACGCACACACGGAAAGGAGGAGGGAACCCAGAGCAAGGTGACACACCAGTCTGAGATGATTCCCGCTTTATGACATGGCGCGTTCTCCTACTGGATGATGTCATCTTTATGACATCATGGCGCGTTCTCCTGCTGGATGATGTCATCTTTATGACATCATGGCGCGTTCTCCTGCTGGATGATGTCATCTTTATGACATCATGGAGCGTTCTCCTGCTGGATGATGTCATCTTTATGACATCATGGCGCATTCTCCTGCTGGATGATGTCATCTTTATGACATCATGGCGCGTTCTCCTGCTGGATGATGTCATCTTTATGACATCATGGAGCGTTCTCCTGCTGGATGATGTCATCTTTATGACATCATGGCGCATTCTCCTGCTGGATGATGTCATCTTTATGACATCATGGCGCGTTCTCCTGCTGGATGATGTCATCTTTATGACATCATGGCGCATTCTCCTGCTGGATGATGTCATCTTTATGACATCATGGCGCGTTCTCCTGCTGGATGATGTCATCTTTATGACATCATGGCGCATTCTCCTGCTGGATGATGTCATCTTTATGACATGGCGCATTCTCCTGCTGGATGATGTCATCTTTGTGACATGGCGCGTTCTCCTGCTGGATGATGTCATCTTTATGACATGGCGCGTTCTCCTGCTGGATGATGTCATCTTTATGACATGGCGCGTTCTCCTGCTGGATGATGTCATCTTTATGACATGGCGCGTTCTCCTGCTGGAAGCAGCATCAGAGGATGCTACACTGTGGTCATAAAAGGATGGACATGGTCAGCAACAATACTCAGGTAGGCTGTGGTGGTTAAACCGCCATGTTGGTACTAAGAAAATCTGTCCCACACCATCACACCACCACCACCAAGCTGAACCACTGATACAAGGCAGGATGGATCCATGCTTTCATGTTGTTGACACCAAATTCTGAGCCTACATCTGAATCTGGGAGCAGAAATGGAGACTCATCAGACAAGGCAACATTTCTCCATCTTCTATTGTCCAATGTTGGTGAGTCTGTGTGAATTGTTGCCTCAGTTTCCTGTTCTTAGCTGACAGGAGCGGCACCCGGTGTGGTCTTCTGCTGCTGTAGCCCATCTGCTTCCAGGTTGGATGTGTTGTGCATTCAGAGATGCTCTTCTGCAGACTTCGGTTGGAACAAGTGCTTATTGGAGTTCCTGTTGGCTTTCTATCAGCTGGAACCAGTCTGGCCATTCTCCTCTGACCTCTGACCTCTGGCATCAACATTTGCACCCACAGAACTGCTGCTCACTGGATATTTCCTCTTTCTGGGACCATTCTCTGTAAACCCTAGAGATGGTTGTGCAGGAAAATCCCAGTAGATCAGCAGTTTCTGAAACAGTCAGACCAACAACCATGCCACGTTCAAAGACACTTAAATCACCGTTCTTCCTCATTCTGATGCTGGTTTGAACTGCAGCAGATCATCTTCACCATGTCTGCATGCCTAAATGCTGCCATGTGATTGGCTGATTAGAAATTTGCGTTTACAAGCAGTTGGACAGGTGTACCTAATAAAGTGGCTGGTGTGTGTGTGTACATATATATATATATGTACAGTTAAGTGAAAATGTTTCCTCCTTCCTGATTTCTTATTTGTTTTGCATGTTTGTCCCACTTAAATGTTTCAGATCATCAAACAAATTTAAATATTAGACAAAGAACACAAGTAAACACAAAACCTAATAACTGGTTGTTCCACCTTAGCAGCAACAACTGCATCAAGCGTTTGTGATAACTGGCAGTGAGTCTTCTACAGCGCTGTGGAGGAATTTTGTTCCACTCATCTTTGCAGAATTGTTGTAATTCAGCCACATTGGAGGCTTTTCCAGCATGAACCGCCTTTTTAAGGTCATGCCACAGCATCTCAATGGGATTCAGGTGGGGGCTTTGACTAGGCCACTCCAAAGTCTTCATGTTGTTGTTCTTAAGCCATTCAGAGGTGGACTTGCTGGTGTGTTCTGGATCATTGTTCTGCTGCAGAACCCAAGTGCGCTTCAGCTTGAGGTCACCAACAGATGGCCGGACGTTCTCCTTCAGGATTTTTTGGTAGAAGCAGAATTCATGGTTCCATTTACCACAGCAAGTCTTCCAGGTCCTGAAGCAGCAAAACAGCCCCAGACCATCACACTACCACCACCATGTTTTACTGTTGCTATGATGTTCCTTTTCTGAAATGCCGTGTTACTTTTACGCCAGATGTAATGGGACCTCCACCTTCCAGAAAGTTCCACTTTTGTCTCGTCAGTCCACAGAGTATTTTCCCAAAAGTCTTGGGGATCATCAAGATGCTTTCTGGCTAAACTGAGACGAGCCTTTATGTTCTTTTTGCTCAGCAGTGGTTTTGGTCTTGGAACTCTGCCATGCAGCCATTTTTGCCCCCCAGTCTCTTTCTGATGGGGGAGTCATGAACACTGACCTTCATTGAGGCAAGTGAGGCCTGCAGTTCTTGGATGTTGTTCTGGGGTCTTTTGTGACCTCTTGGATGAGTCGTCGCTGTGCTCTTGGGGTCATTTTGGTCGGCCGGCCCCTCCTGGGAAGGTTCACCACTGTTCCATGTTTTCACCATTTGTGGATAATGGTTCTCACTGTGGTTCTCTGGAGTCCCAAAGATTTAGAAATGGCTTTGGAACCTTTTCCAGACTGATAGATCCCAATGACTTTGTTTCTCATTTGTTCCTGAATTTCTTTGGATGGCAGCATGATGTCTAGCTTTGGAGGATCTTTTGGTCTACTTCACTTTGTCAGGCAGGTCCTATTTAAGGGATTTCTGATGGAGAACAGGTGTGGCAGTAATCAGGCCTGGATGTGGATAGAGAAGCTGAACTCAGCTTTCCAAAGATGAGAAACCACAGTTAGTTGATGTTTTGAAGCAACCCTTACCGATCTTGCATTTCAAAGAGCACAGCAAGATTATTTAAATATAAACAGTCCCGCCTCACTCCTTAGACCCCCCCATTCCCTCTGCCTCCCAATGCAAGAGCAAAAGTCTGACAGGCAGGCCCCCCGGCCAATCCAAGGGGTGCACCCCACTTCAAGGATTGGTTGGAGTTTTCATTGAATATTTAGAGACTGGAACAATATTGGGTTTGTCTTCTATTTCAGTTCCATTTCCTCATCCAGCATTTTACCCTGTTAGAAAAATAGTGTAACAATGCAACATCGGTAAGGGTTGCTTTAACACACACATCTATATCTATATAAAGATATATATATGTATACATATATATATCTTTATATTAGGGCTGGACCATTATGGAAAAAACGATAATCCCGATTATTTTGACTGATATTGAAATCACGATTATTTATTGATTTTATAAAAAAGTGTTTATTGAACCACATAACTCAACTTGAAATATAACCTTTTTTTAAAATTAAACCGAAAATAAATTAGAAACAAGTAAAGGAGTAAAATAAGAATACTATTCAATATAATAGCAATAAAAATGAATACTAAGTCTACATGCATTCCTGTTCTATCCTCCCTGCAGTTTGCTTCCTATAATTCCACCAGTCTGTTCACTTCAGCATTAATTGTTTTTCTTCGATTACAGTGTTTTTATGATTGAGAAAAGGCAAAATTGAAAACACGATTAAAATTTGTCCAGCCCTACTATATATGTATATATATATATATATATATGTATATACACATATATATATATATATATATGTGTATATACATATATATATATATATGTGTATATACATATATATATATATATATATATATATATATATATATATATATATATACATACACATATATATATATATACATATATATATATCCTGTGTATATACATATATATATATATATATGTATATACATATGTGTATATACATATATATATATATGTATATACACATATATATATATATGTATATACACATATATATATATATATATATATATATATATATATATATATATATATATATATATATATATATATATATATATATACACACATAATTCAGACTTTGTGTGTGTTACAGAAATAAACTTAAACTGGTTTCTATAAATGAGTTCATAAAAACCAGCAGAACCCGCGGAACCGGACCAAATCAACACCTCGTCTGCAGAACATTCTCAACTTTACCCTCGAAGGAGAACCAGGCAGCCAGACCAGGTCAGGTCCGGACCCGTCGACGAGGATGCATCCGGTCCTCCATGTCCACATTCATGACCCGTCCAGATCCAGAAAACCCAAATAAAGTTCCCCTCCTGCATTGAATGACAGCGTCTGGTGATGAAGAACCAGACCAGAACGCAGAACCAGAACGGAGGCAGGGAAGGTCCACAAACTGCTCTAGACTCTGGTTCTGGATGTTCTGGTTCTGGATTTTCTGGTTCTGGATGTTCCGGTTCTGGATGCTCTGGTTCTGGATGCTCTGGTTCTGGATTTTCTGGTTCTGGATGTTCTGGTTCTGGATTTTTGGGTTCTGGATGTTCTGGTTCTGGATTTTTGGGTTCTGGCCAGTTCTGGATGTTCTGGTTCTGAATGTTCTGGTTCTGGATTTTTGGGTTCTGGCCAGTTCTGGATGTTCTGGTTCTGGATGGTTCTGAATGTTCTGGTTCTGGATTTTTGGGTTCTGGCCAATTCTGGATGTTCTGGTTCTGGACGGTTCTGAATGTTCTGGTTCTGGATTTTTGGGTTCTGGCCAATTCTGGATGTTCTGGTTCTGGACGGTTCTGAATGTTCTGGTTCTGGATTTTTGGGTTCTGGCCAATTCTTGATGTTCTGGTTCTGGATGCTCTGGTTCTGGCCAGTTCTGGTTCTGGATGTTTGGGTTCTGGATGTTCTGGTTCTGGCTGGTTCAGGATGTTCTGGTTCTGGCCAGTTCTGGATGTTCTGGTTCTGGCTGGTTCAGGATGTTCTGGTTCTGGCCAGTTCTGGATGTTCTGGTTCTGGATGTTCCGGTTCTGGATGTTCGGGTTCTGGATGTTCGGGTTCTGGCCAGTTCTGGATGTTCTGGTTCTGGATGTTCTGGTTCTGGATGTTCGGGTACAGGATGTTCTGGTTCTGGCCGGTTCTGGATGTTCGGGTTCTGGATGTTCGGGTTCTGGCCGGTTCTGGATGTTCGGGTTCTGGATGTTCGGGTTCTGGCCGGTTCTGGATGTTCGGGTTCTGGCCGGTTCTGGATGTTCGGGTTCTGGATGTTCTGGTTCTGGATGTTCTGGTTCTGGCCGGTTCTGGATGTTCGGGTTCTGGATGTTCGGGTTCTGGCCGGTTCTGGATGTTCGGGTTCAGGATGTTCTGGTTCTGGCCGGTTCTGGATGTTCGGGTTCTGGATGTTTGGAGTCTGGCCGGTTCTGGATGTTCAGTTTCTGGATATTCGGGTTCTGGCCGGTTCTGGATGTTCGGGTTCTGGATGTTCAGTTTCTGGATCTTCGGGTTCTGGCCGGTTCTGGATGTTCAGTTTCTGGATGTTCGGGTTCTGGCCGGTTCTGGATGTTCGGGTTCTGGATGTTCAGTTTCTGGATGTTCGGGTTCTGGCCGGTTCTGGATGTTCGGGTTCTGGATGTTCAGTTTCTGGATGTTCGGGTTCTGGCCGGTTCTGGATGTTCGGGTTCTGGCCGGTTCTGGATGTTCAGTTTCTGGATGTTCGGGTTCTGGCCGGTTCTGGATGTTCGGGTTCTGGCCGGTTCTGGATGTTCGGGTTCTGGATGTTCGGAGTCTGGCCGGTTCTGGATGTTCGGGTTCTGGCCGGTTCTGGATGTTCGGGTTCTGGATGTTCAGTTTCTGGATGTTCGGGTTCTGGCCGGTTCTGGATGTTCGGGTTCTGGATGTTCAGTTTCTGGATGTTCGGGTTCTGGCCGGTTCTGGATGTTCGGGTTCTGGCCGGTTCTGGATGTTCAGTTTCTGGATGTTCGGGTTCTGGCCGGTTCTGGATGTTCGGGTTCTGGCCGGTTCTGGATGTTCGGGTTCTGGATGTTCGGAGTCTGGCCGGTTCTGGATGTTCGGGTTCTGGCCGGTTCTGGATGTTCGGGTTCTGGATGTTCAGTTTCTGGATGTTCGGGTTCTGGCCGGTTCTGGATGTTCGGGTTCTGGCCGGTTCTGGATGTTCAGGTTCTGGATGTTCGGGTTCTGTCCGGTTCTGGATGTTCGGGTTCTGGCCGGTTCTGGATGTTCGGGTTCTGGCCGGTTCTGGATGTTCGGGGGTTCTGGATGTTCGGGTTCTGGATGTTCGGGTTCTGGCCGGTTCTGGATGTTCGGGTTCTGGATGTTCGGGTTCTGGCCGGTTCTGGATGTTCAGTTTCTGGATGTTCGGGTTCTGGCCGGTTCTGGATGTTCGGGTTCTGGATGTTCAGTTTCTGGATGTTCGGGTTCTGGCCGGTTCTGGATGTTCGGGTTCTGGCCGGTTCTGAATGTTCGGGTTCTGGCCTGTTCTGGATGTTCGGGTTCTGGCCGGTTCTGGATGTTCGGGTTCTGGCCGGTTCTGGATGTTCGGGTTCTGGCCGGTTCTGAATGTTCGGGTTCTGGCCGGTTCTGGATGTTCGGGTTCTGGATGTTCGGGTTCTGGCCGGTTCTGGATGTTCGGGTTCTGGCCGGTTCTGGATGTTCGGGTTCTGGATGTTCGGGTTCTGGCCGGTTCTGGATGTTCGGGTTCTGGCCGGTTCTGGATGTTGTCAGCATTTAGGAGAACTTTTTAACTCTTCCCGGTGTTTCTAACATTCTGAGGACCTGCTCTGCTTTATCTCCATGGCAACCTCTGCCGTCTCCATGGCAACCTCGCCCGTTTCCATGGATATTCCAACCATCAGAATGACACGCCTGACTTACCAGGAGGAGACTTCCCTCGACTCCTGAAAGTGGACACGGTCCAGTTCTGACCCGGATGTGGTGTTAAAGTTCAGGTTGATGTCGTGGTGAACGGTTGCCCGTGGCAACACTGTCCATGACAGCATCAGATCCAGCTGAGCAACAGCTGTTTATTGTTTACAAACAGGTGATGCTGTGGTCACAGAGTAATCAGATTACTTTGGCTTGCTGAAATCAGACCTGCAGAGAAACCCGGCACCCGCGGATCCATCACAGGACCAGTTCTGACTGGTTCTGACTGGTTCAGACTGGTTCAGACTGGTTCAAACTAGGTTCAGACTGGTTCAGACTGGTTCTGACTGGTTCAGACTGGTTCAGACTGGTTCTGACTGGTTCAGACTGGTTCAGACTAGGTTCAGACTGGTTCAGACTGACTCTGACTGGTTCAGACTGGTTCTGACTGGTTCAGACTGGTTCAGACTGGTTCTGACTGGTTCAGACTGGTTCAGACTGGTTTCAGACTGGTTCAGACTGGTTCTGACAGTCAGACTGGATTCAGACTGACTCTGACTGGTTCTGACTGGGTCGGACTGGATTCAGACTGGTTCAGACTGGTTTCAGACTGGTTCAGACTGGTTCTGACAGTCAGACTGGATTCAGACTGACTCTGACTGGTTCTGACTGGGTCGGACTGGATTCAGACTGGTTCAGACTGGTTCAGACTGGTTCTGACTGAGTCAGACTGGATTCAGACTGACTCTGACTGGTCTCAGACTGGTTCTGACTGAGTCAGACTGGATTCAGACTGACTCTGACTGGTTCTGACTGGGTCGGACTGGATTCAGACTGACTCTGACTAGTCTCAGACTGGTTCTGACTGGTTCAGACTGGTTCTGACTGAGTCAGACTGGATTCAGACTGACTCTGACTGGTCTCAGACTGGTTCTGACTGGGTAAGACTCGTTCAGACTGGTTCTGACTGGTTCTGACTGGTCTCACACTGGTTCTGACTGGTTCAGACTGGATTCAGACTGGTTCAGACTGGTTCAGACTGGTTCTGACTGAGTCAGACTGGATTCAGACTGACTCTGACTGGTTCTGACTGGGTCGGACTGGATTCAGACTGACTCTGACTGGTCTCAGACTGGTTCTGACTGAGTCAGACTGGATTCAGACTGACTCTGACTGGTTCTGACTGGGTCGGACTGGATTCAGACTGACTCAGACTGGTTCTGACTGAGTCAGACTGGATTCAGACTGACTCTGACTAGTCTCAGACTGGTTCTGACTGGGTCGGACTGGTTTCAGACTGGTTCAGACTGGTTCTGACTGAGTCAGACTGGATTCAGACTGACTCAGACTGGTTCTGACTGGTTCAGACTGGTTCTGACTGAGTCAGACTGGATTCAGACTGGTTCTGACTGAGTCAGACTGGATTCAGACTGACTCAGACTGGTTCTGACTGGTTCAGACTGGTTCTGACTGAGTCAGACTGGATTCAGACTGGTTCTGACTGAGTCAGACTGGATTCAGACTGACTCAGACTGGTTCTGACTGGTTCAGACTGGTTCTGACTGAGTCAGACTGGTTTCAGACTGGTTCTGACTGGGTCGGACTGGATTCAGAATGGTTTCAGACTGACTCTGACTGGTCTCAGACTGGTTCTGACTGGGTCGGACTGGTTTCAGACTGGTTTCAGACTGGGTAAGACTCGTTCAGACTTGGTCAGACTGGTTCTGAGGGTGGAGAAAACCGGTTTCAGTGTTGTATTATAATTAAATGTAATCGTCAATGTTTTGATGGCGGTTCTGGTTGAAGTTTGATCACAGATCTGGACCAATCAGCAGCGGTGTAGCTCCGCCCCCGACATCTGCACTGACATTTGAAGACCCAGCAGCTCCGAACGCTTCATGTTTGGTGGGACAGAAACCACATCGCAGATTTGATTCAGTTTCCAGCAAATGAGCAGAGGAAGAAAAGTGAAGCGGGAAGCGTAGCGGCAGCTGGTGAAGCGGCGTCCGCGGGGACCGATCCAGGAAAACAGATTCTTTATGGATTATTAATATCACCTCCAGCTACTCGCAGACGCTGTGTGATCTCACACACGGGAGTGTGGGTGTGTGTGTGTGTGTGTCTGGGGGGTTCAGGGATGGGGGTGTTAAAGGATAAGGGGGGGATGGAGGAGACGGGGGGCTCAGCAGTGATCAAGGACGCTTCTTTCACACAGTGTGTCTGTAATCACTGTGAAAGCCCCACCCTAATCTGGATTCACTAATACCCCCCCCCCCCACACACACACACACACACTCACACACTCACACACATACACACTAACGCAGCTTCCTTGAGTTTCTAGTTTGTTTCAAGTCAAAGAGGCTCGTCTACAGCGGGGGGAACAAGTATTGAACACGTCAACATGTTTCTCAGAAATATATTTCTAGTAGTTATTAATATGAAATTTTCACCAGATGTCGGCAACAACCCAACTAATGCACACATACAAAGAAACGCTAACATTTGTGTCCATGAATGAAGTTATGTGTAATTTAGTGAAACAGGGAATAAGTATTGAACACATGAAGAAATGGAGACAAAAAGATGTGAAAGCCAAGAAAGCAGCTGGAGTCTGTCAGTATTTAGAAAGTAATCCTGTCCCCTATCAGAGCAAAGTAATATCAGCTGCTTTAGTCCTGATTGATGCCTTTAAAAAGGTTTCTCATCACCAAGGTGTCAGACAAGAAGCATTGCATGATGGGTAAAAGCAAAGAGCAGCCTTCTTATTGCAAACACACTGAAGGCATTGGTTCCAGGTGCATTTGTAAACTTGTGAAAGTTCCAGTGAGCACCATTGGGACCATCATCCGGAAGTGGAAAGAACACGGCATGGTCATAAAGCGGCCACGGCCAGGTGCTCCTCACAAGATTTCAGACAGAGGAGTCAGAACAATCATCAGAAAGGTTCTCCAACAGCCCAGGACCACTCGTGGAGAGCTTCAGAAAGACCTGGAACCAGCAGCTACAGTTGTTTCAGAGAAAACAAGAACGGCCATGGCCTTCATGCCCCACGCACACCACACACACCACGCACACCACGCAAGACTCCATTTCTGAGGAAGAAGCAGGTTGATGCTGGTTTGAAGTTTGCAACACAACATCTGGACAAACCCATGAGATTCTGGAAAACATAGTCTGGGCAGATGAGATGAAATGAAAAATACTTTATTCGTACCAGAAGGGAAATTCAGTAAAAGCTGACTTTTTTTTAATAAACAAAAAAGTCAGTCAGTCTTGTTCTTTAGGGTGACGCTGCTGGCAGGAATGAATTGAATGAGAGACCAGAACTGAACTCTTCAGTAGGGCTGCCTGATTATTTTGGTCAATACTGAAATCACGATTATTCAAACGATAAACGGCACCCGGGGGCTTGTAGCTTGCAGCCCCTTCTCCGGTCCAGGTTATCAGTCAGGAGGCACAGAAGCAAGAGTAAAGGCCTTCACACCCCGACTCCGAATATTCGTCCCAAAAATTCACACGGCAACAGCTTTAATCAAATTAATGTCAAGTCAACGGGAGCGTTCACATCTGTGACAAAACTCCATCTTGTGATTTTGCGACGTTTATTTTTTGGAACTGAGGTTGATTTTCTTCATATTTGCATCCGACAGATAAACAATCCACCAATCAGAGAAGGCGCTCTGACGTCACAGAGCTGGTTGCTGCTACTGTATCATTATCAGCAGGTGTTATCATCTTTGTGTCGCAGCATCTTGTTCTGAGGGGGGGGGGGGGGGGGATCACTGCTGAAGTAACAGTGTTTCCCTCCATCTGCAGCCGTTCCAGGTTATTATCTATAGGTATTATATTTAAAATCCTCATCTAGCGTCTCCACGGTGAGATCAGCTGTTTCCAGCATCCAGAAGTTTCCCTGCAGCCGCCCCCCCCTCCATCACTGCTGCATGCTCACGTTCCGCTGGAATAACAGATGCCAGTTTGTTCATGCATCTTCGTGATTTCGCGTCGCAGCAGGTGTGTTCAGACAAACACGCTGATATTCCTACTCTGAATTATTCACAATTTCGTGCCGTTTATTCGCATTGGTCCCGGTGTGAAAAGAGGAGGTGGGTGTGTGAAAAGAGGAGGCGGGTGTGTGAAAAGAGGAGGTGGGTGTGTGAAAAGAGGAGGTGGGTGTGTGAAAAGAGGAGGTGGGTGTGTGAAAAGAGGAGGTGGGTGTGGGTGTGTGAAAAGAGGAGGTGGGTGTGTGAAAAGAGGAGGTGGGTGTGTGAAAAGAGGAGGCGGGTGTGTGAAAAGAGGAGGTGGGTGTGTGAAAAGAGGAGGGTGGGTGTGGGTGTGTGAAAAGAGGAGGTGGGTGTGTGAAAAGAGGAGGGTGGGTGTGGGTGTGTGAAAAGAGGAGGTGGGTGTGTGAAAAGAGGAGGTGGGTGTGTGAAAAGAGGAGGCGGGTGTGTGAAAAGAGGAGGTGGGCGTGTGAAAAGAGGAGGTGGGTGTGTGAAAAGAGGAGGTGGGTGTGGGTGTGTGAAAAGAGGAGGTGGGTGTGTGAAAAGAGGAGGTGGGTGTGTGAAAAGAGGGAGGTGGGCGTGTGAAAAGAGGGAGGTGGGTGTGTGAAAAGAGGAGGTGGGTGTGTGAAAAGAGGAGGTGGGTGTGTGAAAAGAGGAGGTGGGTGTGTGAAAAGAGGAGGCGGGTGTGTGAAAAGAGGAGGCGGGTGTGTGAGAAGTGGAGGCGGGTGTGTGAAAAGAGGAGGTGGGTGTGTGAAAAGAGGAGGTGGGTGTGTGAGAAGAGGAGGTGGGTGTGGGTGTGTGAAAAGAGGAGGTGGGTGTGTGAAAAGAGGAGGTGGGTGTGTGAAAAGAGGAGGTGGGCGTGTGAAAAGAGGAGGTGGGTGTGTGAAAAGAGGAGGTGGGTGTGTGAAAAGAGGAGGTGGGTGTGTGAAAAGAGGAGGTGGGTGTGTGAAAAGAGGAGGCGGGTGTGTGAAAAGAGGAGGTGGGTGTGTGAGAAGTGGAGGCGGGTGTGTGAAAAGAGGAGGTGGGTGTGTGAAAAGAGGGAGGTGGGTGTGTGAAAAGAGGAGGCGGGTGTGTGAAAAGAGGAGGTGGGCGTGTGAAAAGAGGAGGTGGGTGTGTGAAAAGAGGAGGTGGGTGTGTGAAAAGAGGAGGTGGGTGTGTGAAAAGAGGAGGTGGGCGTGTGAAAAGAGGAGGTGGGTGTGTGAAAAGAGGAGGTGGGCGTGTGAAAGGAGGAGGTGGGCGTGTGAAAGAGGAGGTGGGTGTGTGAAAAGAGGAGGTGGGTGTGTGAAAAGAGGAGGTGGGTGTGTGAAAAGAGGAGGTGGGTGTGTGAAAAGAGGAGGTGGGTGTGTGAAAAGAGGAGGTGGGTGTGTGAGAGCAAATGAATGTGAGTGTGAAAGAGGAAGTTTGTAAGGATAGGGGGGTGAGGTGTGTATCAGTGGGTGTGGTGTATGCAGGTGTACAAGGATTGGTGTTGGAGAGAGAAAATGTTGGAAAATGACAGGAGGGAGGACCATGCAGGAGGGGGGATATGTAGGAGGAGGAGGGTGGGGAGGGCGGTATCCAGGGTGTATGGAGGAAGAAGTAAGTAGGGAGGAACGAGGTTTGTGTGGAAAGCTCAGGGTGTGTGTGGGAGTGAGGAATATGGGCTGGGAGGGGGAGATGTGGGTAAGTGGTTGGAGGAAAGAGGGAGGGAGGCGTGTGCTTGTGTGTGTCTGGATGGAACGATGTGGGGATGTGTGGGAGGGGGTGAAGGAAGAAGGGCGTGAGTGTGTCAGGCAGAGGGAAGGGTGGGACGGTGCATGTGTGTATAGAGAGGTGGGGGATATGTGTGTGGGGTGGAGGGAGGAGTGCGTGTGTGTGAGTGTGTGGTGGTGGTTTGGGGGGGTGGTAGCGCCCTGGTGTCAGGTGTGTGGGGCAGGGGCATCGGGGTGGGTGCTGGTCGGCTGGGCTGCCTGGATCAGGTGGGGGCTGGGCTGCCCCTGGACGCTTGGCACCTGGGCTCCACGCTGCGCCTGTTCTTGGGGGGGGGGGGGTCTGCCACCCAGCAGGGTTGGCAGTTGCTTGTCTTGGTCCTCTGGGGCCTTGTCCCCAAGACCATGGGGGGCTTCGGCTGGGGCCGCCCTCTGGGGGGATGCATGTCCATCCCTTTGGGGGGGTGGCTGCTGGGGGCCCGGGTCTCGGGCTGTGCGGGCTTCCTCCTCCTTGCAGAGACGAGGCTGCATCTGCATGACTGTATCACCATGGAGACCCTTTATTATGCATGTTGATGCTGTGACACTGCTTCCCATTGCGATGACTAGGTTGTACCTCTTCTCTACTTCCCATTGCGATGACTAGGTTGTACCTCTTCTCTACTTCCCATTGCGATGACTAGGTTGTACCTCTTCTCTCTTCCCATTGCGATGACTAGGTTGTACCTCTTCTCTACTTCCCATTGCGATGACTAGGTTGTACCTCTTCTCTACTTCCCATTGGGAGCTTCCCATTGCGATGACTAGGTTGTACCTCTTCTCTGCTTCCCATTGCGATGACTAGGTTGTACCTCTTCTCTACTTCCCATTGCGATGACTAGGTTGTACCTCTTCTCTTCTTCCCATTGCGATGACTAGGTTGTACCTCTTCTCTTCTTCCCATTGCGATGACTAGGTTGTACCTCTTCTCTCTTCCCATTGCGATGACTAGGTTGTACCTCTTCTCTACTTCCCATTGCGATGACTAGGTTGTACCTCTTCTCTCTTCCTTGCGATGACTAGGTTGTACCTCTTCTCTACTTCCCATTGCGCTGACTAGGTTGTACCTCTTCTCTGCGTAGTTCTGTGTGTGTTTGTATGATCTGAGGATATTTAAGCCACCTGCAGGTCCTCCTGTAGGGGATTGCTTGTTTTGTTTTCCAACAGAGACCTTGGTTGTTTAGGGATCGCGGTACAGATGTACCAGTGAACTGTGGAAGTGGATTCATGTTTTCTCTCCTCTCTCTCTTCCTCTTCCTCACTCCTTTCTCTCTGTTCCACTTTCTATCATTGCTTCTATTAACTTTCTTTTCTTTCATTTCTTTCTTGTCATTCCAGCAATATGATGTAAAATGCTGTTATAAACAAATGTTTGATTAAATAAATAAAATGAAGAAACAGGATATCAAGGGGAGCCTTGTGTTCATAAAGCAACCAGATCATCATTCTGCTGCTATGATGCTGGACAGGACAAGTAAAATAACTCCAGAAGGTTCCTGCAGTCTGAAAGCGCTTGATAATAATGACAAACCCCCCATCCCCACCACCGCTACCGCATGCACCCAAACATTTATCAAAAAATGCACTTTTGTTGAATCATCATCATTTGTTCATTAGTACTTAAAAAATATGCCCATATTTTGTTATAAGTACACTTTTTTGCCTTTGATTCATTGCACAGCCCTACTCTTCGGATGTGATAAGACATGTTTGGAGGAGGAATGGCACTGCACTTGACTCCAGAACACCACAGCAACAGTGAAGTTTGAAGGTGGGAGCATCATGGTGGGGGCTGTTTTTCAGCATGTGGTACTGGCAGACTTCATATCATTGAAGGAAGAATGAATGGAGGAAAATAGAGAGACATTCTGGACCAGAATCTGCTGGGTCTGACTGGGTCTGACCAGACCAGCATCTGTCCTACATTATGTAGTGATGAACCAGGACCCACCCACAGGAGGATACTGTCCCACCAGATGTGGACCAGAACCACATGAGTCCAAACATGCTCATGGTTCAGTCCGGACCAGATCCACCACGGATGGATTGGACCACAAGGCCTCAGGTCCAGTGGTCCTGGGCCCCCGTGGGGACTGGCTCAGGTCTCCGTGCTTGCTGCACCCACACCAGGCAGGTCTTAAACACCCAGACTCTGGATTATTCTGGATTATGGTGGATTTGAGGACCACAAGGAGGACCACACACAGTCTGCCAACAGTGTCCTCAGTCCCCTCCCCCAGCTGGAGACCAGCTTTGGTCCCGGCCCAGACCTGCTCTGAACCAGGTCTGATCCACTCATCTGTGGAGATGAGACCTGAACCTGGATCTAAACCAGATCCAGAGACTACCAGACCCTCTCTGGGGACCCAGCTCCCGTTCTGGCTTCATCTGGTCTGAGTCCCCGTCACGCAGTCATCTCTGATTATACTGTCACAGCTGGGGACGGATGGTGGGGGGGGGGGGGGGGGGGGGTGTGCAGAGGACGGGGGAAAGACAGGATGGGGGGATGCAGAGGACATAAACTTGTCTCCTTCCACCTTCTGGGACTCAGAGACTGATATTAAAATCTAAAAAATATTCTTCTTCTTGTACGCATCATCAATAATCGCCTAGACTGCTGCATGCTAGCATGCTAACGTTAGCATCCGCAACTGGAACCGTCTCTGATATTTAGGACACTGAACTGGTGTCACTGGTTTGAGTTCAGTTGGTCAAAATGTGCTGATTAAAGCAGGTTATATGTATGTGTGTGCGTGTGCATGTGTGTGTGTGCACGTGTGTGTGCATGTGTGTGTGTGCGTGGATTAGAGGTGATTAGGACCAAACAGTAATCTGACTCTGAATCTGGACTCAGACTAAATCCTGCAGATTAGTCAAATGGATGTTTCAGTTTAATAATCTTCATCTCACTGATGAGGATGAGGAGGAGGAGATGATGTCACCGCGTGTCCAGTCACATGACTTCACGTCATCTATTCATTTCTGATGAGGGACACCTGCACCTGCAAGCTTCATGCTCACAGTCAGAAAACATGGAAGTCTGATGATGATGAAGGGGAGATGAATGCAGACAAACACACATGTGCAGGTGGTTTTAGCCTCATCTCCCCAAAAAAGTCATACGTGATGACGAAGAGTTAACATGTAAGGGTGGAGCGTGATGACAGACGTCATACATGATGACGAAGAGTTGACGTGTAGGGTTGGAGCGTGATGACAGACGTCATACGTGATGACGAAGAGTTGACGTGTAGGGTTGGAGCGTGATGACAGACGTCATACGTGATGACGAAGAGTTGACGTGTAGGGTTGGAGCGTGAGGACAGACGTCATACGTGATGACGAAGAGTTGACGTGAAGGGTTGGAGCGTGATGACAGAAGTCATACGTGATGACGAAGAGTTAACATGAAGGGTTGTAGCGTGATGATGGACATCGTACGTGATGATGAAGAGTTAAAGTGTAGGATTGGGATGAAGGGGGAGGGGGGGGGAAGATAGTTGGAGCGTGATGACAGACGTCATACGTGATGATGAAGAGTTAACGTGTAGGGTTGGAGCGTGATGACAGACGTCATACGTGATGACGAAGAGTTAACATGAAGGGTTGTAGCGTGATGATGGACATCGTACGTGATGATGAAGAGTTAAAGTGTAGGATTGGAGGGTGATGAAAGACATCATGCGTGATGATGAAGAGTTAACGTGAAGGGTTGGAGCGTGATGACAGATGTCATACATGATGATGAAGAGTTAACGTGAAAGGGGTGGAGCGTGATGACAGATGTCATACGTGATGATGAAGAGTTAACGTGAAGGGTTGGAGCGTGATGACAGATGTCATACATGATGATGAAGAGTTAACGTGTAGGGTAAAAAAAGAGAATGGAGCGTGATGACAGACGTCATACGTGATGACGAAGAGTTAACATGTAGGGTTGGAGCGTATTGACGAAAGAGTTAACATGTAAGGTTGGAGCGTGATGACAGACGTCATACATGATGACGAAGAGTTAACGTGTAGGGTTGGAGCGTGATGACAGACGTCATACGTGATGACGAAGAGTTAACGTCTAGGGTTGGAGCGTGATGACAGACGTCATACATGATGACGAAGAGTTAACGTGTAGGGTTGGAGCGTGATGACAGACGTCATACATGATGACCAAGAGTTAACGTGTAGGGTTGGAGCGTGATGACAGACGTCATACGTGATGACGAAGAGTTAACGTCTAGGGTTGGAGCGTGATGACAGACGTCATACATGATGACGAAGAGTTAACATGTAGGGTTGGAGCGTGATGACAGACGTCATACGTGATGACGAAGAGTTAACATCTAGGGTTGGAGCGTGATGACGGACGTCATACATGATGACGAAGAGTTAACGTGTAGGGTTGGAGCGTGATGACAGACGTCATACATGATGACGAAGAGTTAACGTGTAGGGTTGGAGCATGATGACAGACGTCATACGTGATGACGAAGAGTTAACGTGTAGGGTTGGAGCGTGATGACAGACGTCATACGTGATGATGAAGAGTTAACATGTAGGGTTGGAGCGTGATGACAGACGTCATACATGATGATAAAGAGTTAACATGTAGGGTTGGAGCGTGATGACAGACGTCATACGTGATGATGAAGAGTTAACGTGAAGGGTTGGAGCGTGATGATGGACGTTATTCATGATGATGAAGAGTTTACATGTAGGGTTGGAGCGTGATGACAGACGTCATACGTAATGATGAGGAGTTAACGTGTAGGGTTGGAGCATGATAACAGATGTCATACGTGATGACGAAGAGTTAACGTGTAGGGTTGGAGCATGATGACAGATGTCATACATGATGATAAAGAGTTAACGTGTAGGGTTGGAGCGTGATGACAGACGTCATACGTGATGATGAAGAGTTAACATGTAGGGTTGGAGCGTGATGACAGACGTCATACATGATGACGAAGAGTTAACGTGTAGGGTTGGAGTTGATGATTTATTGATTTATTTCTTTTTAGTCATGTTTTGTGTTTTTGGTTTTCTTTTACTTGCTGCAACACTAATTGCCCTACGGGGACACTAATAAAACTGAACTGGGAGTAAATATGTCATATGTGATGGTGAAGAGTTAATGTGTAGGGTTGGAGCGTGATGAGAAATGTCATACGTGATGGTGATCCAGATGTCTTTTGTTTTTTTTTCTTACTTCTTTTACCTTCTACACCTGGAACCTGGTTCTAATCCTGGATCCTGGTTCTGAACCTGGAACCTGGTTCTAATCCTGGATCCTGGTTCTGAACCTGGAACCTGGTTCTAATCCTGGATCCTGGTTCTGAACCTGGAACCTGGTTCTACTGCTGGAACCTGGTTCTGAACCTGGAACCTGGTTCTACTCCTGGATCCTGGTTCTGAACCTGGAACCTGGTTCTACTCCTGGATCCTGGTTCTGAACCTGGAACCTGGTTCTAATCCTGGATCCTGGTTCTGAACCTGGAACCTGGTTCTACTCCTGGATCCTGGTTCTGAACCTGGAACCTGGTTCTACTGCTGGAACCTGGTTCTAATCCTGGATCCTGGTTCTGAACCTGGAACCTGGTTCTACTCCTGGATCCGGGTTCTGAACCTGGAACCTGGTTCTACTCCTGGATCCTGGTTCTGAACCTGGAACCTGGTTCTACTGCTGGAACCTGGTTCTGAACCTGGAACCTGGTTCTACTCCTGGATCCTGGTTCTGAACCTGGAACCTGGTTCTACTCCTGGAATCTGGTTCTGAACCTGGAACCTGGTTCTACTGCTGGAACCTGGTTCTGAACCTGGATCCTGGTGCTGAACCTGAAACCTGGTTCTACTCCTGGAATCTGGATACTGGTTCTGAACCTGAAACCTGGTTCTACTCCTGGAATCTGGATACTGGTTCTGAACCTGAAACTTGGTTCTACTCCTGGAATCTGGATACTGGTTCTGAACCTGGATCGTGGTTCTACACCTGGAATGTGGTTTTGAACCTGGATCCTGGTTCTACACCTGGTACTAAATACTACCGCTGGAACCTGATTAGACACCTGGAACCTGGTTTTGATCCTAAAACCTGGTTCTGAACCTGGATCCGGATTCTACTCCTGGAACCTGGACCTGAACTTAGAACCTGTTTCTACTTCTGGAACCTTGTTCTACTCCTGGAACCTGG
The DNA here is from genome assembly GCA_023101725.1 of Atherinomorus stipes. NCBI lineage: Eukaryota > Metazoa > Chordata > Actinopteri > Atheriniformes > Atherinidae > Atherinomorus > Atherinomorus stipes. The sequence goes on from JALJCO010004563.1 coordinate 153,763, forward strand.
ACTTGAACTTAGAACCTGGTTCTGCTCCTGGAACCTGGACTTGAACCCAGAGCCTGGTTCTGCTCCTGGAACCTGGATCTGAACTTAGAACCAGTTTCTACTTCTGGAACCTGGATCTGAATAAAGAACCTGGTTTTACTTCTGGAACCTGGTTTTACTTCTGGAACCTTGTTCTGGTCCTGGAACCTGGATCTAAACGTAGAACCTGGTTCTGCTCCTGGAACCTGGACCTGAACGTAGAACCTGTTTCTACTTCTGGAACCTTGTTCTGGTCCTGGAACCTGGATCTAAACGTAGAACCTGGTTCTGCTCCTGGAACCTGGACCTGAACGTAGAACCTGTTTCTACTTCTGGAACCTGGTTTTACTCCTGGAACCTGGACCTGAAGGTAGAACCTGGTTCTGCTCCTGGAACCTGGACCTGAACGTAGAACCTGTTTCTACTTCTGGAACCTGGATCTGAACTTAGAACCTGTTTCTACTTCTGGAACCTGGTTCTGCTCCTGGAACCTGGACCTGAACGTAGAACCTGTTTCTACTTCTGGAACCCGGATCTGCTCCTGGAACCTGGACCTGAACCCAGGGCCTGGTTCTACCTCTGGAACCTGGTTCTGCTCCTGGAACCTGGACCTGAACCCAGAGCCTGGTTCTACCTCTGGAACCTGGTTCTGCTCCTGGAACCTGGATCTAAACGTAGAACCTGGTTCTGCTCCTGGAACCTGGACCTTAACGTAGAACCTGTTTCTACTTCTGGAACCTGGTTCTGCTCCTGGAACCTGGTTCTGCTCCTGGAACCTGGACCTGAACCAAGAGCCTGGTTCTACTTCTGGAACCTGGTTCTGCTCCTGGAACCTGGACCTGAACGTAGAACCTGTTTCTACTTCTGGAACCCGGATCTGCTCCTGGAACCTGGACCTGAACCCAGAGCCTGGTTCTACCTCTGGAACCTGGTTCTGCTCCTGGAACCTGGACCTGAACCAAGAGCCTGGTTCTACTTCTGGAACCTGGTTCTGCTCCTGGAACCTGGACCTGAACGTAGAACCTGTTTCTACTTCTGGAACCCGGATCTGCTCCTGGAACCTGGACCTGAACCCAGAGCCTGGTTCTACCTCTGGAACCTGGTTCTGCTCCTGGAACCTGGACCTGAACCAAGAGCCTGGTTCTACCTCTGGAACCTGGTTCTGCTCCTGGAACCTGGACCTGAACGTAGAACCTGTTTCTACTTCTGGAACCTGGATCTGAACGTAGAACCTGGTTCTGCTCCTGGAACCTGGATCTGAACTTAGAACCTGGTTCTGCTCCTGGAACCTGGACCTGAACGTAGAACCTGTTTCTACTTCTGGAGCCCGGATCTGCTCCTGGAACCTGGACCTGAACCCAGAGCCTGGTTCTACCTCTGGAACCTGGTTCTGCTCCTGGAACCTGGACCTGAACCCAGAGCCTGGTTCTGCTCCTGGAACCTGGACCTGAACCCAGAGCCTGGTTCTACCTCTGGAACCTGGATCTGCTCCTGGAACCTGGACCTGAACCCAGAGCCTGGTTCTACCTCTGGAACCTGGTTCTGCTCCTGGAACCTGGACCTGAACCCAGAGCCTGGTTCTGCTCCTGGAACCTGGACCTGAACCCAGAGCCTGGTTCTACTTCTGGAACCTGGATCTGCTCCTGGAACCTGGACCTGAACCCAGAGCCTGGTTCTACCTCTGGAACCTGGATCTGCTCCTGGAACCTGGACCTGAACCCAGAGCCTGGTTCTACTTCTGGAACCTGGATCTGCTCCTGGAACCTGGACCTGAACCCAGAGCCTGGTTCTACCTCTGGAACCTGGATCTGCTCCTGGAACCTGGACCTGAACCCAGAGCCTGGTTCTACCTCTGGAACCTGGTTCTGCTCCTGGAACCTGGACCTGAACGTAGAACCTGTTTCTACTTCTGGAACCCGGATCTGCTCCTGGAACCTGGACCTGAACCCAGAGCCTGGTTTCCTGGAACCGGGTCCCCGGAACCTGGACCTAACGTAGAACCTCTTCTGCTCCTGGAACCTGGACCTGAACCCAGAGCCTGGTTCTGCTCCTGGAACCTGGACCTGAACCCAGAGCCTGGTTCTACCTCTGGAACCTGGTTCTGCTCCTGGAACCTGGACCTGAACCCAGAGCCTGGTTCTACCTCTGGAACCTGGTTCTGCTCCTGGAACCTGGACCTGAACGTAGAACCTGTTTCTACTTCTGGAACCTGGATCTGAACGTAGAACCTGGTTCTGCTCCTGGAACCTGGATCTGAACTTAGAACCTGGTTCTGCTCCTGGAACCTGGACCTGAACGTAGAACCTGTTTCTACTTCTGGAACCCGGATCTGCTCCTGGAACCTGGACCTGAACCCAGAGCCTGGTTCTGCTCCTGGAACCTGGTTCTGCTCCTGGAACCTGGACCTGAACCCAGAGCCTGGTTCTACCTCTGGAACCTGGATCTGCTCCTGGAACCTGGACCTGAACGTAGAACCTGTTTCTACTTCTGGAACCCGGTTCTGCTCCTGGAACCTGGACCTGAACCCAGAGCCTGGTTCTGCTCCTGGAACCTGGTTCTGCTCCTGGAACCTGGACCTGAACCCAGAGCCTGGTTCTACCTCTGGAACCCGGATCTGCTCCTGGAACCTGGACCTGAACCCAGAGCCTGGATCTGCTCCTGGAACCTGGACCTGAACCCAGAGCCTGGTTCTACCTCTGGAACCCGGATCTGCTCCTGGAACCTGGACCTGAACGTAGAACCTGGTTCTACCTCTGGAACCTGGTTCTGCTCCTGGAACCTGGACCTGAACCCAGAGCCTGGTTCTACCTCTGGAGCCTGGTTCTGCTCCTGGAACCTGGACCTGAACCCAGAGCCTGGTTCTACCTCTGGAACCTGGTTCTGCTCCTGGAACCTGGACCTGAACCCAGAGCCTGGTTCTACTTCTGGAACCTGGTTCTGCTCCTGGAACCTGGATCTGAACGTAGAACCTGGTTCTGCTCCTGGAACCTGGACCTGAACCCAGAGCCTGGTTCTACCTCTGGAACCTGGTTCTGCTCCTGGAACCTGGACCTGAACCCAGAGCCTGGTTCTGCTCCTGGAACCTGGACCTGAACCCAGAGCCTGGTTCTACCTCTGGAACCCGGATCTGCTCCTGGAACCTGGACCTGAACCCAGAGCCTGGTTCTGCTCCTGGAACCTGGACCTGAACCCAGAGCCTGGTTCTACTTCTGGAACCTGGTTCTGCTCCTGGAACCTGGACCTGAACCCAGAGCCTGGTTCTGCTCCTGGAACCTGGACCTGAACCCAGAGCCTGGTTCTACCTCTGGAACCTGGTTCTGCTCCTGGAACCTGGACCTGAACCCAGAGCCTGGTTCTACTTCTGGAACCTGGTTCTGCTCCTGGAACCTGGATCTGAACGTAGAACCTGGTTCTGCTCCTGGAACCTGGACCTGAACCCAGAGCCTGGTTCTGCTCCTGGAACCTGGACCTGAACCCAGAGCCTGGTTCTACTTCTGGAACCTGGTTCTGCTCCTGGAACCTGGACCTGAACCCAGAGCCTGGTTCTACCTCTGGAACCCGGATCTGCTCCTGGAACCTGGACCTGAACCCAGAGCCTGGTTCTGCTCCTGGAACCTGGACCTGAACCCAGAGCCTGGTTCTGCTCCTGGAACCTGGATCTGCTCCTGGAACCTGGACCTGAACTTAGAACCTGGTTCTGCTCCTGGAACCTGGACCTGAACCCAGAGCCTGGTTCTGCTCCTGGAACCTGGATCTGCTCCTGGAACCTGGACCTGAACCCAGAGCCTGGTTCTGCTCCTGGAACCTGGACCTGAACCCAGAGCCTGGATCTGCTCCTGGAACCTGGATCTGCTCCTGGAACCTGGACCTGAACCCAGAGCCTGGTTCTACCTCTGGAACCTGGATCTGCTCCTGGAACCTGGACCTGAACCCAGAGCCTGGTTCTGCTCCTGGAACCTGGACCTGAACCCAGAGCCTGGTTCTACCTCTGGAACCTGGTTCTGCTCCTGGAACCTGGACCTGAACCCAGAGCCTGGTTCTACCTCTGGAACCTGGATCTGCTCCTGGAACCTGGACCTGAACCCAGAGCCTGGTTCTACCTCTGGAACCCGGATCTGCTCCTGGAACCTGGACCTGAACCCAGAGCCTGGTTCTGGGCCCCGGAGATCCACGGAGCAGGTTCTGTCAGGTGAACTGTTTGCAGCTCGGTTGTGTTGGGTCTCGCGGGGTCACGTGGGTTCTCGCAGGTGTTTCCGAAATTCTCTCCATAGCTGCAGCAGAGGTGCACGCGCGTGTGCTGGAATGCGCTCCGGGCTGATCCGTGACGTGCCGGGACAGGCTGGGAGTCACATACACGCTGCGTGGAAACTGTTGGACGTCGTGGCCCCAGAACCGAGCCGAACCGAGCCGGACCGAACCTCGGGTCTGGCTTCTTTCACCAGACATCGTGACAAAAACTCCACTTTTATATTCGCTGCTTTCCGCTCGCTGCACGCGCCCCCAAACGCGATGTAACTAAAAGCAGCCGAACCGGTTCCGGACGGCTTCTTGGGATCACATTTTTAGGGCCGAACTCGAAAGCGTCCTGTCCCGGTTCGGGGGAACCCGGAGCCGCTTCTGGCGCAGAAACCCGCACAGAGAAAATGCGCCATGTGTAAAAGTACCGGGAATAAGCGCGGAGTCCGGCGCGCCGCTGGAGACACGCCTGGCTCGCGCGCACCTTCCCTCCGCGGCTCGCGCCCACTTGGATCTGCGAACAGGGTCCGGCGGGACCGGTTCTGACTCACCTGTACTCCGCGGTCCACCGAAGTCCAGGTCATCCGAGCAAAGTTCCAGAGAGTCCGGCAGAGACCAGCAGTCGCGAGACGCGCGGAGCCGCACAACAGGTCCGGCTAGACCCCGCCCCGCTGCGCGGAGCGCCGGGCGGCGCCGGGACGACGAACAACCCTCTCACGGTTCTGGTTCTGTAGGTTCCAGGTCCACTTTCCAGGATCCGATTTCAGGATCGTTCCTGATGGGTTCGGAGCTTCGGAATCTGTCAAGTCCACAACTCGGTTAAAGTTCTGCAGGGCCGGACCCGATACTGGAGTCAGAACCGGTTCTGCTGGGCCAGACCCGTCTGATCGGTACTCGAGACTAGAGTCAGAACCGGTCCTGGGCCAGACCCGTCTGATCGGTACTTGAGACTGGAGTCAGAACCGGTTCTGCTGGGCCAGACCCGTCTGATCGCAATTCGAGACTGGAGTCAGAACCGGTTCTGCTGGGCCAGACCCGTCTGATCTGAACTCGAGACTGGAGTCAGAACCGGTTCTGCTGGGCCAGACCCGTCTGATCAGAACTCGAGACTGGAGTCAGAACCGGTTCTGCTGGGCCAGACCCGTCTGATCAGACCCCGAGACTGGAGTCAGAACCGGTTCTGCTGGGCCAGACCCGTCTGATCAGACCCCGAGACTAGAGTCAGAACCGGTTCTGCTGGGCCAGACCCGTCTGATCGGTACTTGAGACTGGAGTCAGAACCGGTTCTGCTGGGCCAGACCCGTCTGATCTGAACCTGAGACTGGAGTCAGAACCGGTTCTGCTGGGCCAGACCCGTCTGATCTGAACTCGAGACTGGAGTCAGAACCGGTTCTGCTGGGCCAGACCCGTCTGATCTGAACCTGAGACTGGAGTCAGAACCGGTTCTGCTGGGCCAGACCCGTCTGATCGCAATTCGAGACTGGAGTCAGAACCGGTTCTGCTGGGCCAGACCCGTCTGATCAGAACTCGAGACTGGAGTCAGAACCGGTTCTGCTGGGCCAGACCCGTCTATTCTGAACCCGAGACTGGAGTCAGAACCGGTTCTGCTGGGCCAGACCCGTCTGATCTGAACCCGAGACTGGAGTCAGAACCGGTTCTGCTGGGCCAGACCCGTCTGATCGGTACTCGAGACTGGAGTCAGAACCGGTTCTGCTGGGCCAGACCCGTCTGATCAGACCCCGAGACTGGAGTCAGAACCGGTTCTGCTGGGCCAGACCCGTCTGATCTGAACCCGAGACTGGAGTCAGAACCGGTTCTGCTGGGCCAGACCCGTCTGATCTGAACCCGAGACTGGAGTCAGAACCGGTTCTGCTGGGCCAGACCCGTCTGATCAGACCCCGAGACTGGAGTCAGAACCGGTCCTGGGCCAGACCCGTCTGATCAGAACCCGAGACTGGAGTCAGAACCGGTTCTGCTGGGCCAGACCCATCTGATCAGACCCCGAGACTAGAGTCAGAACCGGTTCTGCTGGGCCAGACCCATCTGATCAGACCCCGAGACTGGAGTCAGAACCGGTTCTGCTGGGCCAGACCCGTCTGATCGCAATTCGAGACTGGAGTCAGAACCGGTTCTGCTGGGCCAGACCCGTCTGATCGCAATTCGAGACTGGAGTCAGAACCGGTTCTGCTGGGCCAGACCCGTCTGATCTGAACCCGAGACTGGAGTCAGAACCGGTCCTGGGCCAGACCCGTCTGATCTGAACCCGAGACTGGAGTCAGAACCGGTTCTGCTGGGCCAGACCCGTCTGATCTGAACCCGAGACTGGAGTCAGAACCGGTTCTGCTGGGCCAGACCCGTCTGATCTGAACCCGAGACTGGAGTCAGAACCGGTTCTGCTGGGCCAGACCCGTCTGATCTGAACCCGAGACTGGAGTCAGAACCGGTTCTGCTGGGCCAGACCCGTCTGATCAGACCCCGAGACTGGAGTCAGAACCGGTTCTGCTGGGCCAGACCCGTCTGATCTGACCCCGAGACTGGAGTCAGAACCGGTTCTGCTGGGCCAGACCCGTCTGATCGCAATTCGAGACTGGAGTCAGAACCGGTTCTGCTGGGCCAGACCCGTCTGATCTGAACCCGAGACTGGAGTCAGAACCGGTTCTGCTGGGCCAGACCCGTCTGATCTGAACCTGAGACTGGAGTCAGAACCGGTTCTGCTGGGCCAGACCCGTCTGATCTGACCCCGAGACTGGAGTCAGAACCGGTTCTGCTGGGCCACACCCGTCTGATCTGAACCTGAGACTGGAGTCAGAACCGGTTCTGCTGGGCCAGACCCGTCTGATCGGTACTCGAGACTGGAGTCAGAACCGGTTCTGCAGACTCAGCTAACATCCAGAGCTGGTGCCAGTCTACATTAACTGGGCCACCACCGGGTCAGAACCAGAACTGCAGGGGACTGGTTCTGCCAGTGATGCTTGGATCTGAATCAGTGATTTTATTTTGAAAACCTGCACAGACACGTTTGATCTTCATGCTTTTATTTTGTCATCCTCCTGATCTCTGATTGGACGAAACATGACACATGAGTGGTACAGCAGCTGATTGGTCATTGATCAGCTGATTGGTCATTGATCAGCTGATTGGTCATTTCAGTCACAATTTAAAACGGAAACGTCAACGACCGGGTCACATGTTCTCAGACTGGGTCACATGATCTCAGACTGGGTCACATGATCTCAGACCGGGTCACATGTTCTCAGGCCGGGTCACATGTTCTCAGACTGGGTCACATGATCTCAGACCGGGTCACATGTTCTCAGGCCGGGTCACATGTTCTCAGACTGGGTCACATGATCTCAGACCGGGTCACATGATCTCAGACCGGGTCACATGATCTCAGACCGGGTCACATGATCTCAGACTGGGTCAGACCGGGTCACATGTTCTCAGACTGGGTCAGACCGGGTCACATGTTCTCAGACTGGGTCAGACCGGGTCACATGTTCTCAGGCCGGGTCACATGTTCTCAGACCGGGTCACATGTTCTCAGACCGGGTCAGACCGGGTCACATGTTCTCAGACCGGGTCACATGTTCTCAGACTGGGTCACATGTTCTCAGACCGGGTCACATGTTCTCAGACCGGGTCAGACCGGGTCACATGTTCTCAGACCGGGTCACATGTTCTCAGGCCGGGTCACATGTTCTCAGGCCGGGTCACATGACCTCAGACCGGGTCACATGACCTCAGACCGGGTCACATGACCTCAGACCGGGTCACATGTTCTCAGGCCGGGTCACATGTTCTCAGACCGGGTCACATGTTCTCAGACCGGGTCACATGTTCTCAGACCGGGTCACATGACCTCAGGCCGGGTCACATGTTCTCAGACCGGGTCACATGTTCTCAGGCCGGGTCACATGTTCTCAGACCGGGTCACATGTTCTCAGGCCGGGTCACATGTTCTCAGACCGGGTCACATGTTCTCAGACCGGGTCACATGTTCTCAGACCGGGTCAGACCGGGTCACATGTTCTCAGACCGGGTCACATGTTCTCAGACCGGGTCACATGTTCTCAGACCGGGTCAGACCGGGTCACATGTTCTCAGACCGGGTCACATGTTCTCAGGCCGGGTCACATGTTCTCAGACCGGGTCAGACCGGGTCACATGCTCTCAGACCGGGTCACATGTTCTCAGACCGGGTCACATGTTCTCAGACCGGGTCACATGTTCTCAGACCGGGTCAGACCGGGTCACATGTTCTCAGACCGGGTCACATGTTCTCAGACCGGGTCACATGTTCTCAGGCCGGGTCACATGTTCTCAGACCGGGTCACATGTTCTCAGACCGGGTCACATGACCTCAGACCGGGTCACATGTTCTCAGACCGGGTCACATGTTCTCAGGCCCGGTCACATGTTCTCAGGCCGGGTCACATGTTCTCAGGCCGGGTCACATGTTCTCAGACCGGGTCACATGTTCTCAGGCCGGGTCACATGTTCTCAGACCGGGTCACATGTTCTCAGACCGGGTCACATGTTCTCAGACCGGGTCAGACCGGGTCACATGTTCTCAGACCGGGTCACATGACCTCAGACCGGGTCACATGTTCTCAGGCCGGGTCACATGTTCTCAGACCGGGTCACATGTTCTCAGACCGGGTCACATGTTCTCAGACCGGGTCACATGCTCTCAGACCGGGTCACATGTTCTCAGACCGGGTCACATGACCTCAGACCGGGTCACATGTTCTCAGACCGGGTCACATGTTCTCAGACCGGGTCACATGATCTCAGACCGGGTCACATGTTCTCAGACCGGGTCACATGTTCTCAGACCGGGTCACATGTTCTCAGACCGGGTCACATGACCTCAGACCGGGTCACATGACCTCAGACCGGGTCACATGTTCTCAGACCGGGTCACATGTTCTCAGACCGGGTCACATGTCCTCAGACTGGGTCACATGTTCTCAGACCGGGTCACATGTTCTCAGACCGGGTCAGACCGGGTCACATGTTCTCAGACCGGGTCACATGTTCTCAGGCCGGGTCACATGTTCTCAGGCCGGGTCACATGTTCTCAGACCGGGTCACATGTTCTCAGACCGGGTCACATGTTCTCAGACCGGGTCAGACCGGGTCACATGTTCTCAGACCGGGTCACATGTTCTCAGACCGGGTCACATGTCCTCAGACTGGGTCACATGTTCTCAGACCGGGTCACATGTTCTCAGACCGGGTCACATGTCCTCAGACCGGGTCACATGTTCTCAGACCGGGTCACATGTTCTCAGACCGGGTCACATGATCTCAGACCGGGTCACATGTTCTCAGACTGGGTCACATGTCCTCAGACCGGGTCACATGTTCTCAGACCGGGTCACATGTTCTCAGACCGGGTCACATGTTCTCAGACCGGGTCACATGTCCTCAGACCGGGTCACATGTTCTCAGACCGGGTCACATGTTCTCAGACCGGGTCACATGATCTCAGACCGGGTCACATGTTCTCAGACTGGGTCACATGTCCTCAGACCGGGTCACATGATCTCAGACCGGGTCACATGTTCTCAGACCGGGTCACATGTTCTCAGACCGGGTCACATGTTCTCAGGCCGGGTCAGACCGGGTCACATGTTCTCAGGCCGGGTCACATGTTCTCAGACCGGGTCACATGTTCTCAGACCGGGTCACATGATCTCAGACCGGGTCACATGTTCTCAGACCGGGTCACATGTTCTCAGACCGGGTCACATGACCTCAGACCGGGTCACATGTTCTCAGACCGGGTCACATGACCACAGACCGGGTCACATGTTCTCAGACCGGGTCACATGATCTCAGACCGGGTCACATGATCTCAGACCGGGTCACATGTTCTCAGGCCGGGTCACATGTTCTCAGACCGGGTCACATGTTCTCAGACCGGGTCACATGTTCTCAGACCGGGTCACATGTTCTCAGACTGGGTCACATGTTCTCAGACCGGGTCACATGATCTCAGACCGGGTCACATGACTTCAGACCGGGTCACATGTTCTCAGACCGGGTCACATGACTTCAGACCGGGTTACATGTTCTCAGACCGGGTCACATGTCCTCAGACCGGGTCACATGATCTCAGACCGGGTCACATGTTCTCAGACCGGGTCACATGTTCTCAGACCGGGTCAGAGGTCATGTGACCCCCCCATCAGCCGTGAGCCCGTTCTCAGATGGTCAGCAGGTGGTTCTGAGACAGAACCCAGCAGTTCCACATGGACCAGAACGTCTGTCCGTCTCCTGAAGCTGAACCTGAAATCCTGAAAACTAAATCAGCTGATTGCTCTTCATCGGTCTCTCGTCATCCTCCAGAATCACGTTTGATGTTTACCTGCGGCGTAAATAAACGATGCCGCTGATCGATCAGCAGGGTATTGATCGATGACCCGGTTCTGAACTCTGGAACGAACTCCAATAATATCAAGATTAAAAGATAAAAGTCTCGGGTAGATTAACGTCCTGACCAATCAGGACAGGGCAGGTCCATGACATCATCAGTTGGCTCAAATGGGGGGGAGCCGTTCACCAAAAAATGAAAGACTTCAGTTGGGGAGGGGGGGGGGTCATGGTGGAGGAGATTCGTGGTGGGGGGGGGGGGGTTCTCCTGGTTACTCCTCCTCCCCCAGCAGGAGCCGCAGCTCCGACAGTCGCTGCTGCATCTTGGGAATTCCTGACAGCTGGTTCTCCAGACGCTGCTTCTCCTCCTGTAAACAACAACAGGTGTGCAGGTAAACAACAACAGGTGTGCAGGTAAACAACAGGTGTGCAGGTAAACAACAACAGATGTGCAGGTAAACAACAACAGGTGTGCAGGTAAACAACAACAACAGGTGTGCAGGTAAACAACAACAACAGGTGTGCAGGTAAACAACAACAGGTGTGCAGGTAAACAACAACAGGTGTGCAGGTAAACAACAACAGGTGTGCAGGTAAACAACA
>JALJCO010004563.1:175000-247500 GCA_023101725.1 Atherinomorus stipes
CAGCTGATCTGTTATTGCTGATCTGTTACTGATCAGCTGATCTGTTATTGATCAGCTGATCTGTTATTGCTGATCTGTTATTGATCAGCTGATCTGTTATTGCTGATCTGTTATTGATCAGCTGATCTGTTACTGATCAGCTGATCTGTTACTGATCAGCTGATCTGTTACTGATCAGCTGATCTGTTATTGATCAGCTGATCTGTTATTGCTGATCTGTTATTGATCAGCTGATCTGTTATTGCTGATCTGTTACTGATCAGCTGATCTGTTATTGATCAGCTGATCAGCTTCATGGTGCGTTTACTGACCACAGTGAGGGTCTGTGGGTGATTGACAGCAGGGCAATCCCAGCATCCTTTGCAGCCTGGAAGATGTTTCCCTCCACATCGATGCTGACGGCGCTGGTGCACTCGTCCAGGAGGGCGTAGCGCGGGCTGGACGGAGACACCAGGAGACATCAGAAGAGACGGAGACACCAGAAGACATCGGGACAGACAAAAACATCAGTAGACATGGAGACACCAGGAGATACGGTGACACCAGGAGACACAGAGACACCAGGAGAGATGGAGACACCAGGAGACACAGAGACACCAGGAGAGATGGAGACACCAGGAGAGATGGAGACACCAGGAGAGACAGAGACACCAGGAGAGATGGAGACACCAGGAGAGACGGAGACACCAGGAGAGATGGAGACACCAGGAGAGATGGAGACACCAGGAGAGACGGAGACACCAGGAGACACAGAGACACCAGGAGAGATGGAGACACCAGGACAGATGGAGACACCAGGAGAGACGGAGACACCAGGAGACACAGAGACACCAGGAGAGATGGAGACACCAGGAGACATGGAGACACCAGGAGAGATGGAGACACCAGGAGACATGGAGACACCAGGAGAGACAGAGACATTAGAGAGAGACATAGACACCAGGATCAACAGAAGACACAGAGACATCAGGAGACATGGAGACACCAGGAGAGATAGAGACACGGAGACATCAGGAGACAAAGGGACATCATGTCCACAGCAGAGACACATGAGCAGAACTCTGAACTCCTGAGGACGGCGGTGGAAACAATGAGTAAACAGCTGGTGAAAAAACCTAATAAACAGATGGTTAACAGCTAGTAAAGAGCTGGTTAACAACTAGTAAAGAGCTGGTTAACAGCTAGTAAAGAGCTGGTTAACAACTAGTAAAGAGCTGGTTAACAGCTAGTAAAGAGCTGGTTAACTAGTAAAGAACTGGTTAACAGCTAGTAAAGAGCTGGTTAACAACTAGTAATGAGCTGGTTAACAGCTAGTAAAGAGCTGGTTAACAACTAGTAAAGAGCTGGTTAACAGCTAGTAAAGAGCTGGTTAACTAGTAAAGAACTGGTTAACAGCTAGTAAAGAGCTGGTTAACAACTAGTAAAGAGCTGGTTAACAGCTAGTAAAGAGCTGGTTAACAGCTAGTAAACAGCTTGTCCTTGTGTTGTTTTTCACTGAGCAGTAAACAAACAAACAGTGGTACCGGTGGTAGAACATGCGGGCCATCCCCATCCTCTGCTTCTCTCCTCCCGACAGAACATCCTTCCAGTCGCTGACCGACTCCCAACCTGCACAGAGACACTCATTACACCTGCACACCTGTACACCTGCACACCTGTACACCTGTACACCCAAACACCTGTACACCTGCACACCTGTACACCTGCACACCCATACACCTGTACACCTGCACACCTGTACACCTGTACACCTGCACACCCATACACCTGTACACCTGCACACCCATACACCTGCACACCCATACACCTGCACACCTGTACACCTGTACACCTGTACACCTGCACACCCATACACCTGTACACCTGTACACCTGCACACCCATACACCTGTACACCTGTACACCTGCACACCTGTACACCTGTACACCTGTACACCTGTACACCTGCACACCTGCACACCCATACACCTGAATACACCTGTACACCTGTACACCTGCACACCCATACACCTGTACACCTGTACACCTGCACACCTGTACACCTGTACACCTGTACACCTGCACACCTGCACACCCATACACCTGTACACCTGCACACCCATACACCTGTACACCTGCACACCCATACACCTGCACACCTGCACACCACACTACACCTGCACACCCATACACCTGTACACCTGCACACCCATACACCTGTACACCTGTACACCTGTACACCTGCACACCCATACACCTGTACACCTGTACACCTGCACACCTGTACACCTGTACACCTGTACACCTGCACACCTGCAAACCTGTACACCTGCACACCCATACACATGCACACCCATACACCTGCACACCCATACACCTGTACACCTGCACACCCATACACCTGCACACCCATACACCTGCACACCTGCACACCCATACACCTGCACACCTGTACACCTGCACACCCATACACCTGCACACCTGCACACCTGTACACCTGCACACCCATACACCTGCACACCCATCACACCTGTACACCTGCACACCTGTACACCTGCACACCCATACACCTGTACACCTGCACACCCATACACCTGCACACCCATACACATGCACACCCATACACCTGCACACCTGCACACCTGTACACCTGCACACCCATACACCTGCACACCCATACACCTGCACACCTGCACACCTGTACACATGCACACCCATACACCTGCACACCTGCACACCTGTACACCTGCACACCCATACACCTGCACACCTGTACACCTGCACACCCATACACCTACACCTGCACACCTGCACACCTGTACACCTGCACACCCATACACCTGCACACCTGCACACCTGTACACCTGTACACCTGCACACCCATACACCTGCACACCTGCACACCCATACACCTGCACACCTGCACACCTGTACACCTGCACACCCATACACCTGCACACCTGTACACCTGCACACCTGTACACCTGCACACCCATACACCTGCACACCTGCACACCTGTACACCTGCACACCCATACACCTGCACACCTGTACACCTGCACACCCATACACCTGCACACCTGCAAACCTGTACACCTGCACACCCATACACCTGCACACCTGCACACCTGCAAACCTGTACACCTGCACACCCATACACCTACCCCGTACACCTGCACACCTGCAAACCTGTACACCTGCACACCCATACACCTGCACACCCATACACCTGCACACCCATACACCTGTACACCTGCACACCCATACACCTGCACACCCATACACCTGCACACCTGCACACCCATACACCTGCACACCTGCACACCTGTACACCTGCACACCCATACACCTGTACACCTGCACACCTGCCACACCTGCACACCCATACACCTGCACACCTGCACACCTCATACACCTGCACACCCATACACCTGCACACCCATACACCTGCACACCTGCACACCTGTACACCTGCACACCCATACACCTGTACACCTGCACACCTGCACACCCATACACCTGCACACCTGCACACCTGTACACCTGCACACCCATACACCTGCACACCCATACACCTGCACACCTGCACACCTGTACACATGCACACCCATACACCTGCACACCTGCACACCTGTACACCTGCACACCCATACACCTGCACACCTGCACACCTGTACACCTGCACACCCATACACCTGCACACCTGTACACCCATACACCTGCACACCCATACACCTGCACACCTGCACACCCATACACCTGCACACCTGTACACCTGCACACCTGTACACCTGCACACCCATACACCTGCACACCTGCACACCCATACACCTGCACACCTGTACACCTGCACACCCATACACCTGTACACCTGCACACCCATACACCTGCACACCTGTACACCTGCACACCTGTACACCTGCACACCTGTACACCTGCACACCCATACACCTGCACACCCATACACCTGCACACCTGTACACCCATACACCTGCACACCTGCACACCTGTACACCTGCACACCCATACACCTGTACACCTGCACACCTGTACACCCATACACCTGCACACCCATACACCTGCACACCTGCACACCTGTACACCTGCACACCCATACACCTGCACACCCATACACCTGCACACCTGCACACCTGTACACCTGCACACCCATACACCTGCACACCTGCACACCTGTACACCTGCACACCCATACACCTGCACACCTGTACACCCATACACCTGCACACCCCACTACACCTGCACACCTGCACACCCATACACCTGCACACCTGTACACCTGCACACCTGTACACCTGCACACCCATACACCTGCACACCTGCACACCCCACCCACTACACCTGCACACCTGTACACCTGCACACCCATACACCTGCACACCTGTACACCTGCACACCCATACACCTGCACACCCATACACCTGCACACCTGTACACCTGCACACCCATACACCTGCACACCTGTACACCTGCACACACCTATACACCTGCACACCCATACACCTGCACCCCCCACCTGCACACCCATACACCTGTACACCTGCACACCTGTACACCTGCACACTTCTACACCTGCACACAAGTACACTTTCACACCTGCACACCTACATACCTCCTTCTCGGTCCAGGATGTAGACCAGGTGAACCGTGCGCAGAATCGCCTCCAAGTCCAGATCTGAGATCCCCTTTGCAACCATCTCCTCCACTGAGTCTGGGTAGATCACCTGGTCTCGAAGAGTTCCCTCTGACATGTAGGGCCTGGAACCAGAACCACATCAGAACCAGGTCAGGACTGGAACCAGAACCACATCAGAACCACATCAGGACTGGAACCAGAACCACATCAGAACCAGGTCAGGCCTGGAACCAGAACCACATCAGAACCAGGTCAGGACTGGAACCAGAAACACATCAGAACCAGGTCAGGCCTGGAACCAGACCCACATCAGAACCAGGTCAGGCCTGGAACCAGAACCACATCAGAACCAGGTCAGGACTGGAACCAGACCCACATCAGAACCAGGTCAGGACTGGAACCAGAACCACATCAGAACCACATCAGGACTGGAACCAGAACCACATCAGAACCACATCAGGACAGGAACCAGAACCACATCAGAACCAGGTCAGGCCTGGAACCAGAACCACATCAGAACCAGGTCAGGACTGGAACCAGAACCACATCAGAACCAGGTCAGGCCTGGAACCAGACCCACATCAGAACCAGGTCAGGAATGGAACCAGACCCACATCAGAAGCAGGTCAGGCCTGGAACCAGAACCAGATCAGAACCAGGTCAGGACTGGAACCAGAACCACATCAGAAGCAGGTCAGGCCTGGAACCAGAACCACATCAGAACCACATCAGGACTGGAACCAGAACCACATCAGAACCAGGTCAGGCCTGGAACCAGAACCACATCAGAACCAGGTCAGGACTAGAACCAGAACCACATCAGAACCAGGTCAGGCCTGGAACCAGACCCACATCAGAACCAGGTCAGGACTGGAACCGAACCAGGTCAGGACTGGAACCAGAACCACATCAGAACCAGGTCAGGACTGGAACCAGATCCACATCACAACCAGGTCAGGACTGGAACCAGAACCACATCAGAACCAGGTCAGGACTGGAACCAGATCCACATCACAACCAGGTCAGGACTGGAACCAGAACCACATCAGAACAAGGTCAGGACTGGAACCAGAACCACATCAGAACCAGGTCAGGCCTGGAACCAGACCCACATCAGAACCAGGTCAGGACTGGAACCAGAACCACATCAGAACCAGGTCAGGCCTGGAACCAGACCCACATAAGAACCAGGTCAGGACTGGAACAAAACCCACATCAGAACCAGGTCAGGACTGGAACCAGACCCACATCAGAACCAGGTCTGGACTGGAACCAGACCCACATCAGAACCGGGTCAGGACTGGAACCAGAACCACATCAGAACCGGGTCAGGACTGGAACCAGAACCACATCAGAACCAGGTCAGGACTGGAACCACATCATCATCAGAACCAGGTCAGGACTGGAACCAGAACCACATCAGAACCAGGTCAGGACTAGAACCAGACCCATATCAGAACCAAGTCAGGACTGGAACCAGAACCATATCAGAACCAGGTCAGGACTGGAACCAGAACCACATCAGAACCAGGTCAGGACTAGAACCAGACCCATATCAGAACCAAGTCAGGACTGGAACCAGAACCATATCAGAACCAGGTCAGGACTGGAACCAGAACCACATCAGAACCAGGTCAGGACTGGAACCAGAACCACATCAGAACCAGGTCAGGCCTGGAACCAGACCCACATCAGAACCAGGTCAGGACTGGAACCAGAACCACATCAGAACCAGGTCAGGCCTGGAACCACATCATCATCAGAACCAGGTCAGGACTGGAACCAGATCCACATCAGAACCAGGTCAGGACTGGAACCAGACCCACATCAGAACCAGGTCAGGCCTGGAGCCAGACCCACATCAGAACCAGGTCAGGACTGGAACCAGAAACACATCAGAACCAGGTCTGGACTGGAACCAAACCCACATCAGAACCAGGTCAGGACTGGAACCAGAACCACATCAGAACCAGGTCTGGACTGGAACCAAACCCACATCAGAACCAGGTCAGGACTGGAACCAGAACCACATCAGAACCAGGTCAGGACTGGAACCAGACCCACATCAGAACCAGGTCAGGACTGGAACCAGAAACACATCAGAACCAGGTCAGGCCTGGAACCAGAACCACATCAGAACCAGGTCAGGACTGGAACCAGACCCACATCAGAACCAGGTCAGGACTGGAACCAGGACCACATCAGAACCAGGTCAGGACTGGAACAAAACCCACATCAGAACCAGGTCTGGACTGGAACCAGACCCACATCAGAACCAGGTCAGGACTGGAACCAGAACCACATCAGAACCAGGTCAGGACTGGAACCAGATCCACATCAGAACCAGGTCAGGACTGGAACCAGACCCACATCAGAACCAGGTCAGGACTGGAACCAGAACCACATCAGAACCAGGTCAGGACTGGAACCAGGACCACATCAGAACCAGGTCAGGACTGGAACCAGGACCACATCAGAACCAGGTCAGGCCTGGAACCAGACCCACATCAGAACCAGGTCAGGACTGGAACAAAACCCACATCAGAACCAGGTCAGGCCTGGAACCAGACCCACATCAGAACCAGGTCTGGACTGGAACCAGACCCACATCAGAACCAGGTCAGGACTGGAACCAGAACCACATCAGAACCAGGTCAGGACTGGAACCAGATCCACATCAGAACCAGGTCAGGACTGGAACCAGACCCACATCAGAACCAGGTCTGGACTGGAACCAGACCCACATCAGAACCACATCAGGACTGGAACCAGACCCACATCAGAACCAGGTCAGGCCTGGAACCAGATCCACATCAGAACCAGGTCAGGACTGGAACCAGGACCACATCAGAACCAGGTCAGGACTGGAACCGAACCAGGTCAGGACTGGAACCAGATCCACATCAGAACCAGGTCAGGACTGGAACCAGACCCACATCAGAACCAGGTCTGGACTGGAACCAGACCCGCATCAGAACCAGGTCAGGACTGGAACCAGACCCACATCAGAACCAGGTCAGGACTAGAACCAGACCCACATCAGAACCAGGTCAGGACTGGAACCAGAACCACATCAGAACCAGGTCAGGACTGGAACCACATCATCATCAGAACCAGGTCAGGACTGGAACCAGAACCACATCAGAACCAGGTCAGGCATGGAACCAGACCCATATCAGAACCAGGTCAGGACTGGAACCGAACCAGGTCAGGACTGGAACCAGATCCACATCAGAACCAGGTCAGGACTGGAACCAGACCCACATCAGAACCAGGTCTGGACTGGAACCAGACCCACATCAGAACCAGGTCAGGACTGGAACCAGACCCACATCAGAACCAGGTCAGGACTAGAACCAGACCCACATCAGAACCAGGTCAGGACTGGAACCAGAACCACATCAGAACCAGGTCAGGACTGAGAGGGGGAGGAGACTGTAGAACATGTTCTGGTGTTCTAGTACCTCTGTGGGATGTAGAACATGTTTTACGGTTCTAGTACGTCTGTGGGATGTAGAACATGTTTTGCGGTTCTAGTACGTCTGTGGGATGTAGAACATGTTCTGGTGTTCTAGTACGTCTGTGGGATGTAGAACATGTTTTGCGGTTCTAGTACGTCTGTGGGATGTAGAACATGTTCTGCGGTTCTAGTACCTCTGTGGGATGTAGAACATGTTCTGGTGTTCTAGTACCTCTGTGGGATGTAGAACATGTTCTGCGGTTCTAGTACCTCTGTCGGATGTAGAACATGTTCTGGTGTTCTAGTACGTCTGTGGGATGTAGAACATGTTCTGGTGTTGTAGTACCTCTGTGGGATGTAGAACATGTTCTGGTGTTCTAGTACCTCTGTCAGATGTAGAACATGTTCTGGTGTTCTAGTACGTCTGTGGGATGTAGAACATGTTCTGCGGTTCTGGTACCTCTGTGGGATGTAGAACATGTTCTGCGGTTCTGGTACCTCTGTGGGATGTAGAACATGTTCTGGTGTTCTAGTACCTCTGTGGGATGTAGAACATGTTTTGCGGTTCTAGTACGTCTGTGGGATGTACAACATGTTTTGCGGTTCTAGTACGTCTGTGGGATGTAGAACATGTTTTGCGGTTCTAGTACGTCTGTGGGATGTAGAACATGTTCTGGTGTTCTGGTACCTCTGTGGGATGTAAAACATGTTATGGTGTTCTAGTACGTCTGTAGGATGTAAAACATGTTCTGGTGTTGTAGTACCTCTGTGGGATGTAGAACATGTTCTGGTGTTGTAGTACCTCTGTGGGATGTAGAACATGTTTTGGTGTTGTAGTACCTCTGTGGGATGAAGAACATGTTCTGTTGTTTTAGTACCTCTGTGGGAGGTAGAACATGTTCTGGTGTTCTAGTACCTCTGTGGGATGTAGAACATGTTTTGGTGTTGTAGTACCTCTGTGGGATGTAGAACATGTTCTGCGGTTCTAGTACCTCTGTGGGATGTAGAACATGTTCTGGTGTTCTGGTACCTCTGTGGGATGTAGAACATGTTTTGGTGTTGTAGTACCTCTGTGGGATGTAGAACATGTTCTGCGGTTCTAGTACCTCTGTGGGATGTAGAACATGTTCTGGTGTTCTAGTACCTCTGTGGGATGTAGAACATGTTCTGGTGTTCTAGTACCTCTGTGGGATGTAGAACATGTTCTGCGGTTCTAGTACCTCTGTCGGATGTAGAACATGTTCTGGTGTTCTAGTACGTCTGTGGGATGTAGAACATGTTCTGGTGTTCTAGTACCTCTGTGGGATGTAGAACATGTTCTGGTGTTGTAGTACCTCTGTGGGATGTAGAACATGTTCTGGTGTTCTAGTACCTCTGTTGGATGTAGAACATGTTCTGGTGTTCTAGTACGTCTGTGGGATGTAGAACATGTTCTGCGGTTCTGGTACCTCTGTGGGATGTAGAACATGTTCTGCGGTTCTGGTACCTCTGTGGGATGTAGAACATGTTCTGGTACCTCTGTGGGCTGTAGAACATGTTCTGCGGTTCTGGTGCCTCTGTGGGATGTAGAACATGTTCTGCGGTTCTGGTACCTCTGTGGCATGTAGAACATGTTCTGGTGTTGTAGTACCTCTGTGGGATGTAGAACATGTTCTGCGGTTCTAGTACCTCTGTGGGATGTAGAACATGTTCTGGTGTTCTAGTACCTCTGTGGGATGTAGAACATGTTCTGGTGTTCTAGTACGTCTGTTGGATGAAGAACATGTTCTGGTGTTCTAGTACGTCTGTGGGATGTAGAACATGTTCTGGTGTTGTAGTACCTCAGTGGGATGTAGAACATGTTCTGGTGTTCTAGTACCTCTGTGGGATGAAGAACATGTTCTGTTGTTTTAGTTCCTCAGTGGGATGTAGAACATGTTCTGGTGTTCTAGTACCTCTGTGGGATGTAGAACATGTTCTGGTGTTCTAGTACCTCTGTGGGATGTAGAACATGTTCTGGTGTTCTAGTACGTCTGTGGGATGTAGAACATGTTCTGGTGTTCTAGTACCTCTGTGGGATGTAGAACATGTTCTGGTGTTGTAGTACCTCTGTGGGATGTAGAACATGTTCTGGTGTTCTAGTACCTCTGTTGGATGTAGAACATGTTCTGGTGTTCTAGTACGTCTGTGGGATGTAGAACATGTTCTGCGGTTCTGGTACCTCTGTGGGATGTAGAACATGTTCTGCGGTTCTGGTACCTCTGTGGGATGTAGAACATGTTCTGGTACCTCTGTGGGATGTAGAACATGTTCTGCGGTTCTGGTACCTCTGTGGGATGTAGAACATGTTCTGCGGTTCTGGTACCTCTGTGGCATGTAGAACATGTTCTGGTTTTGTAGTACCTCTGTGGGATGTAGAACATGTTTTGCGGTTCTGGTACCTCTGTGGGATGTAGAACATGTTCTGCGGTTCTAGTACCTCTGTGGGATGTAGAACATGTTCTGGTGTTCTAGTACCTCTGTGGGATGTAGAACATGTTCTGGTGTTCTAGTACGTCTGTTGGATGAAGAACATGTTCTGGTGTTCTAGTACGTCTGTGGGATGTAGAACATGTTCTGGTGTTGTAGTACCTCAGTGGGATGTAGAACATGTTCTGGTGTTCTAGTACCTCTGTGGGATGAAGAACATGTTCTGTTGTTTTAGTTCCTCAGTGGGATGTAGAACATGTTCTGGTGTTCTAGTACCTCTGTGGGATGTAGAACATGTTCTGGTGTTCTAGTACCTCTGTGGGATGAAAAACATGTTCTGGTGTTCTAGTACCTCTGTGGGATGTAGAACGTGTTCTGGTGTTCTAGTACGTCTGTGGGATGTAGAACATGTTCTGGTGTTGTAGTACCTCTGTGGGATGTAGAACATGTTTTGCGGTTCTAGTACGTCTGTGGGATGTAGAACATGTTTTGCGGTTCTAGTACGTCTGTGGGATGTAGAACATGTTCTGGTGTTCTAGTACCTCTGTGGGATGTAGAACATGTTCTGGTGTTCTAGTACCTCTGTGGGATGTAGAACATGTTTTGCGGTTCTAGTACGTCTGTGGGATGTAGAACATGTTTTGCGGTTCTAGTACGTCTGTGGGATGTAGAACATGTTTTGCGGTTCTAGTACGTCTGTGGGATGTAGAACATGTTTTGGTGTTCTAGTACCTCTGTGGGATGTAAAACATGTTCTGGTGTTCTAGTACGTCTGTAGGATGTAAAACATGTTCTGGTGTTCTAGTACCTCTGTGGGATGTAGAACATGTTCTGGTGTTCTAGTACCTCTGTGGGATGTAGAACATGTTCTGCGGTTCTAGTACCTCTGTCGGATGTAGAACATGTTCTGGTGTTCTAGTACGTCTGTGGGATGTAGAACATGTTCTGGTGTTGTAGTACCTCTGTGGGATGTAGAACATGTTCTGGTGTTCTAGTACGTCTGTGGGATGTAGAACATGTTTTGCGGTTCTAGTACCTCTGTCAGATGTAGAACATGTTCTGGTGTTCTAGTACGTCTGTGGGATGTAGAACATGTTCTGCGGTTCTGGTACCTCTGTGGGATGTAGAACATGTTCTGCGGTTCTGGTACCTCTGTGGGATGTAGAACATGTTCTGGTGTTCTAGTACGTCTGTGGGATGTAGAACATGTTCTGGTGTTGTAGTACCTCAGTGGGATGTAGAACATGTTCTGGTGTTCTAGTACCTCTGTGGGATGAAGAACATGTTCTGTTGTTTTAGTTCCTCAGTGGGATGTAGAACATGTTCTGGTGTTCTAGTACCTCTGTGGGATGTAGAACATGTTCTGGTGTTCTACTACCTCTGTGGGATGTAGAACATGTTCTGGTGTTCTAGTACCTCTGTGGGATGTAGAACATGTTCTGGTGTTCTAGTACCTCTGTGGGATGTAGAACATGTTCTGGTGTTCTGGTACCTCTGTGGGATGTAGAACATGTTCTGGTGTTGTAGTACCTCTGTCGGATGTAGAACATGTTCTGGTGTTGTAGTACCTCTGTGGGATGTAGAACATGTTCTGGTGTTCTAGTACCTCTGTGGGATGTAGAACATGTTCTGGTGTTCTAGTACCTCTGTGGGATGAAAAACATGTTCTGGTGTTCTAGTACCTCTGTGGGATGTAGAACATGTTCTGGTGTTCTAGTACGTCTGTGGGATGTAGAACATGTTCTGGTGTTGTAGTACCTCTGTGGGATGTAGAACATGTTTTGCGGTTCTAGTACGTCTGTGGGATGTAGAACATGTTTTGCGGTTCTAGTACGTCTGTGGGATGTAGAACATGTTCTGGTGTTCTAGTACCTCTGTGGGATGTAGAACATGTTCTGGTGTTCTAGTACCTCTGTGGGATGTAGAACATGTTTTGCGGTTCTAGTACGTCTGTGGGATGTAGAACATGTTTTGCGGTTCTAGTACGTCTGTGGGATGTAGAACATGTTTTGCGGTTCTAGTACGTCTGTGGGATGTAGAACATGTTCTGGTGTTCTGGTACCTCTGTGGGATGTAAAACATGTTCTGGTGTTCTAGTACGTCTGTAGGATGTAAAACATGTTCTGGTGTTCTAGTACCTCTGTGGGATGTAGAACATGTTCTGGTGTTCTAGTACCTCTGTGGGATGTAGAACATGTTCTGCAGTTCTAGTACCTCTGTCGGATGTAGAACATGTTCTGGTGTTCTAGTACGTCTGTGGGATGTAGAACATGTTCTGGTGTTGTAGTACCTCTGTGGGATGTAGAACATGTTCTGGTGTTCTAGTACGTCTGTGGGATGTAGAACATGTTTTGCGGTTCTACTACCTCTGTCAGATGTAGAACATGTTCTGGTGTTCTAGTACGTCTGTGGGATGTAGAACATGTTCTGCGGTTCTGGTACCTCTGTGGGATGTAGAACATGTTCTGCGGTTCTGGTACCTCTGTGGGATGTAGAACATGTTCTGGTGTTCTAGTACGTCTGTGGGATGTAGAACAAGTTCTGGTGTTGTAGTACCTCAGTGGGATGTAGAACATGTTCTGGTGTTCTAGTACCTCTGTGGGATGAAGAACATGTTCTGTTGTTTTAGTTCCTCAGTGGGATGTAGAACATGTTCTGGTGTTCTAGTACCTCTGTGGGATGTAGAACATGTTCTGGTGTTCTACTACCTCTGTGGGATGTAGAACATGTTCTGGTGTTCTAGTACCTCTGTGGGATGTAGAACATGTTCTGGTGTTCTAGTACCTCTGTGGGATGTAGAACATGTTCTGGTGTTCTGGTACCTCTGTGGGATGTAGAACATGTTCTGGTGTTGTAGTACCTCTGTCGGATGTAGAACATGTTCTGGTGTTGTAGTACCTCTGTGGGATGTAGAACATGTTTTGCGGTTCTAGTACGTCTGTGGGATGTAGAACATGTTTTGCGGTTCTAGTACGTCTGTGGGATGTAGAACATGTTCTGGTGTTCTAGTACCTCTGTGGGATGTAGAACATGTTCTGCGGTTCTAGTACCTCTGTGGGATGTAGAACATGTTCTGGTGTTCTAGTACCTCTGTGGGATGTAGAACATGTTCTGCGGTTCTAGTACCTCTGTCGGATGTAGAACATGTTCTGGTGTTCTAGTACGTCTGTGGGATGTAGAACATGTTCTGGTGTTGTAGTACCTCTGTGGGATGTAGAACATGTTCTGGTGTTCTAGTACCTCTGTCGGATGTAGAACATGTTCTGCGGTTCTAGTACCTCTGTGGGATGTAGAACATGTTCTGCGGTTCTGGTACCTCTGTGGGATGTAGAACATGTTCTGGTGTTCTAGTACCTCTGTGGGATGTAGAACATGTTTTGCGGTTCTAGTACCTCTGTCAGATGTAGAACATGTTCTGGTGTTCTAGTACGTCTGTGGGATGTAGAACATGTTCTGCGGTTCTGGTACCTCTGTGGGATGTAGAACATGTTCTGCGGTTCTGGTACCTCTGTGGGATGTAGAACATGTTCTGGTGTTCTAGTACGTCTGTGGGATGTAGAACATGTTCTGGTGTTGTAGTACCTCAGTGGGATGTAGAACATGTTCTGGTGTTCTAGTACCTCTGTGGGATGAAGAACATGTTCTGTTGTTTTAGTTCCTCAGTGGGATGTAGAACATGTTCTGGTGTTCTAGTACCTCTGTGGGATGTAGAACATGTTCTGGTGTTCTACTACCTCTGTGGGATGTAGAACATGTTCTGGTGTTCTAGTACCTCTGTGGGATGTAGAACATGTTCTGGTGTTCTAGTACCTCTGTGGGATGTAGAACATGTTCTGGTGTTCTGGTACCTCTGTGGGATGTAGAACATGTTCTGGTGTTGTAGTACCTCTGTCGGATGTAGAACATGTTCTGGTGTTGTAGTACCTCTGTGGGATGTAGAACATGTTTTGCGGTTCTAGTACGTCTGTGGGATGTAGAACATGTTTTGCGGTTCTAGTACGTCTGTGGGATGTAGAACATGTTCTGGTGTTCTAGTACCTCTGTGGGATGTAGAACATGTTCTGCGGTTCTAGTACCTCTGTGGGATGTAGAACATGTTCTGGTGTTCTAGTACCTCTGTGGGATGTAGAACATGTTCTGCGGTTCTAGTACCTCTGTCGGATGTAGAACATGTTCTGGTGTTCTAGTACGTCTGTGGGATGTAGAACATGTTCTGGTGTTGTAGTACCTCTGTGGGATGTAGAACATGTTCTGGTGTTCTAGTACCTCTGTCGGATGTAGAACATGTTCTGCGGTTCTGGTACCTCTGTGGGATGTAGAACATGTTCTGCGGTTCTGGTACCTCTGTGGGATGTAGAACATGTTCTGGTGTTCTAGTACCTCTGTGGGATGTAGAACATGTTTTGCGGTTCTAGTACGTCTGTGGGATGTAGAACATGTTTTGCGGTTCTAGTACGTCTGTGGGATGTAGAACATGTTCTGCGGTTCTAGTACCTCTGTCGGATGTAGAACATGTTCTGGTGTTCTAGTACCTCTGTGGGATGTAGAACATGTTCTGCGGTTCTAGTACCTCTGTGGGATGTAGAACATGTTCTGGTGTTCTAGTACCTCTGTGGGATGTAGAACATGTTCTGCGGTTCTAGTACCTCTGTCGGATGTAGAACATGTTCTGGTGTTCTAGTACGTCTGTGGGATGTAGAACATGTTCTGGTGTTGTAGTACCTCTGTGGGATGTAGAACATGTTCTGGTGTTCTAGTACCTCTGTTGGATGTAGAACATGTTCTGGTGTTCTAGTACGTCTGTGGGATGTAGAACATGTTCTGCGGTTCTGGTACCTCTGTGGGATGTAGAACATGTTCTGCGGTTCTGGTACCTCTGTGGGATGTAGAACATGTTCTGGTGTTCTAGTACCTCTGTGGGATGTAGAACATGTTTTGCGGTTCTAGTACGTCTGTGGGATGTAGAACATGTTTTGCGGTTCTAGTACGTCTGTGGGATGTAGAACATGTTTTGCGGTTCTAGTACGTCTGTGGGATGTAGAACATGTTCTGGTGTTCTGGTACCTCTGTGGGATGTAAAACATGTTCTGGTGTTCTAGTACGTCTGTAGGATGTAAAACATGTTCTGGTGTTGTAGTACCTCTGTGGGATGTAGAACATGTTCTGGTGTTCTAGTACCTCTGTGGGATGTAGAACATGTTTTGGTGTTGTAGTACCTCTGTGGGATGAAGAACATGTTCTGTTGTTTTAGTACCTCTGTGGGATGTAGAACATGTTCTGGTGTTCTAGTACCTCTGTGGGATGTAGAACATGTTTTGGTGTTGTAGTACCTCTGTGGGATGTAGAACATGTTCTGCGGTTCTAGTACCTCTGTGGGATGTAGAACATGTTCTGGTGTTCTAGTACCTCTGTGGGATGTAGAACATGTTCTGGTGTTCTAGTACCTCTGTGGGATGTAGAACATGTTCTGGTGTTCTAGTACCTCTGTGGGATGTAGAACATGTTCTGGTGTTCTAGTACGTCTGTGGGATGTAGAACATGTTCTGGTGTTGTAGTACCTCTGTGGGATGTAGAACATGTTCTGGTGTTCTAGTACCTCTGTTGGATGTAGAACATGTTCTGGTGTTCTAGTACGTCTGTGGGATGTAGAACATGTTCTGCGGTTCTGGTACCTCTGTGGGATGTAGAACATGTTCTGCGGTTCTGGTACCTCTGTGGGATGTAGAACATGTTCTGGTACCTCTGTGGGATGTAGAACATGTTCTGCGGTTCTGGTACCTCTGTGGGATGTAGAACATGTTCTGCGGTTCTGGTACCTCTGTGGCATGTAGAACATGTTCTGGTGTTGTAGTACCTCTGTGGGATGTAGAACATGTTTTGCGGTTCTGGTACCTCTGTGGGATGTAGAACATGTTCTGCGGTTCTAGTACCTCTGTGGGATGTAGAACATGTTCTGGTGTTCTAGTACCTCTGTGGGATGTAGAACATGTTCTGGTGTTCTAGTACGTCTGTTGGATGAAGAACATGTTCTGGTGTTCTAGTACGTCTGTGGGATGTAGAACATGTTCTGGTGTTGTAGTACCTCAGTGGGATGTAGAACATGTTCTGGTGTTCTAGTACCTCTGTGGGATGTAGAACATGTTCTGGTGTTCTAGTACGTCTGTTGGATGAAGAACATGTTCTGGTGTTCTAGTACGTCTGTGGGATGTAGAACATGTTCTGGTGTTGTAGTACCTCAGTGGGATGTAGAACATGTTCTGGTGTTCTAGTACCTCTGTGGGATGTAGAACATGTTCTGGTGTTGTAGTACCTCAGTGGGATGTAGAACATGTTCTGGTGTTCTAGTACCTCTGTGGGATGAAGAACATGTTCTGTTGTTTTAGTTCCTCAGTGGGATGTAGAACATGTTCTGGTGTTCTAGTACCTCTGTGGGATGTAGAACATGTTCTGGTGTTCTAGTACCTCTGTGGGATGTAGAACATGTTCTGGTGTTCTAGTACCTCTGTGGGATGTAGAACATGTTCTGGTGTTCTAGTACCTCTGTGGGATGTAGAACATGTTCTGGTGTTCTAGTACGTCTGTGGGATGTAGAACATGTTCTGGTGTTGTAGTACCTCTGTGGGATGTAGAACATGTTTTGCGGTTCTAGTACGTCTGTGGGATGTAGAACATGTTTTGCGGTTCTAGTACGTCTGTGGGATGTAGAACATGTTCTGGTGTTCTAGTACCTCTGTGGGATGTAGAACATGTTCTGGTGTTCTAGTACCTCTGTGGGATGTAGAACATGTTTTGCGGTTCTAGTACGTCTGTGGGATGTAGAACATGTTTTGCGGTTCTAGTACGTCTGTGGGATGTAGAACATGTTTTGCGGTTCTAGTACGTCTGTGGGATGTAGAACATGTTCTGGTGTTCTGGTACCTCTGTGGGATGTAAAACATGTTCTGTTGTTCTAGTACGTCTGTAGGATGTAAAACATGTTCTGGTGTTGTAGTACCTCTGTGGGATGTAGAACATGTTCTGGTGTTCTAGTACCTCTGTGGGATGTAGAACATGTTTTGGTGTTGTAGTACCTCTGTGGGATGAAGAACATGTTCTGTTGTTTTAGTACCTCTGTGGGATGTAGAACATGTTCTGGTGTTCTAGTACCTCTGTGGGATGTAGAACATGTTTTGCGGTTCTAGTACCTCTGTGGGATGTAGAACATGTTTTGCGGTTCTAGTACGTCTGTGGGATGTAGAACATGTTTTGCGGTTCTAGTACGTCTGTGGGATGTAGAACATGTTCTGGTGTTCTGGTACCTCTGTGGGATGTAAAACATGTTCTGGTGTTCTAGTACGTCTGTAGGATGTAAAACATGTTCTGGTGTTGTAGTACCTCTGTGGGATGTAGAACATGTTCTGGTGTTCTAGTACCTCTGTGGGATGTAGAACATGTTTTGGTGTTGTAGTACCTCTGTGGTATGAAGAAAATGTTCTGTTGTTTTAGTACCTCTGTGGGATGTAGAACATGTTCTGGTGTTCTAGTACCTCTGTGGGATGTAGAACATGTTTTGGTGTTGTAGTACCTCTGTGGGATGTAGAACATGTTCTGCGGTTCTAGTACCTCTGTGGGATGTAGAACATGTTCTGGTGTTCTGGTACCTCTGTGGGATGTAGAACATGTTTTGGTGTTGTAGTACCTCTGTGGGATGTACAACATGTTCTGCGGTTCTAGTACCTCTGTGGGATGTAGAACATGTTCTGGTGTTCTAGTACCTCTGTGGGATGTAGAACATGTTCTGGTGTTCTAGTACCTCTGTGGGATGTAGAACATGTTCTGCGGTTCTAGTACCTCTGTCGGATGTAGAACATGTTCTGGTGTTCTAGTACGTCTGTGGGATGTAGAACATGTTCTGGTGTTCTAGTACCTCTGTGGGATGTAGAACATGTTCTGGTGTTGTAGTACCTCTGTGGGATGTAGAACATGTTCTGGTGTTCTAGTACCTCTGTTGGATGTAGAACATGTTCTGGTGTTCTAGTACGTCTGTGGGATGTAGAACATGTTCTGCGGTTCTGGTACCTCTGTGGGATGTAGAACATGTTCTGCGGTTCTGGTACCTCTGTGGGATGTAGAACATGTTCTGGTACCTCTGTGGGATGTAGAACATGTTCTGCGGTTCTGGTACCTCTGTGGGATGTAGAACATGTTCTGCGGTTCTGGTACCTCTGTGGCATGTAGAACATGTTCTGGTGTTGTAGTACCTCTGTGGGATGTAGAACATGTTTTGCGGTTCTGGTACCTCTGTGGGATGTAGAACATGTTCTGCGGTTCTAGTACCTCTGTGGGATGTAGAACATGTTCTGGTGTTCTAGTACCTCTGTGGGATGTAGAACATGTTCTGGTGTTCTAGTACGTCTGTTGGATGAAGAACATGTTCTGGTGTTCTAGTACGTCTGTGGGATGTAGAACATGTTCCGGTGTTGTAGTACCTCAGTGGGATGTAGAACATGTTCTGGTGTTCTAGTACCTCTGTGGGATGAACAACATGTTCTGTTGTTTTAGTTCCTCAGTGGGATGTAGAACATGTTCTGGTGTTCTAGTACCTCTGTGGGATGTAGAACATGTTCTGGTGTTCTAGTACCTCTGTGGGATGTAGAACATGTTCTGGTGTTCTAGTACCTCTGTGGGATGTAGAACATGTTCTGGTGTTCTAGTACGTCTGTAGGATGTAAAACATGTTCTGGTGTTGTAGTACCTCTGTGGGATGTAGAACATGTTCTGGTGTTCTAGTACCTCTGTGGGATGTAGAACATGTTTTGGTGTTGTAGTACCTCTGTGGGATGAAGAACATGTTCTGTTGTTTTAGTACCTCTGTGGGATGTAGAACATGTTCTGGTGTTCTAGTACCTCTGTGGGATGTAGAACATGTTTTGGTGTTGTAGTACCTCTGTGGGATGTAGAACATGTTCTGCGGTTCTAGTACCTCTGTGGGATGTAGAACATGTTCTGGTGTTCTAGTACCTCTGTGGGATGTAGAACATGTTCTGCGGTTCTAGTACCTCTGTCGGATGTAGAACATGTTCTGGTGTTCTAGTACGTCTGTGGGATGTAGAACATGTTCTGGTGTTGTAGTACCTCTGTGGGATGTAGAACATGTTCTGGTGTTCTAGTACGTCTGTGGGATGTAGAACATGTTTTGCGGTTCTAGTACCTCTGTCGGATGTAGAACATGTTCTGGTGTTCTAGTACGTCTGTGGGATGTAGAACATGTTCTGCGGTTCTGGTACCTCTGTGGGATGTAGAACATGTTCTGCGGTTCTGGTACCTCTGTGGGATGTAGAACATGTTCTGGTGTTCTAGTACGTCTGTGGGATGTAGAACATGTTCTGGTGTTGTAGTACCTCAGTGGGATGTAGAACATGTTCTGGTGTTCTAGTACCTCTGTGGGATGAAGAACATGTTCTGTTGTTTTAGTTCCTCAGTGGGATGTAGAACATGTTCTGGTGTTCTAGTACCTCTGTGGGATGTAGAACATGTTCTGGTGTTCTACTACCTCTGTGGGATGTAGAACATGTTCTGGTGTTCTAGTACCTCTGTGGGATGTAGAACATGTTCTGGTGTTCTAGTACCTCTGTTGGATGTAGAACATGCTCTGGTGTTCTGGTACCTCTGTGGGATGTAGAACATGTTCTGGTGTTGTAGTACCTCTGTCGGATGTAGAACATGTTCTGGTGTTGTAGTACCTCTGTGGGATGTAGAACATGTTTTGCGGTTCTAGTACGTCTGTGGGATGTAGAACATGTTTTGCGGTTCTAGTACGTCTGTGGGATGTAGAACATGTTCTGGTGTTCTAGTACCTCTGTGGGATGTAGAACATGTTCTGCGGTTCTAGTACCTCTGTGGGATGTAGAACATGTTCTGGTGTTCTAGTACCTCTGTGGGATGTAGAACATGTTCTGCGGTTCTAGTACCTCTGTGGGATGTAGAACATGTTTTGCGGTTCTGGTACCTCTGTGGGATGTAGAACATGTTCTGCGGTTCTTGTACCTCTGTGGGATGTAGAACATGTTCTGCGGTTCTGGTACCTCTGTGGGATGTAGAACATGTTTTGCGGTTCTGGTACCTCTGTGGGATGTAGAACATGTTCTGGTGTTCTGGTACCTCTGTGGGATGTAGAACATGTTTTGCGGTTCTGGTACCTCTGTGAGATGTAGAACATGTTCTGGTGTTCTGGTACCTCTGTGGGATGTAGAACATGTTCTGGTACCTCTGTGGGATGTAGAACATGTTCTGCGGTTCTGGTACCTCTGTGGGATGTAGAACATGTTTTGCGGTTCTGGTACCTCTGTGGGATGTAGAACATGTTCTGGTGTTGTAGTACCTCTGTGGGATGTAGAACATGTTCTGGTACCTCTGTGGGATGTAGAACATGTTCTGCGGTTCTGGTACCTCTGTGGGATGTAGAACATGTTTTGCGGTTCTGGTACCTCTGTGGGATGTAGAACATGTTCTGGTGTTCTGGTACCTCTGTGGGATGTAGAACATGTTCTGGTGTTGTAGTACCTCTGTGGGATGTAGAACATGTTCTGGTACCTCTGTGGGATGTAGAACATGTTCTGGTGTTCTGGTACCTCTGTGGGATGTAGAACATGTTCTGGTACCTCTGTGGGATGTAGAACATGTTCTGGTACCTCTGTGGGATGTAGAACATATTCTGGTACCTCTGTGGGATGTAGAACATGTTCTGGTGTTCTAGTACCTCTGTGGGATGTAGAACATGTTCTGGTACCTCTGTGGGATGTAGAACATGTTCTGGTACCTCTGTGGGATGTAGAACATATTCTGGTACCTCTGTGGGATGTAGAACATGTTCTGGTGTTCTGGTACCTCTGTGGGATGTAGAACATGTTCTGCGGTTCTGGTACCTCTGTGGGATGTAGAACATATTCTGGTACCTCTGTGGGATGTAGAACATGTTCTGCGGTTCTGGTACCTCTGTGGGATGTAGAACATGTTCTGGTACCTCTGTGGGATGTAGAACATATTCTGCGGTTCTGGTACCTCTGTGGGATGTAGAACATGTTCTGGTACCTCTGTGGGATGTAGAACATGTTCTGCGGTTCTGGTACCTCTGTGGGATGTAGAACATGTTCTGGTACCTCTGTGGGATGTAGAACATGTTTTGCGGTTCTGGTACCTCTGTGGGATGTAGAACATGTTCTGGTGTTCTGGTACCTCTGTGGGATGTAGAACATGTTCTGCGGTTCTAGTACCTCTGTGGGATGTAGAATATGTTCTGGTGTTCTGGTACCTCTGTGGGATGTAGAACATGTTCTGCGGTTCTAGTACCTCTGTGGGATGTAGAACATGTTCTACGGTTCTGGTACCTCTGTGGGATGTAGAACATGTTCTGCGGTTCTGGTACCTCTGTGGGATGTAGAACATGTTCTGGTGTTCTGGTACCTCTGTGGGATGTAGAACATGTTCTGCGGTTCTAGTACCTCTGTGGGATGTAGAATATGTTCTGGTGTTCTGGTACCTCTGTGGGATGTAGAACATGTTCTGCGGTTCTAGTACCTCTGTGGGATGTAGAACATGTTCTACGGTTCTGGTACCTCTGTGGGATGTAGAACATGTTCTGCGGTTCTGGTACCTCTGTGGGATGTAGAACATGTTCTGGTGTTCTGGTACCTCTGTGGGATGTAGAACATGTTTTGCTGTTCTGGTACCTCTGTGGGATGTAGAACATGTTCTGGTGTTCTGGTACCTCTGTGGGATGTAGAACATGTTCTGGTACCTCTGTGGGATGTAGAACATGTTCTGCGGTTCTGGTACCTCTGTGGGATGTAGAACATGTTCTGGTGTTCTGGTACCTCTGTGGGATGTAGAACATGTTCTGCGGTTCTAGTACCTCTGTGGGATGTAGAACATGTTCTGCGGTTCTAGTACCTCTGTGGGATGTAGAACATGTTCTGGTGTTCTGGTACCTCTGTGGGATGTAGAACATGTTCTGCGGTTCTAGTACCTCTGTGGGAAGTAGAACATGTTCTGCGGTTCTAGTACCTCTGTGGGATGTAGAACATGTTCTGCGGTTCTGGGCGGTACAGGACTCCTCCGTAGACGGGCCAGAGTCCGCTGAGGATCCGGAACAGGGAACTTTTGCCGCAGCCGTTGGGACCCGTGATCAGAACGTTCATGCCGTCCTCCACCTGCAACATGGACTCATCAGGTTCTGCTGGTTCTGAGCGCGTGCAGTGGAACCGTGGCTCCAGGTCCGGATCAGATATGTACCTGAGCAGGTGAGTTACCTGGATGTTGAGGCTGGACACCACCACATCTCCGGTCGGCGTGATGATTGGCAGGTCCTCACAGCGAATCCCCTTTTCCACACTGATCACGTGACCTGCAAATGAACACACTTCAACAGCTGATCGGAACCAGCCGTTCAGAACCAGCCGTTCGGGTCCAGCCGATCGGAACCAGCCGCTCAGAACCAGCCGTTCAGAACCAGCCGTTCGGGTCCAGCCGATCGGAACCAGCCGCTCAGAACCAGCCGTTCAGAACCAGCTATTTGGAACCAGCCGTTCAGAACCAGCCGTTCAGAACCAGCTGTTCGGAACCAGCTGTTCGGAACCAGCTGTTCAGAACCGACTGTTCGGGTCCAGCCGATCAGGTCCAGCTGTTCGGAACCAGCTGTTCGGAACCAGCTGTTCGGAACCAGCCGTTTGGGTCCAGCCGATCGGAACCAGCCGTTCAGAACCAGCTGTTCGGGTCCAGCCGATCAGAACCAGCCGTTCAGAACCAGCCGTTCAGAACCAGCTATTTGGAACCAGCCGTTCAGAACCAGCCGTTCAGAACCAGCTATTTGGAACCAGCCGTTCAGAACCAGCTGATCGGAACCAGCCGTGAACCAGCCGTTCAGAACCAGCCGTTCAGAACCAGCTATTTGGAACCAGCCGTTCAGAACCAGCTGATCGGAACCAGCCGCTCAGAACCAGCCGTTCAGAACCAGCCGTTCGGGTCCAGCCGATCGGAACCAGCCGTTCAGAACCAGCCGATCGGAACCAGCCGTTCAGAACCAGCTGTTCGGAACCAGCTGTTCAGAACCGACTGTTCGGGTCCAGCCAATCAGGTCCAGCCGTTCGGAACCAGCCGTTCGGAACCAGCTGTTCGGAACCAGCCGTTCAGAACCAGCCGTTCAGAACCAGCTGTTCGGAACCAGCTGTTCAGAACCACCTGATCGGAACCGACTGTTCGGGACCAGCTGATCGGAACCAGCTGTTCGAGTCCAGCTGATCGGAACCGACTGTTCGAGTCCAGCTGATCGGAACCGACTGTTCGAGTCCAGCTGATCGGAACCGACTGTTCGGGTCCAGCTGATCGGAACCGACTGTTCGAGTCCAGCTGATCGGAACCGACTGTTCGGGACCAGCTGATCAGAACCAGCTGACTGACCCACCTCTGATGTCCAGCGGACCGCAGACTCTCTGTCCGTGAACCACGCCTCCTCCTCCTCCTCCTCCTTCTCCTCCGGACTCTTCGTCCCGGTCGGCGGACCGGCGGTAGACTCCCTGGTTCACGTCGTCGAACACGTCCAGCATGTCGGAGACGCGGGACGTGTAGCCCGCCAGCTCCGTCACCTGCAGTCAGACAGGTGAGTCACACCGTGGCCCTGCGGGGATCAGCTGATGGAGAACAGGTGGAACCGGGAAGAACCCGGGCCCACCAGAACCTGGACCGGGTCTGCAGACCTCCTTGTAGGAGCTCATGATCCGCTCCACAGCGTCGGCGGCGGCGTTCAGGAGGTTGCGAGCGGTCGTGAAGGCCTGGGTGCGCTCGCTCACAAGCTCCTCCTCCTTCATCAGCAGGGCGGCCTGCTTCACCTCCTCCGAGTCTGCAGACATGAGCGACACGTGAGCGACCGCCAGACTGCCCCCCCTCGCCCCCCACACAGCAAGCAGCGTTACCATATTTGGAATATCCTGTGGCAGTGATGATGGGTACGGCGACCATGATGAGGCCGGAGGCGCTCCACACGTATTTCATCAGGAACTGCTCCAGCATGACGTACCAGAGACGCTTCAGCAGGATCTGGTTGATCTGAGAGCAGAGCGCCGAGTAGCTCCTCTGCAGCTGGGACATCTCCACCTGCAAAACAAACGCACCCAGAAACATGACAGCCCGCCTGCAAAACAAACGCACCCAGAAACATGACAGTCCACCTGCAAAACAAACGCACCCAGAAACATGACAGCCCGCCTGCAAAACAAAAGCACCCAGAAACATGACAGTCCACCTGCAAAACAAACGCACCCAGAAACATGACAGTCCACCTGCAAAACAAACGCACCCACAGAGATCAGAATCCACCTGCAAAACAAACGCACCCACAGAGATCAGAGTCCACCTGTAAAACAAACGCACCCAGAGAGATCAGGGTCCACCTGCTAAACAAACGCACCCAGAAACATGACAGTCCACCTGCAAAACAAACGCACCCACGGAGATCAGAATCCACCTGCAAAACAAACGCACCCAGAAACATGACAGTCCACCTGCAAAACAAACGCACCCACAGAGATCAGAATCCACCTGCAAAACAAACGCACCCACAGAGATCAGAATCCACCTGCAAAACAAACGCACCCACAGAGATCAGAATCCACCTGTAAAACAAACGCACCCACAGAGATCAGAATCCACCTGTAAAACAAACGCACCCACAGAGATCAGAATCCACCTGCAAAACAAACGCACCCACAGAGATCAGAATCCACCTGCAAAACAAACGCACCCACAGAGATCAGAATCCACCTGCAAAACAAACGCACCCACAGAGATCAGAATCCACCTGCAAAACAAACGCACCCACAGAGATCAGAATCCACCTGCAAAACAAACGCACCCACAGAGATCAGAGTCCACCTGCAAAACAAACGCACCCACAGAGATCAGAATCCACCTGCAAAACAAACGCACCCAGAGATCAGAATCAACCTGCAAAACAAACGCACCCACAGGGATCAGAGTCCACCTGCAAAACAAACGCACCCACAGAGATCAGAATCCACCTGCAAAACAAACGCACCCAGAGATCAGAATCAACCTGCAAAACAAACGCACCCACAGAGATCAGAGTCCATCTGCAAAACAAACGCACCCACAGAGATCAGAATCCACCTGCAAAACAAACGCACCCACAGAGATCAGAATCCACCTGCAAAACAAACGCACCCACAGAGATCAGAATCCACCTGCAAAACAAACGCACCCAGAAACATGACAGTCCGCCTGCTAAACAAACGCACCCAGAAACATGACAGTCCGCCTGCTAAACAAACGCACCCAGAAACATGACAGTCCGCCTGCTAAACAAACGCACCCAGAAACATGACAGTCCGCCTGCAAAACAAACGCACCCAGAAACACGACAGCCCGCCTGCTAAACAAACGCACCCAGAAACATGACAGTCCGCCTGCTAAACAAACGCACCCAGAAACATGACAGTCCGCCTGCTAAACAAACGCACCCATAAACATGACAGTCCGCCTGCTAAACAAACGCACCCAGAAACATGACAGTCCGCCTGCAAAACAAACGCACCCAGAAACACGACAGTCCGCCTGCTAAACAAACGCACCCAGAAACACGACAGTCCGCCTGCCAAACAAACGCACCCAGAAACATGACAGTCCGCCTGCTAAACAAACGCACCCAGAAACATGACAGTCCGCCTGCTAAACAAACGCACCCAGAAACATGACAGTCCGCCTGCAAAACAAACGCACCCAGAAACACGACAGTCCGCCTGCTAAACAAACGCACCCAGAAACACGACAGTCCGCCTGCTAAACAAACGCACCCAGAAACATGACAGTCCGCCTGCAAAACAAACGCACCCAGAAACATGACAGTCCGCCTGCAAAACAAACGCACCCAGAAACATGACAGTCCGCCTGCTAAACAAACGCACCCAGAAACATGACAGTCCGCCTGCTAAACAAACGCACCCAGAAACATGACAGTCCGCCTGCAAAACAAACGCACCCAGAAACATGACAGCCCGCCTGCAAAACAAACGCACCCAGAAACACGACAGTCCGCCTGCTAAACAAACGCACCCAGAAACATGACAGCCCGCCTGCAAAACAAACGCACCCAGAAACATGACAGTCCGCCTGCTAAACAAACGCACCCAGAAACACGACAGCCCGCCTGCTAAACAAACGCACCCAGAAACACGACAGCCCGCCTGCTAAACAAACGCACCCAGAAACATGACAGCCCGCCTGCTAAACAAACGCACCCAGAAACATGACAGTCCGCCTGCTAAACAAACGCACCCAGAAACATGACAGTCCGCCTGCTAAACAAACGCACCCAGAAACACGACAGTCCGCCTGCTAAACAAACGCACCCAGAAACATGACAGCCCGCCTGCTAAACAAACGCACCCAGAAACAATACAGTCCGCCTGCTAAACAAACGCACCCAGAAACATGACAGTCCGCCTGCTAAACAAACGCACCCAGAAACATGACAGTCCGCCTGCAAAACAAACGCACCCAGAAACACGACAGTCCGCCTGCTAAACAAACGCACCCAGAAACATGACAGCCCGCCTGCTAAACAAACGCACCCAGAAACATGACAGTCCGCCTGCAAAACAAACGCACCCAGAAACATGACAGCCCGCCTGCAAAACAAACGCACCCAGAAACACGACAGTCCGCCTGCAAAACAAACGCACCCAGAAACACGACTGTCCGCCTGCTAAACAAACGCACCCAGAAACATGACAGCCCGCCTGCAAAACAAACGCACCCAGAAACACGACAGTCCGCCTGCAAAACAAACGCACCCAGAAACACGACAGTCCGCCTGCAAAACAAACGCACCCAGAAACATGACAGTCCGCCTGCAAAACAAACGCACCCAGAAACATGACAGTCCGCCTGCTAAACAAACGCACCCAGAAACATGACAGTCCGCCTGCAAAACAAACGCACCCAGAAACATGACAGCCCGCCTGCAAAACAAACGCACCCAGAAACATGACAGCCCGCCTGCTAAACAAACGCACCCAGAAACATGACAGCCCGCCTGCAAAACAAACGCACCCAGAAACACGACAGTCCGCCTGCTAAACAAACGCACCCAGAAACATGACAGTCCGCCTGCTAAACAAACGCACCCAGAAACATGACAGCCCGCCTGCAAAACAAACGCACCCAGAAACATGACAGTCCGCCTGCAAAACAAACGCACCCAGAAACACGACAGCCCGCCTGCAAAACAAACGCACCCAGAAACATGACAGCCCGCCTGCAAAACAAACGCACCCAGAAACATGACAGTCCGCCTGCTAAACAAACGCACCCAGAAACATGACAGTCCGCCTGCTAAACAAACGCACCCAGAAACATGACAGTCCGCCTGCTAAACAAACGCACCCAGAAACATGACAGTCCGCCTGCTAAACAAACGCACCCAGAAACCACGACAGTCCGCCTGCTAAACAAACGCACCCAGAAACACGACAGCCCGCCTGCTAAACAAACGCACCCAGAAACACGACAGCCCGCCTGCAAAACAAACGCACCCAGAAACCACGACAGCCCGCCTGCAAAACAAACGCACCCAGAAACCACGACAGTCCGCCTGCTAAACAAACGCACCCAGAAACATGACAGTCCGCCTGCTAAACAAACGCACCCAGAAACATGACAGTCCGCCTGCTAAACAAACGCACCCAGAAACACGACAGTCCGCCTGCTAAACAAACGCACCCAGAAACACGACAGTCCGCCTGCTAAACAAACGCACCCAGAAACACGACAGTCCGCCTGCAAAACAAACGCACCCAGAAACATGACAGTCCGCCTGCTAAACAAACGCACCCAGAAACATGACAGCCCGCCTGCTAAACAAACGCACCCAGAAACATGACAGCCCGCCTG
Organism: Atherinomorus stipes; assembly: GCA_023101725.1. Lineage (NCBI taxonomy): Eukaryota > Metazoa > Chordata > Actinopteri > Atheriniformes > Atherinidae > Atherinomorus > Atherinomorus stipes. The sequence continues at coordinate 203,481 of JALJCO010004563.1, forward strand.
CTAAACAAACGCACCCAGAAACATGACAGTCCGCCTGCTAAACAAACGCACCCAGAAACATGACAGTCCGCCTGCTAAACAAACGCACCCAGAAACATGACAGTCCGCCTGCTAAACAAACGCACCCAGAAACACGACAGTCCGCCTGCTAAACAAACGCACCCAGAATCATGACAGTCCGCCTGCAAAACAAACGCACCCAGAAACATGACAGTCCGCCTGCTAAACAAACGCACCCAGAAACATGACAGTCCGCCTGCTAAACAAACGCACCCAGAAACACGACAGTCCGCCTGCTAAACAAGCGCCCAGAAACATGACCAGTCCGCCTGCTAAACAACGCACCCAGAAACATGACAGCCCGCCTGCTAAACAAACGCACCCAGAAACCACGACAGTCCGCCTGCTGAACAAACGCACCCAGAAACACGACAGTCCGCCTGCTAAACAAACGCACCCAGAAACACGACAGCCCGCCTGCTAAACAAACGCACCCAGAAACACGACAGTCCGCCTGCTAAACAAACGCACCCAGAAACACGACAGTCCGCCTGCTAAACAAACGCACCCAGAAACATGACAGTCCGCCTGCTAAACAAACGCACCCAGAAACATGACAGTCCGCCTGCTAAACAAACGCACCCAGAAACATGACAGTCCGCCTGCAAAACAAACGCACCCAGAAACACGACAGCCCGCCTGCTAAACAAACGCACCCAGAAACATGACAGTCCGCCTGCTAAACAAACGCACCCAGAAACATGACAGCCCGCCTGCTAAACAAACGCACCCAGAAACATGACAGCCCGCCTGCAAAACAAACGCACCCAAAAACATGACAGCCCGCCTGCTAAACAAACGCACCCAGAAACATGACAGCCCGCCTGCTAAACAAACGCACCCAGAAACACGACAGCCCGCCTGCTAAACAAACGCACCCAGAAACACGACAGCCCGCCTGCAAAACAAACGCACCCAGAAACATGACAGTCCGCCTGCAAAACAAACGCACCCAGAAACATGACAGTCCGCCTGCTAAACAAACGCACCCAGAAACATGACAGCCCGCCTGCTAAACAAACGCACCCAGAAACATGACAGCCCGCCTGCTAAACAAACGCACCCAGAAACACGACAGCCCGCCTGCTAAACAAACGCACCCAGAAACACGACAGTCCGCCTGCTAAACAAACGCACCCAGAAACACGACAGCCCGCCTGCTAAACAAACGCACCCAGAAACACGACAGCCCGCCTGCAAAACAAACGCACCCAGAAACACGACAGCCCGCCTGCAAAACAAACGCACCCAGAAACACGACAGCCCGCCTGCAAAACAAACGCACCCAGAAACACGACAGCCCGCCTGCAAAACAAACGCACCCAGAAACACGACAGTCCGCCTGCAAAACAAACGCACCCAGAAACACGACAGCCCGCCTGCAAAACAAACGCACCCAGAAACATGACAGTCCGCCTGCTAAACAAACGCACCCAGAAACATGACAGTCCGCCTGCTAAACAAACGCACCTAGAAACACGACAGCCCGCCTGCTGAACAAACGCACCCAGAAACACGACAGTCCGCCTGCTAAACAAACGCACCCAGAAACATGACAGCCCGCCTGCAAAACAAACGCACCCAGAAACATGACAGCCCGCCTGCTAAACAAACGCACCCAGAAACATGACAGTCCGCCTGCAAAACAAACGCACCCAGAAACATGACAGTCCGCCTGCTAAACAAACGCACCCAGAAACATGACAGTCCGCCTGCAAAACAAACGCACCCAGAAACATGACAGTCCGCCTGCAAAACAAACGCACCCAGAAACACGACAGCCCGCCTGCAAAACAAACGCACCCAGAAACATGACAGTCCGCCCGCTAAACAAACGCACCCAGAAACATGACAGCCCGCCTGCTAAACAAACGCACCCAGAAACATGACAGTCCGCCTGCTAAACAAACGCACCCAGAAACATGACAGTCCGCCTGCTAAACAAACGCACCCAGAAACACGACAGTCCGCCTGCTAAACAAACGCACCCAGAAACATGACAGTCCGCCTGCTAAACAAACGCACCCAGAAACACGACAGTCCGCCTGCTAAACAAACGCACCCAGAAACATGACAGTCCGCCTGCTGAACAAACGCACCCAGAAACATGACAGTCCGCCTGCTAAACAAACGCACCCAGAAACACGACAGTCCGCCTGCTAAACAAACGCACCCAGAAACATGACAGTCCGCCTGCAAAACAAACGCACCCAGAAACATGACAGTCCGCCTGCTGAACAAAGGATGCGTGGGAGCGTGAATCAAAAGGCTGCAGACACGCTGGCGTGTGAACGAAGCGCCCCCACCTTGTGGCCGCCGTAGAAGGCGATCTCCTCGGCGTTGCTGATGATGCGGGAGTGCGTGTACCGCAGGTCTCCCTTCCTCTTGGCCTCCTCGGCCACCAGCCTCCCGAAGTGTGGCGAGCAGGATCGCAGGATCTTGGCGGTGAGCGCCACCACCAGGCCGGCGATGGCAGCGGGCCAGGTGGTGTTTGCTCCTGCAGAGGGAGACGGGTGGAGCTTAAGTGCCTACAGAAATTCTTAAACTGAAATGAACACCTTTTCATACTTTTTTTAATACCTTGCTAACATTTTTTAATACCAACACGCCAACTTGTGACTGTAACGCGTTCTGACTTCAGTTATAGACACAATAACTAATAATCACAAAGATCACGGAGGTGCACAGACTCCGTGCAGAAAAAGAGACGAGTCTTCACAAACGGAAAGAAACTTCACCCGGACAGAAAAAGAAACAGATATGCTGAAAGTGATGAAAGTCATTAAATGCCTCCTTCCACTGAAGCCGTTTATCCTGCTCCTTCTGAAATACGGAGGGTTCCCGTTAATCATAGTAATGAAATGACCATGGAAGTACAACTCTTATATACATACTTGTACATACGTACATACCTTTAATGTACATACTTGTACATATGTATGTACCTTTGACGTACCGTCAGTGTGGTACGTGAGGCCGCAGGTGCAAACCTGTCATATCCATACTTGTATACACGTGCAAACCTGTCATATCCATACTCATACACACGTGCGTACCTGTCATATCCATACTCATACACACGTGCGTACCTGTCATATCCATACTTGTATACACGTGCAAACCTGTCATATCCATACTTGTATACACGTGCGTACCTGTCATATCCATACTTGTACACACGTGCGTACCTGTCACATCCATACTTGTATACACGTGCGTACCTGTCATATCCATACTTGTATACACGTGCGTACCTGTCATATCCATACTCATACACACGTGCGTACCTGTCATATCCATACTCATACACACGTGCGTACCTGTCATATCCATACTCATACACACGTGCGTACCTGTCATATCCATACTTGTACACACGTGCGTACCTGTCATATCCATACTTGTATACACGTGCAAACCTGTCATATCCATACTTGTATACACGTGCAAACCTGTCATATCCATACTTGTATACACGTGCGTACCTGTCATATCCATACTTGTACACACGTGCGTACCTGTCATATCCATACTTGTACACACGTGCGTACCTGTCACATCCATACTTGTATACACGTGCGTACCTGTCATATCCATACTTGTATACACGTGCGTACCTGCCATATCCATACTCATATACACGTGCGTACCTGTCATATCCATACTCATACACACGTGCGTACCTGTCATATCCATACTTGTATACACGTGCGTACCTGTCATATCCATACTTGTACACACGTGCGTACCTGTCACATCCATACTTGTATACACGTGCGTACCTGTCATATCCATACTTGTATACACGTGCGTACCTGTCATATCCATACTCATACACACGTGCGTACCTGTCATATCCATACTCATACACACGTGCGTACCTGTCATATCCATACTCATACACACGTGCGTACCTGTCATATCCATACTTGTACACACGTGCGTACCTGTCATATCCATACTCATATACACGTGCGTACCTGTCATATCCATACTCATACACACGTGCGTACCTGTCATATCCATACTCATACACACGTGCGTACCTGTCATATCCATACTTGTACACACGTGCGTACCTGTCATATCCATACTCATACACACGTGCGTACCTGTCATATCCATACTTGTACACACGTGCGTACCTGTCATATCCATACTCATACACACGTGCGTACCTGTCATATCCATACTCATACACACGTGCGTACCTGTCATATCCATACTTGTAAACACGTGCGTACCTGTCATATCCATACTCATATACACGTGCGTACCTGTCATATCCATACTCATACACACGTGCGTACCTGTCATATCCATACTTGTACACACGTGCGTACCTGTCATATCCATACTCATATACACGTGCGTACCTGTCATATCCATACTCATATACACGTGCGTACCTGTCATATCCATACTTGTATACACATGCGTACCTGTCATATCCATACTTGTATACACGTGCGTACCTGTCATATCCATACTCATACACACGTACGTACCTGTCATATCCATACTCATATACACGTGCGTACCTGTCATATCCATACTCATATACACGTGCGTACCTGTCATATCCATACTTGTATACACGTGCGTACCTGTCATATCCATACTTGTATACACGTGCGTACCTGTCATATCCATACTCATACACACGTGCGTACCTGTCATATCCATACTCATATACACGTGCGTACCTGTCATATCCATACTTGTATACACGTGCGTACCTGTCATATCCATACTCATACACACGTGCGTACCTGTCATATCCACACTTGTATACACGTGCGTACCTGTCATATCCATACTTGTATACACGTGCGTACCTGTCATATCCATACTCATACACACGTGCGTACCTGTCATATCCATACTCATACACACGTGCGTACCTGTCATATCCATACTCATATACACGTGCGTACCTGTCATATCCATACTCATACACACGGCGTACCTGTCATATCCATACTTGTATACACGTGCGTACCTGTCATATCCATACTCATACACACGTGCGTACCTGTCATATCCATACTCATATACACGTGCGTACTTGTCATATCCATACTCATACACACGTGCGTACCTGTCATATCTATACTTTTACACAAGTGCGTACCTGTCATATCCATACTCATACACACGTGCGTACCTGTCATATCCATACTTGTATACACGTGCGTACCTGTCACATCCATACTTGTATACACGTGCGTACCTGTCATATCCATACTTGTATACACGTGCGTACCTGTCATATCCATACTCATACACACGTGCGTACCTGTCATATCCATACTTGTACACACGTGCGTACCTGTCATATCCATACTTGTACAAACGTGCGTACCTGTCATATCCATACTCATACACACGTGCGTACCTGTCATATCCATACTTGTATACACGTGCGTAACTGTCATATCCATACTCATATACACGTGCGTACCTGTCATATCCATACTCATATACACGTGCGTACCTGTCATATCCATACTTGTATACACGTGCGTAACTGTCATATCCATACTCATACACACGTGCGTACCTGTCATATCCATACTCATATACACGTGCGTAACTGTCATATCCATACTCATATACACGTGCGTACCTGTCATATCCATACTCATATACACGTGCGTAACTGTCATATCCATACTCATATACACGTGCGTACCTGTCATATCCATACTTGTATACACGTGCGTACCTGTCATATCCATACTTGTATACACGTGCGTACCTGTCATATCCATACTCATACACACGTGCGTACCTGTCATATCCATACTTGTACACACGTGCGTACCTGTCATATCCATACTCATACACACGTGCGTACCTGTCATATCCATACTTGTAGACACGTGCGTACCTGTCATATCCATACTTGTATACACGTGCGTACCTGTCATATCCATACTCATACACACGTGCGTACCTGTCATATCCATACTCATACACACGTGCGTACCTGTCATATCCATACTCATATACACGTGCGTACCTGTCATATCCATACTTGTACACACGTGCGTACCTGTCATATCCATACTTGTACACACGTGCGTACCTGTCACATCCATTCTTGTATACACGTGCGTACCTGTCATATCCATACTTGTATACACGTGCGTACCTGTCATATCCATACTCATATACACGTGCGTACCTGTCATATCCACACTTGTACACACGTGCGTACCTGTCATATCCATACTTGTACACACGTGCGTACCTGTCATATCCATACTTGTACACACGTGCGTACCTGTCATATCCATACTTGTACACACGTGCGTACCTGTCATATCCATACTCATACACACGTGCGTACCTGTCATATCCATACTCATATACACGTGCGTACCTGTCATATCCATACTTGTACACACGTGCGTACCTGTCATATCCATACTTGTACACACGTGCGTACCTGTCACATCCATTCTTGTATACACGTGCGTACCTGTCATATCCATACTTGTATACACGTGCGTACCTGTCATATCCATACTCATATACACGTGCGTACCTGTCATATCCACACTTGTACACACGTGCGTACCTGTCATATCCATACTTGTACACACGTGCGTACCTGTCATATCCATACTTGTACACACGTGCGTACCTGTCATATCCATACTTGTATACGCGTGCGTACCTGTCATATCCATACTCATATACATGTGCGTACCTGTCATATCCATACTCATATACATGTGCGTACCTGTCATATCCATACTTGTATACACATGCGTACCTGTCATATCCATACTTGTACACACGTGCGTACCTGTCATATCCATACTTGTATACGCGTGCGTACCTGTCATATCCATACTCATATACATGTGCGTACCTGTCATATCCATACTTGTAGACACGTGCGTACCTGTCATATCCATACTCATATACATGTGCGTACCTGTCATATCCATACTTGTACACACGTGCGTACCTGTCATATCCATACTTGTACACACGTGCGTACCTGTCATATCAATACTTGTATACGCGTGCGTACCTGTCATATCCATACTCATACACACGTGCGCACCTGTCATATCCATACTTGTACACACGTGCGTACCTGTCACATCCATACTTGTATACACGTGCGTACCTGTCATATCCATACTTGTATACACGTGCGTACCTGTCATATCCACACTTGTACACACGTGCGTACCTGTCATATCCATACTTGTACACACGTGCGTACCTGTCATATCCATACTTGTACACACGTGCGTACCTGTCATATCCATACTCATATACATGTGCGTACCTGTCATATCCATACTCATATACATGTGCGTACCTGTCATATCCATACTTGTACACACGTGCGTACCTGTCACATCCATACTTGTATACACGTGCGTACCTGTCATATCCATACTTGTATACACGTGCGTACCTGTCATATCCATACTTGTACACACGTGCGTACCTGTCATATCCATACTTGTACACACGTGCGTACCTGTCATATCCATACTCATACACACGTGCGTACCTGTCATATCCATACTCATATACACGTGCGTACCTGTCATATCCATACTCATATACACGTGCGTACCTGTCATATCCATACTTGTATACACGTGCGTACCTGTCATATCCATACTTGTATACACGTGCGTACCTGTCATATCCATACTCATACACACGTGCGTACCTGTCATATCCATACTCATATACACGTGCGTACCTGTCATATCCATACTCATACACACGTGCGTACCTGTCATATCCATACTTGTACACACGTGCGTACCTGTCATATCCATACTTGTACACACGTGCGTACCTGTCATATCCATACTTGTATACACGTGCGTACCTGTCATATCCATACTTATATACACGTGCGTACCTGTCATATCCACACTTGTACACACGTGCGTACCTGTCATATCCATACTTGTACACACGTGCGTACCTGTCATATCCATACTTGTACACACGTGCGTACCTGTCATATCCATACTTGTACACACGTGCGTACCTGTCATATCCATACTTGTATACACGTGCGTACCTGTCATATCCATACTCATATACACGTGCGTACCTGTCATATCCATACTTGTACACACGTGCGTACCTGTCATATCCATACTTGTACACACGTTCGTACCTGTCATATCCATACTTGTATACACGTGCGTACCTGTCATATCTATACCTGTACACACGTGCGTACTTGTCATATCCATACTCATACACACGTGCGTACCTGTCATATCCATACTTGTATACACGTGCGTACCTGTCATATCCATACTCATACACACGTGCGTACCTGTCATATCCATACTTGTATACACGTGCGTACCTGTCATATCCATACTCATACACACGTGCGTACCTGTCATATCCATACTTGTATACACATGCGTACCTGTCATATCCATACTTGTATACACGTGCGTACCTGTCATATCCATACTCATACACACGTGCGTACCTGTCATATCCATACTTGTATACACGTGCGTACCTGTCATATCCATACTTGTAAACACGTGCGTACCTGTCATATCCATACTCATACACACGTGCGTACCTGTCATATCCATACTCATACACACGTGCGTACCTGTCATATCCATACTTGTATACACGTGCGTACCTGTCATATCCATACTTGTACACACGTGCGTACCTGTCATATCCATACTCATACACACGTGCGTACCTGTCATATCCATACTTGTATACACGTGCGTACCTGTCATATCCATACTCATACACACGTGCGTACCTGTCATATCCATACTTGTACACACGTGCGTACCTGTCATATCCATACTCATACACACGTGCGTACCTGTCATATCTATACTTGTACACACGTGCGTACCTGTCATATCTATACCTGTACACACGTGCGTACTTGTCATATCCATACTCATACACACGTGCGTACTTGTCATATCCATACTTGTATACACGTGCGTACCTGTCATATCCATACTCATACACACGTGCGTACCTGTCATATCCATACTCATACACACGTGCGTACCTGTCATATCCATACTCATACACACGTGCGTACCTGTCATATCCATACTCATATACACGTGCGTACCTGTCATATCCATACTCATACACACATGCGTACCTGTCATATCTATACTTTTACACAAGTGCGTACCTGTCATATCCATACTCATACACACGTGCGTACCTGTCATATCCATACTCATACACACGTGCGTACCTGTCATATCCATACTCATACACACATGCGTACCTGTCATATCCATACTTGTATACACGTGCGTACCTGTCATATCCATACTCATACACACGTGCGTACCTGTCATATCCATACTCATACACACGTGCGTACCTGTCATATCCATACTCATACACACGTGCGTACTTGTCATATCTATACTTGTACACACGTGCGTACCTGTCATATCTATACTTGTACACACGTGCGTACCTGTCATATCCATACTCATATACACGTGCGTACCTGTCATATCCATACTCATATACACGTGCGTACCTGTCATATCCATACTCATACACACGTGCGTACCTGTCATATCCATACTCATACACACGTGCGTACTTGTCATATCCATACTTGTATACACGTGCGTACCTGTCATATCCATACTCATACACACGTGCGTACCTGTCATATCCATACTCATACACACGTGCGTACCTGTCATATCCATACTCATACACACGTGCGTACCTGTCATATCCATACTCATACACACGTGCGTACTTGTCATATCCATACTTGTATACACGTGCGTACCTGTCATATCCATACTCATACACACGTGCGTACTTGTCATATCCATACTTGTATACACGTGCGTACCTGTCATATCCATACTTGTATACACGTGCGTACCTGTCATATCCATACTCATACACACGTGCGTACCTGTCATATCCATACTCATACACACATGCGTACCTGTCATATCCATACTCATACACACATGCGTACCTGTCATATCCATACTTGTATACACGTGCGTACCTGTCATATCCATACTCATACACACGTGCGTACCTGTCATATCCATACTCATACACACGTGCGTACCTGTCATATCCATACTCATACACACGTGCGTACCTGTCATATCCATACTCATACACACGTGCGTACCTGTCATATCCATACTTGTATACACGTGCGTACCTGTCATATCCATACTCATACACACGTGCGTACCTGTCATATCCATACTCATACACACGTGCGTACCTGTCATATCCATACTTGTATACACGTGCGTACCTGTCATATCCATACTTGTATACACGTGCGTACCTTTGGCGTGGGCGGTGCGCAGCAGCGTGTAGCAGGTCACGATCACGTCCAGTATGGGTTTGGTCAGGTTGGAGTACAAGTGAGCCACTGAGGCGGAGAACATGACAATGTCCTCAGTCAGAGACTGGTCAGGGTTGGACAGACGGCCGTCCATGTTGCTGACGCGGTAGTAAGTCTGTAGACGGAGACATGAGCAGGGTCAGGACAGGGCGTGACACAGGTGAGCAGTCCAGATGTGACTGTGAGGTGTTACCTGGTTGGTGAAGTACAGCTGGTAGGCGTGGTCCACCAGGCGGCTCCTGAAGCTCAGGGCCAGCTGACCCTCCAGGAACCTGATGGCACTGTTGATGAAGGTTGCAGGAACGGCCACCAGGAGCCACTTGGACAGCTGCAGCATGAAGGCCCGGGGGTCCTTCTGCACGATACACCTGACAATCACACCTGGGACAGCAGTTTCCATGGTTACCATCACAGAGATAAGTTGTAGTAACACGCATAAAGATGGACACAGGAGTGGACAGGTATGGACAGGTAGAGACAGGTAGAAACAGGTGAGGACTGGTTGGAACAGGTGTGGACAGGTAGAAACAGGTGTGGACAGGTGTGGACAGGCGTGGACAGGTAGAAACAGGTGTGGACAGGTAGAAAAAGGTGTGGACAGGTGTGGACAGGTAGAAACAGGTGTGGACAGGTATGGACAGGTAGAGACAGGTAGAAACAGGTGAGGACTGGTTGGAACAGGTGTGGACAGGTAGAAACAGGTGTGGACAGGTAGAAACAGGTGTGGGCAGGTGTGGACAGGTAGAAACAGGTGTGAACAGGTGTGGACAGGTAGAAACAGGTGTGGACAGGTAGAAAAAGGTGTGGACAGGTAGAAACAGGTGTGGACAGGTGTGGACAGGTAGAAACAGGTGTGGACAGGTAGAAACAGGTGTGGACAGGTGTGGACAGGTAGAAACAGGTGTGGACAGGTAGAAACAGGTGTGGACTGGTAAAAAACAGGTGAGGACAGGTGTGGACAGGTAGAAACAGGTGTGGACAGGTGTGGACAGGTAGAAACAGGTGTGGACAGGTGTGGACAGGTAGAAACAGGTGTGGACAGGTAGAAACAGGTGTGGACAGGTAGAAACAGGTGTGGACTGGTAAAAAACAGGTGAGGAATGGTTGGAACAGGTGAGGACTGGTTGGAACAGGTGTGGACATGTAGAAACAGGTGTGGACAGGTGTGGACAGGTAGAAACAGGTGTGGACTGGTTGGAACAGGTGAGGAATGGTTGGAACAGGTGTGGACATGTAGAAACAGGTGTGGACAGGTGTGGACAGGTAGAAACAGGTGTGGACAGGTGAGGACAGGTAGGAACAGGCGTGGACATGTAGAAACAGGTGTGGACAGGTGAGGACAAGTAGGAACAGGCGTGGACAGGTGAGGACAGGTAGGAACAGGCGTGGACATGTAGAAACAGATGTGGACAGGTAGAAACAGGTGAGGACAGGTAGGAACAGGCGTGGACATGTAGAAACAGGTGTGGACAGGTAGAAACAGGTGTGGACAGGTGAGGACAGGTAGGAACAGGCGTGGACATGTAGAAACAGGTGTGGACAGGTGTGGACAGGTAGGAACCGGCGTGGACATGTAGAAACAGGTGAGGACATGTAGAAACAGGTGAGGACAGGTAGAACCAGGTGTGGACAGGTGAGGACAGGTAAGAACAGGCGTGGACATGTAGAAACAGGTGTGGACAGGTAGAAACAGGTGAGGACAGGTAGAACCAGGTGTGGACATGTAGAAACAGGTGTGGACATGTAGAAACAGGTGTGGACAGGTAGAAACAGGTGAGGACAGGTAGAACCAGGTGTGGACAGGTGAGGACAGGTAGGAACAGGCGTGGACATGTAGAAACAGGTGTGGACAGGTGAGGACAGGTAGGAACAGGCGTGGACATGTAGAAACAGGTGTGGACAGGTGAGGACAAGTAGGAACAGGCGTGGACAGGTGAGGACAGGTAGGAACAGGCGTGGACATGTAGAAACAGATGTGGACAGGTAGAAACAGGTGAGGACAGGTAGGAACAGGCGTGGACATGTAGAAACAGGTGTGGACAGGTGTGGACAGGTAGGAACCGGCGTGGACATGTAGAAACAGGTGAGGACAGGTAGAAACAGGTGTGGACAGGTGAGGACAGGTAGGAACAGGTGTGGACATGTAGAAACAGGTGTGGACAGGTGAGGACAGGTAGGAACAGGCGTGGACAGGTGAGGACAGGTAGGAACAGGCGTGGACATGTAGAAACAGGTGTGGACAGGTAGAAACAGGTGAGGACAGGTAGGAACAGGCGTGGACATGTAGAAACAGGTGTGGACAGGTAGAAACAGGTGAGGACAGGTAGGAACAGGCGTGGACATGTAGAAACAGGTGTGGACAGGTGTGGACAGGTAGGAACCGGCGTGGACATGTAGAAACAGGTGAGGACAGGTAGGAACAGGTGTGGACGTGTAGAAACAGGTGTGGACAGGTGAGGACAGGTAGGAACAGGTGTGGACATGTAGAAACAGGTGAGGACAGGTAGAAACAGGTGAGGACAGGTAGGAACAGGCGTGGACAGGTGAGGACAGGTAGGAACAGGCGTGGACATGTAGAAACAGATGTGGACAGGTAGAAACAGGTGAGGACAGGTAGGAACAGGCGTGGACATGTAGAAACAGGTGTGGACAGGTGTGGACAGGTAGGAACCGGCGTGGACATGTAGAAACAGGTGAGGACAGGTAGAAACAGGTGTGGACAGGTGAGGACAGGTAGGAACAGGTGTGGACATGTAGAAACAGGTGTGGACAGGTGAGGACAGGTAGGAACAGGCGTGGACAGGTGAGGACAGGTAGGAACAGGCGTGGACATGTAGAAACAGGTGTGGACAGGTAGAAACAGGTGAGGACAGGTAGGAACAGGCGTGGACATGTAGAAACAGGTGTGGACAGGTAGAAACAGGTGAGGACAGGTAGGAACAGGCGTGGACATGTAGAAACAGGTGTGGACAGGTGTGGACAGGTAGGAACCGGCGTGGACATGTAGAAACAGGTGAGGACAGGTAGGAACAGGTGTGGACGTGTAGAAACAGGTGTGGACAGGTGAGGACAGGTAGGAACAGGTGTGGACATGTAGAAACAGGTGAGGACATGTAGAAACAGGTGAGGACAGGTAGAAACAGGTGAGGACAGGTAGGAACAGGTGTGGACATGTAGAAACAGGTGAGGACATGTAGAAACAGGTGAGGACAGGTAGAAACAGGTGAGGACAGGTAGAAACAGGTGAGGACTGGTAGAAACAGGTGAGGACAGGTAGAAACAGGTGTGGACAGGTGAGGACAGGTAGGAACAGGTGTGGACAGGTGAGGACAGGTAGGAACAGGCGTGGACATGTAGAAACAGGTGTGGACAGGTGAGGACAGGTAGGAACAGGTGTGGACAGGTGAGGACAGGTAGGAACAGGCGTGGACATGTAGAAACAGGTGAGGACAGGTAGGGACAGTTGTGGACAGGTAGGGACAGTTGTGGACAGGTGCGGACCATCTAAAGAAGCCACGTAGATGGACAGGAATGTCCGGGACATCAGGGTGATGGAGTGCAGCGTCAGCAGGCCGAGCTCTTTACACAGTAACCGTGGAAACAGCAGCTTCAACAGGTGAGACAGTCTGAGGACAAAGTCTCTGTTCACCGCCGGAGACCTGAGGACAAACACATCACAGGTGAGGACAGGTGAGGACAGGTGCGTGCACCGAGCCGCACAGGGACTTGTGGACAGCGGCGTTGCTGCTGCTCGTTTGTGTGGTCATTAAATACAGGGCAGAAAAATCACAGAGCATTAGCATAAATTATAATGTTTCTCTATCTAAGAACGGGGAACGGGGGGAGGCGGTCAGTCAATGACAGTAATTCCTGTTCATAATTGTTATTTTATCATTAATATTCAGATCTGGTGACTTTGCAGGCCATGGGAGATGTTCATGTTCATCAAACCAATCTTTCACCAGTCTTGCTGTGTGTATTTGTGCATTGTCATCCTGATACACTGCACCGCCTTCAGGATACAATGTTTGAACCTTTGGATGCACATGGTCCTCCAGAATGGTTCGGTAGTCCTTGGTCCATCTAGCACAAGTCCTGGGCCAAGCGAATGCCGTGATTTGGGCAGCTGTGGTTTTACGTTTTTTGGATACAATCCGGGTTAGCACCCGAACATCCCGCTCAGACAGCTTCCTCTTGCGTCCACAGTTAATCCTGTTGGATGTGGTTCGTCCTTCTTGGTGGTATGCTGACATTACCCTGGATACTGTGGCTCTGATACATCACAAAGACTTGCTGTCTTGGTCACAGATGCGCCAGCAAGACGTGCACCAACAATTTGTCCTCTTTTGAACTCTGATACAATGTTGTATGCATTGCAATGTTTTGAGCAAAACTGTGCTTTTTACCTGCTAATTGAACCTTCACACTCTGCTCTTACTGGTGCAATTAATGAATATTTGCCACCAGGCTGGTCTGATTTAGCCATGACACCTCCCACACTAAAATGGCAGCTGTTTGTTTCATTGTCTAACCCCTGTATATACACATTTATATAATATACATGCACATCTGGCTTTCTCCATCGATTCCTTTCGACTACTTGCATGGGAACTTTTTGGGTCCAGTGCCTTTTTATATACATACCACATATTTACATATATATATGTATATATACCCCTCCTTGGGCTGCCACCTTATCGTGGTGGGGGGGTTTGTGTGTTCTGAGGATCCTGGGGGCCATGTTGTCTGGGGCTAAATTATGCCCCTGGCAGGGTCACCCATGGCAAACAGGTTACTGGGGGAGGGACCAGACAAAGCGCAGCCCAAACACCCCTTATGGAGACGGACAACAATGGAGCCACGTGTCCCTCGCCCGGACGGGGGTCACCGGGGCCCCCCTCTGGAGCCAGGCCCGGAGGTGGGGCACGGAGGCGAGCGCCTGGTGGCCGGGCTTTTGCTCATGGGGCCCGGTCGGGCTCAGCCCGAAAGGACGACATGGGCCCCCCATCTTGTGGACCCACCACCCGCGAGAGGGGCCATAGGGGTCGGGTGCATTGTGAGTTGGGCGGCGGCCGAGGGCGGGGGAGACCCTGGCGGTCCGACCCCCGGCTGCAGAAGCTCTAGGGACATGGAATGTCACCTCTCTGGTTGGAAAGGAGCCTGGAGCTGGTGCGGGGGGGCGAGCGGTTCCGACTGGATATAGTTGGACTCACCTCCACGCACAGCTCGGGTTCTGGAACACCATCCTGGAGGGGGGGCTGGACCTTGTTCCACTCTGGACCTGGTTCCACTCTGGACCTGGTTCCACTTTGGACCTGGTTCCACTCTGGACCTGGTTCCAGTCTGGACCTGGTTCCACTCTGGACCTGGTTCCACTTTGGACCTGGTTCCAGTCCGGACCTGGTTCCACTCTGGACCTGGTTCCAGTCTGGACCTGGTTCCACTCTGGACCTGGTTCCACTTTGGACCTGGTTCCAGTCCGGACCTGGTTCCACTCTGGACCTGGTTCCAGTCTGGAGCTGGTTCCACTCTGGACCTGGTTCCACTTTGGACCTGGTTCCACTTTGGACCTGGTTCCACTCTGGACCTGGTTCCACTCTGGACCTGGTTCCAGGCTGGACCTGGTTCCAGTCTGGACCTGGTTCCACTCTGACCTGGTTCCAGGCTGGACCTGGTTCCACTCTGGACCTGGTTCCACTTTGGACCTGGTTCCAGTGTGGACCTGGATCTACTCTGGACCTGGTTCCAGGCTGGACCTGGTTCCACTCTGGAGTTGCCCCGGGCGAGAGGCGGCGAGCGGGGGTGGGCATACTCATTGGAAAGCGCGCCCTCCGGGGGCTCCATCGTCCTGCTGGGGGGCTTCAATGCCCACGTGGGCAACGACAGTGAGACCTGGAGGGGCGTGATCGGGAGGAACGGCCCCCCTGATCTGAATCCGAGCGGTGTTTTGTTGTTGGACTTCTGTGCTCGTCATGGATTGTCAATAACAAACACCATGTTCAGGCACAAGAGTGTCCACATGTCCACATGACCACATGTCCACATGTCCACATGTCCACCTGCATCAGGACACCTTAGGCCGCAGTTCCATGATCGACTTCGTAGTCGTGTCATCGGACTTGCGGCCCCTTGTCCTGGACACTCGGGTGAAGAGAGGGGCGGAGCTTCCACTGATCACCACCTGGTGGTGAGTGGGCTCAGATGGGGGGGGGGATGCCAGGGCTCAGATGGGGGGGGAGGATGCCAGGGCTCAGATGGTGGGGGAGGTTGCCGGTCAGACCTGGCAGGCCCAAACGTGTGGTGAGGGTCTGCTGGGAACGTCTGGCTGAGTCCCCTGTCAGGGAGAGCTTTAACTCCCACCTCCGGGAGAGCTTCACCCATGTCCTGAGGGAGGGGGGGGCATTGAGTCGGAATGGGCTATGTCCCCCCCTCTATTGCTGAGGCTGCTAGTCGGAGCTGTGGCCGTAAGGTTGTCGGTGCCTGTCGAGGCGGTAATCCCCGAACTCGCTGGTGGACACCAGCGGTGAGGGACATCGTCCAGCTGAAGAAGGAGTCCTACCGGGCCTTCCTGGTCTGTGGGACTGAAGGAGTCCTACCGGGCCTTCCTGGTCTGTGGGACTGAAGGAGTCCTACCGGGCCTTCCTGGTCTGTGGGACTGAAGGAGTCCTACCGGGTCTTCCTGGTCTGTGGGACTGAAGGAGTCCTACCGGGTCTTCCTGGTCTGTGGGACTGAAGGAGTCCTACCGGGCCTTCCTGGTCTGTGGGACTGAAGGAGTCCTACTGGGCCTTCCTGGTCTGTGGGACTGAAGGAGTCCTACTGGGCCTTCCTGGTCTGTGGGACTGAAGGAGTCCTACCGGGTCTTCCTGGTCTGTGGGACTGAAGGAGTCCTACCGGGTCTTCCTGGCCTGTGGGACTGAAGGAGTCCTACTGGGCCTTCCTGGTCTGTGGGATTGAAGGAGTCCTACCGGGCCTTCCTGGTCTGTGGGACTGAAGGAGTCCTACCGGGCCTTCCTGGCCTGTGGGTCTGAAGGAGTCCTACCGGGCCTTCCTGGCCTGTGGGACTGAAGGAGTCCTACCGGGCCTTCCTGGCCTGTGGGACTGAAGAAGTCCTACTGGGCCTTCCTGGTCTGTGGGACTAAAGGAGTCCTACCGGGCCTTCCTGGTCTGTGGGACTGAAGGAGTCCTACCGGGCCTTCCTGGTCTGTGGGACTGAAGGAGTCCTACCGGGCCTTCCTGGTCTGTGGGACTGAAGGAGTCCTACCGGGCCTTCCTGGTCTGTGGGACTGAAGGAGTCCTACCGGGCCTTCCTGGTCTGTGGGACTGAAGGAGTCCTACCGGGCCTTCCTGGTCTGTGGGACTAAAGGAGTCCTACCGGGCCTTCCTGGCCTGTGGGACTGAAGAAGTCCTACTGGGCCTTCCTGGTCTGTGGGACTGAAGGAGTCCTACCGGGTCTTCCTGGTCTGTGGGACTGAAGGAGTCCTACCGGGCCTTCCTGGTCTGTGGGACTGAAGGAGTCCTACCGGGCCTTCCTGGTCTGTGGGACTGAAGGAGTCCAACTGGGCCTTCCTGGTCTGTGGGACTGAAGGAGTCCTACCGGGCCTTCCTGGTCTGTGGGACTGAAGGAGTCCTACCGGGCCTTCCTGGTCTGTGGGACTGAAGGAGTCCTACCGGGCCTTCCTGGTCTGTGGGACTGAAGGAGTCCTACCGGGCCTTCCTGGTCTGTGGGACTGAAGGAGTCCTACCGGGCCTTCCTGGTCTGTGGGACTGAAGGAGTCCTACCGTCTCTCATCATTGTTTACTGTTTACCTGCCGTCTCTCATCATTGTTTACTGTTTACCTGCCGTCTCTCATCATTGTTTACTGTTTGTTTACTGTTTACTGTTTGTTTACTGTTTTGTCTCATCATTGTTTACTGTTTGTTTACTGTTTACTGTTTTCTCTCATCATTGTTTACTGTTTGTATACTGTTTACTGTTTTCTCTCATCATTGTTTACTGTTTGTTTACTGTTTACCTGCCGTCTCTCATCATTGTTTACTGTTTGTTTACTGTTTACCTGCCGTCTCTCATCATTGTTTACTGTTTGTTTACTGTTTTGTCTCATCATTGTTTACTGTTTGTTTACTGTTTACTGTTTTCTCTCATCATTGTTTACTGTTTGTATACTGTTTACCTGCCGTCTCTCATCATTGTTTACTGTTTGTTTACTGTTTACCTGCCGTCTCTCATCATTGTTTACTGTTTGTTTACTGTTTACCTGCCGTCTCTCATCATTGTTTACTGTTTGTTTACTGTTTACCTGCTGTCTCTCATCATTGTTTACTGTTTGTTTACTGTTTACCTGCTGTCTCTCATCATTGTTTACTGTTTGTTTACTGTTTACCTGCCGTCTCTCATCAGTGTTTACTGTTTGTTTACTGTTTACCTGCCGTCTCTCATCATTGTTTACTGTTTGTTTACTGTTTACCTGCCGTCTCTCATCATTGTTTACTGTTTGTTTACTGTTTACCTGCCGTCTCTCATCATTGTTTACTGTTTGTTTACTGTTTGTTTACTGTTTTGTCTCATCATTGTTTACTGTTTGTTTACTGTTTACTGTTTTCTCTCATCATTGTTTACTGTTTGTATACTGTTTACTGTTTTCTCTCATCATTGTTTACTGTTTGTTTACTGTTTACCTGCCGTCTCTCATCATTGTTTACTGTTTGTTTACTGTTTACCTGCCGTCTCTCATCATTGTTTACTGTTTGTTTACTGTTTTGTCTCATCATTGTTTACTGTTTGTTTACTGTTTACTGTTTTCTCTCATCATTGTTTACTGTTTGTATACTGTTTACCTGCCGTCTCTCATCATTGTTTACTGTTTGTTTACTGTTTACCTGCCGTCTCTCATCATTGTTTACTGTTTGTTTACTGTTTACCTGCTGTCTCTCATCATTGTTTACTGTTTGTTTACTGTTTACCTGCTGTCTCTCATCATTGTTTACTGTTTGTTTACTGTTTACCTGCCGTCTCTCATCAGTGTTTACTGTTTGTTTACTGTTTACCTGCCGTCTCTCATCATTGTTTACTGTTTGTTTACTGTTTACCTGCCGTCTCTCATCATTGTTTACTGTTTGTTTACTGTTTACCTGCCGTCTCTCATCATTGTTTACTGTTTGTTTACTGTTTACCTGCCGTCTCTCATCATTGTTTACTGTTTGTTTACTGTTTACCTGCCGTCTCTCATCATTGTTTACTGTTTGTTTACTGTTTTCTCTCATCATTGTTTACTGTTTGTTTACTGTTTTCTCTCATCATTGTTTACTGTTTGTTTACTGTTTACCTGCTGTCTCTCATCATTGTTTACTGTTTGTTTACTGTTTACCTGCCGTCTCTCATCATTGTTTACTGTTTGTTTACTGTTTACCTGCCGTCTCTCATCATTGTTTACTGTTTGTTTACTGTTTACCTGCCGTCTCTCATCATTGTTTACTGTTTGTTTACTGTTTACCTGCTGTCTCTCATCATTGTTTACTGTTTACCTGCCGTCTCTCATCATTGTTTACTGTTTACCTGCCGTCTCTCATCATTGTTTACTGTTTGTTTACTGTTTACCTGCCGTCTCTCATCATTGTTTACTGTTTACCTGCCGTCTCTCATCATTGTTTACTGTTTGTTTACTGTTTACTGTTTGTTTACTGTTTTGTCTCATCATTGTTTACTGTTTGTTTACTGTTTACTGTTTTCTCTCATCATTGTTTACTGTTTGTTTACTGTTTACCTGCCGTCTCTCATCATTGTTTACTGTTTGTTTACTGTTTACTGTTTGTTTACTGTTTTGTCTCATCATTGTTTACTGTTTGTTTACTGTTTACTGTTTTCTCTCATCATTGTTTACTGTTTGTATACTGTTTACCTGCCGTCTCTCATCATTGTTTACTGTTTGTTTACTGTTTACCTGCCGTCTCTCATCATTGTTTACTGTTTACCTGCCGTCTCTCATCATTGTTTACTGTTTGTTTACTGTTTACCTGCCGTCTCTCATCATTGTTTACTGTTTGTTTACTGTTTACCTGCCGTCTCTCATCATTGTTTACTGTTTGTTTACTGTTTACCTGCCGTCTCTCATCATTGTTTACTGTTTGTTTACTGTTTACCTGCCGTCTCTCATCATTGTTTACTGTTTGTTTACTGTTTTCTCTCATCATTGTTTACTGTTTGTTTACTGTTTACCTGCTGTCTCTCATCATTGTTTACTGTTTGTTTACTGTTTACCTGCCGTCTCTCATCATTATTTACTGTTTGTTTACTGTTTACCTGCCGTCTCTCATCATTGTTTACTGTTTGTTTACTGTTTACCTGCCGTCTCTCATCATTGTTTACTGTTTGTTTACTGTTTACCTGCCGTCTCTCATCATTGTTTACTGTTTGTTTACTGTTTACCTGCCGTCTCTCATCATTGTTTACTGTTTGTTTACTGTTTACCTGCTGTCTCTCATCATTGTTTACTGTTTACCTGCCGTCTCTCATCATTGTTTACTGTTTACCTGCCGTCTCTCATCATTGTTTACTTTGTTTACTGTTTACCTGCGGTCACCCACCAGGGAGTGTAGGTGTTGCAGTGAACCACGAACCTCCCAAAATTCTTCTTCTTCTTCTTCTCTTCACCTTCATCTACACAGCTGACCACGCCCAACGTTGTTTTATCTCCACCCCTCTGTCCACCTGCTGCACTCCCCTGAAACAACAAACACACACTCAGTCGGCTGGAAACTGACTCCACTGCTCACCTGTAGTCCACCTGTCTCACCTGTAATCCACCTGTCTCACCTGTAGTCCACCTGTCTCACCTGTAATCCACCTGTCTCACCTGTAACCCACCTGTCTCACCTGTAGTCCATCTGTCTCACCTGTAACCCACCTGTCTCACCTGTAACCTACCTGTCTCACCTGTAACCCACCTGTCTCACCTGTAACCTACCTGTCTCACCTGTAACCCACCTGTCTCACCTGTAGTCCACCTGTCTCACCTGTAATCCACCTGTCTCACCTGTAGTCCACCTGTCTCACCTGTAATCCACCTGTCTCACCTGTAACCCACCTGTCTCACCTGTAGTCCATCTGTCTCACCTGTAACCCACCTGTCTCACCTGTAACCCACCTGTCTCACCTGTAACCCACCTGTCTCACCTGTAGTCCATCTGTCTCACCTGTAACCCACCTGTCTCACCTGTAACCCACCTGTCTCACCTGTAACCTACCTGTCTCACCTGTAACCCACCTGTCACACCTGTAACCCACCTGTCTCACCTGTAACCTACCTGTCTCACCTGTAACCCACCTGTCTCACCTGTAACCTACCTGTCTCACCTGTAACCCACCTGTCTCACCTGTAGTCCATCTGTCTCACCTGTAACCTACCTGTCTCACCTGTAATCCACCTGTCTCACCTGTAGTCCATCTGTCTCACCTGTAACCCACCTGTCTCACCTGTAACCTACCTGTCTCACCTGTAGTCCATCTGTCTCACCTGTAACCCACCTGTCTCACCTGTAACCTACCTGTCTCACCTGTAACCCACCTGTATTCTCCTCCACACGTACGGAGACAGCTTCCTGACGGCGTAAGCGGCCAGCAGGACGGCCGTGAGTCTCCGTAGCCTGAAGCTCCGCCTCAGTTGAGCCGGCAGCTTCTCATAGGTCAGCTGCATGCCTGTACGCTGACCAATCAGAGCGCAGAACAGCTCGGAGTCACACCCAGATCACACCTGGACTCAGAGAAGTTGGCGAGTCATCACCACGGAAACCGTCAGTGCTTTACCTGCACACAGGTGAGAAACACGGATCAGCTGGTTGTCAATGCTGGACCACGTGGACTCGATCCAGTCTCACAGAGACCAGAGGAGGGGACGGGGGATGGAGAGGACAGAGGAGACGAGGACAGAGGGAATGGGGGACGGAGGAGGACAAAGGAGGCAAGGACAGAGACCTTCCAGAGGAACAAGGTGTTTCAGCGAGTTTCAGATGTGTCCATTTTGTCCAGAACTGGACACATGTGAAACTCTCTGACTGGAGCAAAGGTCACGTTTACTGGAACATTTATCAGGACGGGACAGATGAAGATGAAGAGGAGGAGGAGGAGGAGGACGGACTGCTGTGAGAAGACAGAACCGGATCTGGGTTCTCATTTATAAGCTGCAAGCATCCTGAAAGTGGTGTTTGTGATTTTCCAGCACAGTTTCTGATTTCTGAAAACAAACCTGACGGGGAACGTGCGCACCTGTACGCGAACTCTGAACCTGCGCACGAACATTTTACAGAGGGGAAACTGGCGAACTCTGAACCTGCGCACGAACATTTTACAGACGGGAAACTGGCGAACTCTGAACCTGCGCACGAACATTTTACAGACGGGAAACTGGCGAACTCTGAACCTGCGCACGAACATTTTACAGACGGGAAACTGGCGAACTCTGAACCTGCGCACGAACATTTTACAGACGGGAAACTGGCGAACTCTGAACCTGCGCACGAACATTTCACAGACGGGAAACTGGCGAACTCTGAACCTGCGCACGAACATTTTACAGACGGGAAACTGGCGAACTCTGAACCTGCGCACGAACATTTTACAGACGGGAAACTGGCGAACTCTGAACCTGCGCACGAACATTTTACAGACGGGAAACTGGCGAACTCTGAACCTGCGCACGAACATTTTACAGACGGGAAACTGGCGAACTCTGAACCTGCGCACGAACATTTTACAGACGGGAAACTGGCGAACTCTGAACCTGCGCACGAACATTTTACAGACGGGAAACTGGCGAACTCTGAACCTGCGCACGAACATTTTACAGACGGGAAACTGGCGAACTCTGAACCTGCGCACGAACATTTTACAGACGGGAAACTGGCGAACTCTGAACCTGCGCACGAACATTTTACAGACGGGAAACTGGCGAACTCTGAACCTGCGCACGAACATTTTACAGACGGGAAACTGGCGAACTCTGAACCTGCGCACGAACATTTTACAGACGGGAAACTGGCGAACTCTGAACCTGCGCACGAACATTTTACAGACGGGAAACTGGCGAACTCTGAACCTGCGCACGAACATTTTACAGACGGGAAACTGGCGAACTCTGAACCTGCGCACGAACATTTTACAGACGGGAAACTGGCGAACTCTGAACCTGCGCACGAACATTTTACAGACGGGAAACTGGCGAACTCTGAACCTACGCACGAACATTTTACAGACGGGAAACTGGCGAACTCTGAACCTGCGCACGAACATTTTACAGACGGGAAACTGGCGAACTCTGAACCTGCGCACGAACATTTTACAGACGGGAAACTGGCGAACTCTGAACCTGCGCACGAACATTTTACAGACGGGAAACTGGCGAACTCTGAACCTGCGCACGAACATTTTACAGACGGGAAACTGGCGAACTCTGAACCTGCGCACGAACATTTTACAGACGGGAAACTGGCGAACTCTGAACCTGCGCACGAACATTTTACAGACGGGAAACTGGCGAACTCTGAACCTGCGCACGAACATTTTACAGACGGGAAACTGGCGAACTCTGAACCTGCGCACGAACATTTTACAGACGGGAAACTGGCGAACTCTGAACCTGCGCACGAACATTTTACAGACGGGAAACTGGCGAACTCTGAACCTGCGCACGAACATTTTACAGACGGGAAACTGGCGAACTCTGAACCTGCGCACGAACATTTTACAGACGGGAAACTGGCGAACTCTGAACCTGCGCACGAACATTTTACAGACGGGAAACTGGCGAACTCTGAACCTACGCACGAACATTTTACAGACGGGAAACTGGCGAACTCTGAACCTGCGCACGAACATTTTACAGACGGGAAACTGGCGAACTCTGAACCTGCGCACGAACATTTTACAGACGGGAAACTGGCGAACTCTGAACCTGCGCACGAACATTTTACAGACGGGAAACTGGCGAACTCTGAACCTGCGCACGAACATTTGAGAGACGGGAAACTGGCGAACTCTGAACCTGCGCACGAACATTTTACAGACGGGAAACTGGCGAACTCTGAACCTGCGCACGAACATTTTACAGACGGGAAACTGGCGAACTCTGAACCTGCGCACGAACATTTTACAGACGGGAAACTGGCGAACTCTGAACCTGCGCACGAACATTTTACAGACGGGAAACTGGCGAACTCTGAACCTGCGCACGAACATTTTACAGACGGGAAACTGGCGAACTCTGAACCTGCGCACGAACATTTTACAGACGGGAAACTGGCGAACTCTGAACCTGCGCACGAACATTTGAGAGACGGGAAACTGGCGAACTCTGAACCTGCGCACGAACATTTTAGAGACGGGAAACTGGCGAACTCTGAACCTGCGCACGAACATTTTAGAGACGGGAAACTGGCGAACTCTGAACCTGCCCACGAACATTTTACAGACGGGAAACTGGCGAACTCTGAACCTGCGCACGAACATTTTACAGACGGGAAACTGGCAAACTCTGAACCTGCGCACGAACATTTTACAGACGGGAAACTGGCGAACTCTGAACCTGCGCACGAACATTTTAGAGACGGGAAACTGGCGAACTCTGAACCTGCACACGAACATTTTACAGACGGGAAACTGGCGAACTCTGAACCTGCGCACGAACATTTTACAGACGGGAAACTGGCGAACTCTGAACCTGCGCACGAACATTTTACAGACGGGAAACTGGCGAACTCTGAACCTGCGCACGAACATTTGAGAGACGGGAAACTGGCGAACTCTGAACCTGCGCACGAACATTTTAGAGACGGGAAAATGGCGAACTCTGAACCTGCGCACGAACATTTTACAGACGGGAAACTGGCGAACTCTGAACCTGCGCACGAACATTTTACAGACGGGAAACTGGCGAACTCTGAACCTGCGCACGAACATTTTACAGACGGGAAACTGGCGAACTCTGAACCTGCGCACGAACATTTTACAGACGGGAAACTGGCGGCGCTGCTGGTGAGACGATGAGCTTCAGTCACGTTGAAGCATCTAACATATGAGACTCGGTAAACCCGTCTGGTCCTGGACTGAGCGGTACCATCCATCAGCCTCATCTATCAGAGCTGCAGCTCATCTGCAGTTCCACAGCCATGGTGCTGATTGGTAGGTTACCTGTAACCAGGTGTGGAGGCTGTAATTACTGAGTAAACGCGTGCGTATGCTTCACCATGATGCTGCACTGCTGGAAGATCCTGGGAAGAAGAGGATGAAGATGCAGAGTCTTTAGAAAGCACCACTATTCGCTGATGATGACTGACTGATGCCGATAGATTCCCAGAGCAACTTTTCCTGAACCGGATTCTTAGATCTCGTCAGAGGGACGATGGTGATCCATGTAAACTAAATACAGTCAGAGTTTTTAGGGTTGTCTAAATAAATCTGCTGATGAGGGAGATTCATCTGTAGGAATATAAACGCATTCATGTTCTAAGAAATAAGTTAGAGCCAAACTCAGAATAAAAATAGCAACTTAGCGATATCTAGCAGAAGCGCTGCTCATATCTGGGTCAGATGAGCTGTTTTTATCGTGTTTTCTTACAGTTGTATGATTATTGTTGCACACACATGCACACACACACACACACACACACACACACACACACACACACACACACACACACACACACACACACACACACACACACACTCACACACACACACACACACACACACTCTTATCCCCTGATTCATGAAGACTCTGACAGTTTTCCAGCCTCACACGTAGAGGATGTGCAGGATGACCTGATCTATCAGCCGTCCGGGTCAGAAATGGGGCTGTGATATACTGATATAATATCACGATATGATATTTACATGACAGAGATATATTTACACATATCACTATATCGCAGTTTTAGTCCTGCAATTTTTTTGCTTTATTTTCTCATAATGACCTGCTGCACCTCGACTGACTACAAAACGGTCACCTGATTATTTATAAGGGTGGGAAAAAAACGCTACGCTGAAATATCGCGATATTTTCATATGCCGATACCATATCTATGTTTAAAAACGCAGCATCGGTAACATCGGGTAACATCAGTAACATCGGGAACATCGGGAACATCGGTAACATCGGGAACATCGGGTTACATCGGGTAACATCGGGAACATCGGTAACAGCGGTAACATCTAACATCGGTAACATCGGGAACATCGGGAACATCGAGTAACATCGGTAACATCGGGTTACATCGGTAACATCGAGTAACATCGGGTAACATCGGGAACATCGGGAACATCGAGTAACATCGGTAACATCGGGTTACATCGGTAACATCAGTAACATCGGGAACATCGGGAACATCGGTAACATCGGGAACATCGGGTTACATCGGGTAACATCGGGAACATCGGTAACATCGGTAACATCTAACATCGGGAACATCGGGAACATCGGGAACATCGAGTAACATCGGTAACATCGGGTTACATCGGTAACATCGAGTAACATCGGGTAACATCGGGAACATCGGTAACATCGGGGAACATCGGTAGAATCTGTAACATCGGTAACATCTGTAACATCGGGGAACATCGGTAGAATCTGTAACATCGGTAACATCTGTAACATCGGTAACATCGGTAACATCGGTAACATCTGTAACATCGGTAACATCGGTAGAATCTGTAACATCGGTAACATCTGTAACATCGGTAACATCTGTAACATCGGTAACATCGGTAACATCGGTAACATCGGTAACATCGGGAACATCGGTAACATCGGTAGAATCTGTAACATCGGTAACATCTGTAACATCGGTAACATCGGTAACATCGGTAACATCGGTAGAATCTGTAACATCGGTAACATCTGTAACATCGGTAACATCGGTAACATCGGGAACATCGGTAACATCGGTAGAATCTGTAACATCGGTGACATCGGTAACATCGGGAACATCGGTAACATCGGTAGAATCTGTAACATCGGTAACATCGGGAACATCGGTAACATCGGTAGAATCTGTAACATCGGGGA
Organism: Atherinomorus stipes; assembly: GCA_023101725.1. Lineage (NCBI taxonomy): Eukaryota > Metazoa > Chordata > Actinopteri > Atheriniformes > Atherinidae > Atherinomorus > Atherinomorus stipes. Next base: position 231,002 of record JALJCO010004563.1, read on the forward strand.
ACATCGGTAACATCGGTAACATCGGTAGAATCTGTAACATCGGTAACATCCGGTAACATTGGTAGAATCTGTAACATCGGTAACATCGGGGAACATCGGGAACATCGGGAACATCTGTAACATCTGTAGCATCTGTAACATCGGTAACAACTGTAACATCGGTAACATCTGTAACATCGGTAGAATCTGGAACATCGGGAACATCGGTAGAATCTGTAACATCTGTAGCATCTGTAACATCTGTAGCATCTGTAACATCGGTAGAATCTGTAACATCGGGAACATCGGTAGAATCTGTAACATCTGTAGCATCTGTAACATCTGTAGCATCTGTAACATCGGTAACATCTGTAACATCGGTAACATCGGTAACATCGGGGAACATCGGTAACATCGGTAACATCAGTAGCATCTGTAACATCTGTAACATCGGTAACATCGGTAACATCAGTAGCATCTGTAACATCTGTAACATCGGTAACATCGGTAACATCGGTAACATCTGTAGCATCGGTAACATCGGGAACATCGGTAACATCAGTAGCATCTGTAACATCGGTAACATCTGTAGCATCGGTAACATCAGTAGCATCTGTAACATCTGTAGAATCTGTAACATCGGTAACATCGGTAGCATCTGTAACATCGGTAACAACAGTAACATCGGTAGAATCTGTAACATCGGTAGCATCTGTAACATCGGTAACATCTGTAGCATCTGTAACATCTGTAACATCAGTAACATCGGAAACATCGGTAACATCGGTAACATCAGTAGCATCTGTAACATCTGTAGAATCTGTAACATCGGTAACATCGGTAGCATCGGTAACATCTGTAACATCGGTAACATCGGTAGAATCTGTAGCATCTGTAACATCGGTAACATCGGTAACATCTGTAACATCGGTAACATCGGTAACATCGGTAACATCGGTAACATCGGTAGAATCTGTAACATCTGTAACAACAGTAACATCCAGGTGTGTCATGTTAGTGACTGAGGTCGGACACACCTGGATTCATCAGCTCATCCAGACATGAAACACAGGAAGTTGTGGACGCGCGCATACAGCCGATACCGATATCGCACATCCCGACCTGATCCAGCTTTTACCTGCCGGATCATCTTTATTGAAACGCGTCTGTAAACACGAGAGTAAACAACAACAGTTATTGTTGTCATAGCCATCATCATCATCATCATCATCATCATCATCATCATCATGGAGTCCGACCATCAAACATGAACGTGATCCGTCACATTTCTCTTCAGTTCGCTGAGACTCCAACAGAACCCTAGAAGTTCTGCTGAGGTTCTGCTGAAGTTCTGCTGAAGTTCTGCTGAAGTTCTGCTGAGGTTCTGCTGAAGTTCTGCTGTGGTTCTGCTGAGGTTCTGCTGAGGTTCTGCTGAAGTTCTGCTGAGGTTCTGCTGAAGTTCTGCTGTGGTTCTGCTGTGGTTCTGCTGAAGTTTTGCTGAAGTTCTGCTGTGGTTCTGCTGAAGTTCTGCTGAGGTTCTGCTGAAGTTCTGCTGAAGTTCTGCTGAAGTTCTGCTGAGGTTCTGCTGAAGTTCTGCTGTGGTTCTGCTGAGGTTCTGCTGAGGTTCTGCTGAAGTTCTGCTGAGGTTCTGCTGAAGTTCTGCTGTGGTTCTGCTGTGGTTCTGCTGAAGTTTTGCTGAAGTTCTGCTGTGGTTCTGCTGAAGTTCTGCTGAGGTTCTGCTGAAGTTCTGCTGTGGTTCTGCTGAAGTTCTGCTGAGGTTCTGCTGTGGTTCTGCTGTGGTTCTGCTGAAGTTCTGCTGAGGTTCTGCTGAGGTTCTGCTGTGGTTCTGCTGAAGTTCTGCTGTGGTTCTGCTGTGGTTCTGCTGAAGTTCTGCTGAGGTTCTGCTGAAATTCTGCTGTGGTTCTGCTGAAGTTCTGCTGAGGTTCTGCTGAAGTTCTGCTGTGGTTCTGCTGTCTAACAACTTCTGTAACTTTAGTTACACTAAATCTCGGAGCCTGAATCACGCAGGCGTTTGGGCTCCGGGTCCAGTTCCGGGTCCAGGTCCAGTTCCGGGTCCAGGTCCAGGTCCAGGTCTGGGTCTGTGTCCGGGTCCAGTCCCTCCTTCCTGCCGCGGACTCGCGGGTAAATTCGGAGCGTGACGTCGCTGACCTGTTGGTTCCGGTCCGGTTCCTTTAGTTCACCATGGTCCGGTAAGCAGCTGTTCTCCCCGAACTCCGGCAGAACTCCTGACTGTCCCACAGAGCTGACATCGGACCGGACCGGACCGGAGCCGCGGACCGGCGATGCTAACGGGAGCTAACGGCTACCAGGAACTTTGTTTTCTGATGTCAACATCAGAAAGATCAAAGTTCCGCTTTCCCGCCAACTTCACGACCCAGCAACTCCCACCCGAACCGCAGACGGTCCTCCACGCGCACGCCGAACCTTACCTCATCCCCGGACCGGTCCAGAAGCTGCGCGTGTCCGCGGAAGTAACGGAAAGTTCTGGCTGAGTACCTGAAGGACGGCCGCGTCCCAACACTCTCACTCACACCTCCCCCCCTCACTGCGCAGGCTCACACCGCCCCCCTTTACCCTCTGTGGGACCGACGGTGACGTCACGCGCCGAGGGGACAGACACACTGTTGGAAACTGTTGGACATGGACTGAAACTAGGACACTGAGGGACATGGACTGAGACTAGGACACTGAGGGACATGGACTGAAACTAGGACACTGAGGGACATGGACTGAGACTAGGACACTGAGGGACATGGACTGAGACTAGGACACTAAGGGACATGGACTGAGACTAGGACACTGAGGGACATGGACTGAGACTAGGACACTAAGGGACATGGACTGAGACTAGGACACTAAGGGACATGGACTGAGACTAGGACACTGAGGGACATGGACTGAGACTAGGACACTAAGGGACATGGACTGAGACTAGGACACTGAGGGTCATGGACTGAGACTAGGACACTGAGGGTCATGGACTGAGACTAGGACACTGAGGGACATGGACTAAGACGAGGACACTGAAGGACATGGACTGAGACTAGGACACTGAGGGACATGGACTGAGACAAGGACACTAAGGGACATGGACTGAGACTAGGACACTAAGGGACATAGACTGAGACCAAGACGCTGAGGGACATGGACTGAGACTAGGACACTGAGGGACATGGACTGAGACTAGGACACTAAGGGACATGGACTGAGACTAGGACACTGAGGGACATGGACTGAGACTAGGACACTGAGGGACATGGACTAAGACGAGGACACTGAGGGACATGGACTGAGACTAGGACACTGAGGGACATAGACTGAGACCAAGACGCTGAGGGACATGGACTTGAGACTAGGACACTGAGGGACATGGACTTGAGACTAGGACACTGAGGGACATGGACTGAGACTAGGACACTAAGGGACATGGACTGAGACTAGGACACTGAGGGACATGGACTGAGCCTAGGACACTGAGGGACATGGACTAAGACGAGGACACTGAGGGACATGGACTGAGACTAGGACACTAAGGGACATGGACTGAGACTAGGACACTGAGGGACATGGACTGAGACTAGGACACTGAGGGACATGGACTGAGACTAGGACACTAAGGGACATGGACTGAGACTAGGACACTGAGGGACATGGACTGAGAATAGGACACTGAGGGACATGGACTGAGACTTGGACACTGAGGGACATGGACTGAGACTAGGACACTGCTGGACATGGACTGAGACTAGCACACTGAGGGACATGGACTGAGACTAGCACACTGAGGGACATGGACTGAGACTAGGACACTGAGAGACATGGACTGAGTCCTCATACCAGAGAGCAGGGGGCTGCTACTTGTAGCGCCCGGGGAGCAGTTGGTGGGGGTTAACAACCTTGCTCAGGGGTCCATAGTGGACCTCCGCGCCAAAGCCCACAACATTACCACTAGGCTACCCACTCCCCCCATCAGCTACAGTTAGCTAGTGTTAGCTTGCATTAGCGACAATTGGCTACTGTTAGCTAGTGTTAGCTTGCATTAGCCACTGTTAGCTAGTGTTAGCTTGCATTAGCGACCATTAGCTACTGTTAGCTAGTGTTAGCTTGCATTAGCCACTGTTAGCTAGTGTTAGCTTGCATTAGCTAGTATTAGCTTGCATTAGCGACCATTAGCTACTGTTAGCTTGCATTAGCTACCGTTAGCTACTGTTAGCTAGTGTTAGCTTGCATTAGCCACTGTTAGCTAGTGTTAGCTTGCATTAGCTACCGTTAGCTAATGTTAGCTTGCATTAGCGACCATTAGCTACTGTTAGCTAGTGTTAGCTTTCATTAGCCACTGTTAGCTAGTGTTAGCTTGCATTAGCTACCGTTAGCTAATGTTAGCTTGCATTAGCGACCATTAGCTACTGTTAGCTAGTGTTAGCTGGCATTAGCCACTGTTAGCTATTGTTAGCTTGCATTAGCTACCGTTAGCTAGTGTTAGCTTGCATTAGCTACCGTTAGCTACTGTTAGCTGTTCAGCTGTTTCTGAAGTCACTTTAACAGTTTAAACTTCATCTAACCACCAAAAAGTTGTAGAAAAACGACCCTGGTGTGGAAAGTTGTTCAAACCAACGTTACGTAAAATAAAGAGTATTTTCAGCACTCGTGACCTTCCTCCTTTGCCACCGTCACGCTACAAAGCCTTATGGGATATAAGGGTGTCTAAAGTCTACCACTATGCAGCCTCGGAAAGGTGGGCGGAGCCAGTACTCACCTGGGGACGTGCAGCATTCTGTCTTGATGCGTTCGTTGGACCAGAACAGCACCTGGATCTCTGCTATTGATGTACACGAAAATATGTACAAGTACACAAAAGTACGCACAAGTATGCATATTGAGAAAGGCTCAGGTTCATGACGGAGTCCTTCAACAGGATGAAAAGGATGGTGAAGAGGATGGTGACGGCCATGTTTGCATGAATCAGACGTGTAGCAGTTCAGCAGAAAACTTTATTTAAAAAGCACTGATGACAGTTGCAGACTTTATTTACACAACAGCAGTTAGCAAAAATGTAAAAACCACAAAGACGGGTCCAGGTCTTCAGAGACCAGCACAGAGATCGAGTTCTGCTGGAGACCAGGTGCCAACACGAGACAAGCAGGAACACTGAGGTTCCCGTACTGGTACTGAGACAGGTTCCTGTACCGGTGCTGGGACCGGTTCCTGTACTGGTACTGGGACAGGTTCCTGTACCGGTGCTGGGACCGGTTCCTGTACTGGTACTGAGACAGGTTCCTGTACCGGTACTGGTATGGGTTCCTGTACCGGTGCTGGGACCGGTTCCCGTACTGGTACTGAGACAGGTTCCTGTACCGGTGCTGGGACGGGTTCCTGTACCGGTACTGGTAGGGTTCCTGTACCGGTACTAAGACGGGTTCCTGTACCGGTACTGGTATGGGTGCCTGTACCGGTACTGGGACCGGTTCCCGTACTGGTACTGAGACAGGTTCCTGTACCGGTGCTGGGACGGGTTCCTGTACCGGTACTGGTATGGGTGCCTGTACCGGTACTAAGACGGGTTCCTGTACTGGTACTGGTAGGGTTCCTGTACCGGTGCTGGGAGGGACGGGTTCCTGTACCGGTACTGGTAGGGTTCCTGTACCGGTGCTGGGACGGGTTCCTGTACCGGTACTGGTAGGGTTCCTGTACCGGTACTAAGACGGGTTCCTGTACTGGTACTGGTAGGGTTCCTGTACCGGTACTAAGACGGGTTCCTGTACCGGTACTGGTATGGGTGCCTGTACCGGTACTAAGACGGGTTCCTGTTCCAGTACTAAGACGGGTTCCTGTACCGGTACTGGTATGGGTGCCTGTACCGGTACTAAGACGGGTTCCTGTACCAGTACTAAGACGGGTTCCTGTACCGGTACTAAGACGGGTTCCTGTTCCAGTACTAAGACGGGTTCCTGTACCGGTACTGGTAGGGTGCCTGTACCGGTACTAAGACGGGTTCCTGTACCGGTACTAAGACGGGTTCCTGTACCAGTACTAAGACGGGTTCCTGTACCGGTACTGGTATGGGTGCCTGTACCGGTACTAAGACGGGTTCCTGTTCCAGTACTAAGACGGGTGCCTGTACCGGTACTGGTATGGGTGCCTGTACCGGTACTAAGACGGGTTCCTGTTCCAGTACTAAGACGGGTTCCTGTACCGGTACTGGTAGGGTGCCTGTACCGGTACTAAGACGGGTTCCTGTACCAGTACTGGTAGGGTGCCTGTACCGGTACTAAGACGGGTTCCTGTACCGGTACTGGTATGGGTGCCTGTACCGGTACTAAGACGGGTTCCTGTTCCAGTACTAAGACGGGTTCCTGTACCGGTACTGGTATGGGTGCCTGTACCGGTACTAAGACGGGTTCCTGTTCCAGTACTAAGACGGGTGCCTGTACCGGTACTGGTATGGGTGCCTGTACCGGTACTAAGACGGGTTCCTGTTCCAGTACTAAGACGGGTTCCTGTACCGGTACTGGTATGGGTGCCTGTACCGGTACTAAGACGGGTTCCTGTACCGGTACTGGTAGGGTGCCTGTACCGGTACTAAGACGGGTTCCTGTACCGGTACTGGTATGGGTGCCTGTACCGGTACTAAGACGGGTTCCTGTTCCAGTACTAAGACGGGTTCCTGTACCGGTACTGGTATGGGTGCCTGTACCGGTACTAAGACGGGTTCCTGTACCGGTACTGGTATGGGTGCCTGTACCGGTACTAAGACGGGTTCCTGTACCGGTACTGGTAGGGTGCCTGTACCGGTACTAAGACGGGTTCCTGTACCGGTACTGGTATGGGTGCCTGTACCGGTACTAAGACGGGTTCCTGTTCCAGTACTAAGACGGGTTCCTGTACCGGTACTGGTAGGGTGCCTGTACCGGTACTAAGACGGGTTCCTGTACCAGTACTAAGACGGGTTCCTGTACCGGTACTGGTAGGGTGCCTGTACCGGTACTAAGACGGGTGCCTGTACCGGTACTAAGACGGGTTCCTGTACCGGTACTGGTATGGGTGCCTGTACCGGTACTAAGACGGGTTCCTGTTCCAGTACTAAGACGGGTTCCTGTACCGGTACTGGTAGGGTGCCTGTACCGGTACTAAGACGGGTGCCTGTACCGGTACTAAGACGGGTTCCTGTACTGGTACTGGTAGGGTTCCTGTACCGGTACTAAGACGGGTTCCTGTACCGGTACTGGTATGGGTGCCTGTACCGGTACTAAGACGGGTTCCTGTACCGGTACTAAGACGGGTTCCTGTACTGGTGCTGGGACGGGTTCCTGTACCAGTACTGGTATGGGTGCCTGTACCGGTACTAAGACGGGTTCCTGTACTGGTACTGGTAGGGTTCCTGTACCGGTACTAAGACGGGTTCCTGTACCGGTACTGGTATGGGTGCCTGTACCGGTACTAAGACGGGTGCCTGTACCGGTACTAAGACGGGTTCCTGTACCGGTACTAAGACGGGTTCCTGTACTGGTACTGGTAGGGTTCCTGTACCGGTACTAAGACGGGTTCCTGTACTGGTACTGGTAGGGTTCCTGTACCGGTGCTGGGACGGGTTCCTGTACCGGTACTAAGACGGGTTCCTGTACCGGTACTGGTATGGGTGCCTGTACCGGTACTAAGACGGGTTCCTGTACCAGTACTGGTATGGGTTCCTGTACCGGTACTAGGACGGGTTCCTGTACCGGTACTGGTAGGGTTCCTGTACCAGTACTAAGACGGGTTCCTGTACTGGTACTGGTAGGGTTCCTGTACCGGTGCTGGGACGGGTTCCTGTACCGGTACTAAGACGGGTTCCTGTACCGGTACTGGTATGGGTGCCTGTACCGGTACTAAGACGGGTTCCTGTACCAGTACTGGTATGGGTTCCTGTACCGGTACTAGGACGGGTTCCTGTACCGGTACTGGTAGGGTTCCTGTACCGGTACTAGGACGGGTTCCTGTACCGGTACTGGTATGGGTGCCTGTACCGGTACTAGGACGGGTTCCTGTACCAGTACTGGTATGGGTTCCTGTACCGGTACTAGGACGGGTTCCTGTACCAGTACTGGTATGGGTTCCTGTACCGGTACTTTGACGGGTTCCCGTACTAGTTCTGGTATTCGGCAGGTACCTGTGCTAGTACTTCAGTAGAAATATTGGAATGTGTCAGAACTTCTCTGAGTACCAGACAGAAGTTCTGATGGTTCTACTTCTCCAGCTGTTTCTGCTTTGGTATCAAGAGAACAAGTGCATGCTGGGAGTCTGTCCATCGGCCAGTGATGTACCTGGACAGTGAAAGTGGGCGGAGCTTGTTCAACATGGGTGAGTTTATCACCAAGGTGTGTTTCAGGGTGATTCAGGTACGATTCACTGATGAAGCCAAATCTGATCATCAATCAATACTGTTCAGATTAAAACTGCAGCCTCATCTGGAAAACACTGGAGAGCAGACAGGTGTGTGTCCAGGTGTGTGCATACAGGCGTGTGTCCAGGTGCGTGTTCACAGGTGTGTGTCCAGGTGCGTGTTCACAGGTGTGTGTCCAGGTGGGTGTTTACAGGCGTGTGTCCAGGTTTGTGCATACAGGCGTGTGTCTAGGTGCGTGTTCACAGGTGCATGTCCAGGTGTGTTTACAGATGTGTGTTTACAGGTGTATATCCAGGTGCGTGTTTATAGGTGTGTGTTTACAGGTTTGTGTCCAGGTGCGTGTTTACAGATGTGTGTTTACAAGTGTGTGTCCAGGTGCGTGTTTACAGGTGTATATCCAGGTGTGTTTACAGATGTGTGTTTACAAGTGTGTGTCCAGGTGCGTGTTTACAGGTGTATATCCAGGAGTGTTAACAGATGTGTGTTTACAAGTGTGTGTCCAGGTGCGTGTTTACAGGTGTATATCAGGAGTGTTAACAGATGTGTGTTTACAAGTGTGTGTCCAGGTGCGTGTTCACAGGTGCATGTCCAGGTGTGTTTACAGATGTGTGTTTACAAGTGTGTGTCCAGGTGCGTGTTCACAGGTGTTTATCAAGGTGCGTGTTTACAGGTTTGTGTCCAGGTGTGTGTTTACAGGTGTGCCCAGGTGCGTGTTTACAGATGTGTGTTTACAAGTTTGTGTCCAGGTGCGTGTTTACAGATGTGTGTTTACAGGTTTGTGTCCAGGTGCGTGTTTACAGGTGTGCCCAGGTGCGTGTTTACAGATGTGTGTTTACAGGTGTGCCCAGGTGCGTGTTTACAGATGTGTGTTTACAGGTTTGTGTCCAGGTGCGTGTTTACAGGTTTGTGTCCAGGTGCGTGTTTACAGATGTGTGTTTACAGGTTTGTGTCCAGGTGCGTGTTTACAGGTGTGTGTCCAGGTGCGTGTTTACAGTTGTGTGTCCAGATGCGTGTCTACACTTGCGTGTTTACAGGTGTGTGTCAAGGTGTGTTTACAGGTGTATATCCAGGTGTGTTTACAGGTGTAAATCCAGGTGGGTGTTTACAGGTGTATCACCAGGTGTGTTTACAGGTGTAAATCCAGGTGGGTGTTTACAGGTGTATCACCAGGTGTGTTTACAGGTGTAAATCCAGGTGGGTGTTTACAGGTGTATGTCCAGGGGTGTTTACAGGTGTAAATCCAGGTGTGTGTTTACAGGTGTATCACCAGGTGTGTTTACAGGTGTAAATCCAGGTGGGTGTTTACAGGTGTATCACCAGGTGTGTTTACAGGTGTAAATCCAGGTGGGTGTTTACAGGTGTATGTCCAGGGGTGTTTACAGGTGTAAATCCAGGTGTGTGTTTACAGGTGTATCACCAGGTGTGTTTACAGGTGTAAATCCAGGTGTGTGTTTACAGGTGTATCACCAGGTGTGTTTACAGGTGTAAATCCAGGTGGGTGTTTACAGGTGTATGTCCAGGCGTGTTTACAGGTGTGTGTCCAGGTGCGTGTTTTAAGGTGTATGTACAGGTGCTTGTTTACAGGTGTGTCCAGGTGCGTGTTTACAGGTGTATGTCCAGGTATGTTTACAGGTGTTTGTCCAAGTATATGTTTACAGGTGTAACCAGGTGTGTTTACATGTGTATATCCAGGTGCGTGTTCACATGTGTATTTCCAGGTGTGTTTACAGGTGTTTATCCAGGTGTGTTTACAGGTGTATGTCCAGGTGTGTTTACAGGTCTTTATCCAGGTGCGTGTTCACAGGTGCATGTCCAGGTGTGTTCACCGGTGTATATCCAGGTGCGTGTTTACAGATGTGTGTTTACAGGTTTGTGTCGAGGTGTGTGTTTACAGGTGTGTGTCCAGGTGCGTGTCTACACGTGCGTGTTTACAGGTGTGTGTCAAGGTGTGTTTACAGGTGTATATCCAGGTGCGTGTTTACAGGTGTATGACCAGGTGTGTTAACAGGTGTATATCCAGGTGCGTGTTTACAGGTGTATGACCAGGTGTGTTAACAGGTGTAAATCCAGGTGGGTGTTTACAGGTGTGTGTCCACATGTATGTTTACAGGTGTATCCAGGTGTGTGTTTACAGGTGTATGTCCAGGTGTGTGTTCACAGGTGCATGTCCAGGTGTGGTTACAGGTGTATATCCAGGTGCATTTTTAAAGGTGTATGTCCAGGTGTGTTTACAGGAGTATGTCCAGTTGCATGTTTAAAGGTGTATGTCCAGGTGTGTTTTTTAGGTGTGTCCAGGTGCATGTCCAGGTGTGTTCACCGGTGTATATCCAGGTGAGTGTTTACACGTGCGTGTTTACAGGTGTGTGTCAAGGTGTGTTTACAGGTGTATATCCAGGTGCGTGTTTACAGGTGTATGACCAGGTGTGTTTACAGGTGTGTGTCCAGGTGCTTGTTTTAAGGTGTATATCCAGGTGCGTGTTCACAGGTGTATTTCCAGGTGTCTTTACAGGTGTATGTCCAGGTGTCTTTACAGGTATATATCCAGATGTATGTCCAGGTGTTTTTACAGGTGTGTCCAGGTGTGTGTTTACAGGTGCATGTCCAGGTGTGTTTACAGGTGTCTTTCCAGGTGTGTGTTTACAGGTGCATGTCCAGGTGTGTTTACAGGTGTCTTTCCAGGTGTGTGTTTACAGGTGTATATCCAGGTGTGTTTACAGGTGTGTGTCCACATGTATGTTTACAGGTGTATCCAGGTGTGTGTTTACAGGTGTATGTCCAGGTGTGTTCACAGGTGCATGTCCAGATGTGTTTACAGGTGTATATCCAGGTGCATGTTTACAGGTGTATGTCCAGGTGTGTTTACGGGTATATATCCAGGTGTGTGTTTACAGGTGTATATCCAGGTGTGTTTACAGGTCTTTATCCAGGTGCGTGTTCACAGGTGCATGTCCAGGTGTGGTTACAGGTGTATATCCAGGTGCATTTTTAAAGGTGTATGTCCAGGTGTGTTTACAGGAGTATGTCCAGTTGCATGTTTAAAGGTGTATGTCCAGGTGTGTTTTTTAGGTGTGTCCAGGTGCATGTCCAGGTGTGGTTACAGGTGTATATCCAGGTGCATTTTTAAAGGTGTATGTCCAGGTGTGTTTACAGGTGTATGTCCAGTTGCATGTTTAAAGGTGTATGTCCAGGTGTGTTTTTTAGGTGTGTCCAGGTACATGTCCAGGTGTGTTTACAGGAGTATGTCCAGTTGCATGTTTAAAGGTGTATGTCCAGGTGTGTTTTTTAGGTGTGTCCAGGTGCATGTCCAGGTGTGTTTACAGGTGCATGAAAAAGTTACATTTCATTCAAGTTTAGAAAAACACAAAATCATTAACAAGATCAAGAACAAATCAATTAACACGGTGACATCTTCGTCTGATTGTCTGAATGTTTTTATCCTGAAGCAGGTCTACACAGAGATCCTTTTATTGCTTTAGACTGGACCTGGGTCCAGCTTGGAACTTGGATCTGGGCCTGCTGACACCAGAGACCTGTACCAGGAAGCAGAATCAACATTCCCGCCATATCTCTCCACTACCTGGGTTAACTTCCCGGACATTCCCAGTCCTGATAGAAGCTGGTTATCAGCTGGTGATCCAGGCCAGGGTTTCCATCTGGATCAGGGTGGGTGCAGGCCTGGACTCTGATCCAGTCCTGGTGCCAGACTCACGTAAAGGGATGGTGCAGAGCAGCCTGCTTTACCGTGGAGGAGCAGAGTTTTTCTCAGGGAACATCATCCAGGCCAGATACAAAAACAGGAAGGATGCTGGAAGTTGCCAACTGTTAACGTGTAAGTTGGTGAGATTCTCCAACGATCGATGGGATGATATAAACGGACATGACCCATGACTTTATTACGGCCCAGACTTTTGGGGTGGAGCTTCTAGACTTTGGGGGAGGAGCTTCCAGACGTTTGGGGTGGAGCTTCTAGACTTTGGGGGAGGAGCTTCCAGCCGTTTGGGGTGGAGCTTCTAGACTTTGGGGGAGGAGCTTCCAGACGTTTGGGGCGGAGCTTCTAGACTTTGGGGGAGGAGCTTCCAGACGTTTGGGTTGGAGCTTCTAGACTTTGGGGGAGGAGCTTCCAGACGTTTGGGGCGGAGCTTCTAGCTATTTGGGGCAAAGCTTCTAGACATTCTGGGCGGGGCTTCGTGACATTTGGGGAGGAGCTCCACACATTTGGCGCAAGGCTTCAAGACATTTGAGGCGAAGCTTCCAAACGTTGGGGACAGAGCTTGCAGACATTTGGGGGTGGAGCTTCCTTAGTCTCCATCCATTCCTGTACATTTTCCATCAGCTCCCTGCATGAGCACCTCTTGTATTTATTGTAGAGCTACAACTAAACAATTACTTTAATGGTTGACGAATGTACGATTATTTTCATGATTCGTCAGATTAGTCAGGACTGTTTCTGTCATGCCCACCATCTAATCTTCCTACTGACGCAACTCTTTTTGATTGGTTGATCTCTGATCCAGAACATTCGTGCAGCGTCTGTTACCATGGTGATTGTCCTGCTAAGAAGAAAACCTAGCTTAACCCTGAAGTCACCTCCATACGAGAAGATCCAGCTTCCTGGTACAGGACTCAGATCTTGGCCTGGGTTTGGTCCAAGTCACGCTACAGAACCTGGTCTCCAGCCCGGACAGTCCTGTGTGATCCTTGATTGGCATCTTATTGCAGGATCAGGTCTAGCTGGTCCAGTTGGTTTCAGGATAAAACCCAGTTCTGGAGTTTTAGTGCAGACACATTGAGTCCAAACCAGGAGATTTCCTGATGCTTCCGGTCTGGACTCACCTGAGGGATTAAGGGGTCACCTGATCTGGCCAGCATGAAGTGGCTGCACTGAGCTGGTGATGTCAGCTGGTGATGTAATCAAGCAGGTTTCTTTGACTGTGACTTCCTGTCCTCAAAGGAAAAAATTCTGATTGTCTGAGCTGTGATTAACATGATAAAGACGAGGTCATCATCATCATCAGAACCCACCCAACTGTTGATCCACAAATGTGTCCAGTTTCACCCCAAACAACAATGTTACCACTGTTAGCCCCTCCGGATCAGGAATACGTCCAGATCAGGACTCCGGATCAGGAATACGTCCAGATCAAGACTCCGGATCAGGAATACGTCCAGATCAAGACTCCGGATCAGGAATACGTCCAGATCAAGACTCCGGATCAGGAATACGTCCAGATCAAGACACCGGATCAGGAATACGTCCAGATCAAGACTCCGGATCAGGAATACGTCCAGATCAAGACTCCGGATCAGGAATACGTCCAGATCAAGACTCTGGATCAGGAATACGTCCAGATCAAGACTCCGGATCAGGAATACGTCCAGATCAAGACTCCGGATCAGGAATACGTCCAGATCAAGACTCTGGATCAGGAATACGTCCAGATCAAGACTCCGGATCAGAAATACGTCCAGATCAAGACTCTGGATCAGGAATGCCTCCAGATCAAGACTCTGGATCAGGAATACGTCCAGATCAGGACTCTGGATCAGGAATACGTCCAGATCAAGACTCTGGATCAGGAATACGTCCAGATCAAGACTCCGGATCAGGAATACGTCCAGATCAAGACTCTGGATCAGGAATACGTCCAGATCAAGACTCCGGATCAGGAATACGTCCAGATCAAGACTCCGGATAAGGAATACGTCCAGATCAAGACTCCGGATCAGGAATACGTCCAGATCAAGACTCCGGATCAGGAATACGTCCAGATCAAGACTCTGGATCAGGAATACGTCCAGATCAAGACTCCGGATCAGGAATACGTCCAGATCAAGACTCCGGATCAGGAATACGTCCAGATCAAGTCTCCGGATCAGGGAATACGTCCAGATCAAGACTCCGGATCAGGAATACGTCCAGATCAAGACTCCGGATAAGGAATACGTCCAGATCAAGACTCCGGATCAAGAAAACGTCCAGATCAAGACTCCGGATCAGGAATACGTCCAGATCAAGACTCCGGATCAGGAATACGTCCAGATCAAGACTCTGGATCAGGAATGCCTCCAGATCAAGACTCTGGATCAGGAATACGTCCAGATCAAGACTCTGGATCAGGAATGCCTCCAGATCAAGATTCTGGATCAGGAATGCCTCCGGATCAGAACTCTGGATCAGGAATGCCTCCAGATCAGGACTCTGGATCAGGAATGCCTCCGGATCAGGACTCTGGATCAGGAATGCCTCCAGATCAGGACTCTGGATCAGGAATGCCTCCAGATCAGGACTCTGGATCAGGAATGCCTCCAGATCAGGACTCTGGATCAGGAATGCCTCCAGATCAGGACTCTGGATCAGGAATGCCTCCAGATCAAGACTCTGGATCAGGAATGCCTCCAGATCAGGACTCTGGATCAGGAATGCCTCCAGATCAGGACTCTGGATCAGGAATGCCTCCAGATCAGGACTCTGGATCAGGAATGCCTCCAGATCAGGACTCTGGATCAGGAATGCCTCCAGATCAGGACTCTGGATCAGGAATGCGTCCGGATCAAGAGTGCCTCCGGATCAGGACTCTGGATCAGGAATGCCTCTGGTTCAGGAATCTGGATCAGGAATGCCTCCAGATCAAGAGTGCCTTTGGATCAGGTCACCAGATCAGGAGCATCTCCAGATCAGAAAACCTAATGGAGAACTTCTGAGAAAGGACTGTTCCGATCTGAGAGGACACGGGACAGGTCAGCACCACTGGGTGGACAGAAGCCAAAAACCGGTCAGTGTAAATGGACCTTTGGTTCCAGGTCTGGGCTTGAGGAGACGTCCGTTCTTCAGATGCAGATTCTCAGGGCGAATCTTGCTGCGTTCAATCTCATGTTTTGTGTAAAACAGGACCTCCTGTTTGTCATTCAGTGTCCTGGTCTGGCCAGAACCAAAAGCAGGACCCTCCATCTTTGTTGCATGGACACAGTCTGGTGAATCCAGGAAACCAGCCTGAGATCGGTCCATGACTGGTGAGTGAGTCAGACCAGGGTCCCGGGAGACGGCTGGTCCGGCGGTGGGTTTCTTAGCGGGACCTCCTGTTTCTGAGGGGGGAACAAGTCCTGGTAGAACGAGCTGTTCCCAGACCTGGAAGAGAGAGAAACAGGCAGATCAGAGCAGGAGTCCCAGAATGTCCCCGGACCCTGATCGGGATAAAACTAACGTCCCTCCTGCCCAGGCATCACATTTCAGGCTTGTTTCCGTAGAACCAGGAAACGTTTGAGGACACCTGGACCGGGACCAGGTTCTGCTTCTGTAATCTGGACTCCTAGGTCCTCCTAAACCCGGCCGGCTGACGGGTTCCTACCTGCCGTGCAGCGGGTGCCCGTGGAAGGTGGCGGACTGCGGCAGCATGGGTTTGTGATGCGGAGCAGCCTGGTGATGACTCGCCTCCTTCTGATAGGCTGACTGCTTTATGACGCCGTGAGTCGTCTGTCGGCGCTGCAGGACTCCGCCTCCTCCAGCCTGACCTTTGACCCCACCGTTCATCTTTGTGCCAGCCCCTGCTGTGACCTTCCCAGCAGCCTGGTTCTGGTTCTGGTGGGAGGAGCCTAAGGTGTTCCTCAGGTACCAGTCCCTCAGACCTGTCAATAACGCATCAACAGACTGGAGTTAGACCTGAGCGGAACCAGACCTGGAATCAGGAGGACCAGTAGAACCCAGTTCTGGTCTAACCCAGATTAACCAGACTCCTCCACTCGCATGCACGTCTAGATTTCAGCGTGCGAATGATGGATGTTTACTCGCTTGATTCAAGGTTCTTTTCACGTGAATGGGGCGAATAATGAACACAGACTAACCCTGCTCACCTTCCAGGGCCAGGGCCTTGTGGAGGCTCCTGGTGGCCTCCTCCAGCTGGGAGTCCTGGTAGGGGGCCAGCTGAGGGGCCGGGGGGGCAGCAGGTGGGGGTGGGGGTCGGGTTGGATTGGGGGGGGGCGCAGAGCTTTGGGCGTCGGCCTGGTTCTGCTGGACTGGCAGGAACGGGCCGCAGGACTTGGTGCGGGTGACGGTGACTCGCCGCTGGTTGCCGTGGTGATGGTACGTGGGCGGGGCTCCTGTCAGCTGCTGGGAGGAGCAACC
>JALJCO010004563.1:252500-255000 GCA_023101725.1 Atherinomorus stipes
CCTTCCATCTATTCATCCATCCATCCATCAATAAATCCTTCCTTCCATCCATCCATACATCCATAAATACATCCATCCATCCATAAATCCATCCATCCATCCATCCATAAATACATCCATCCATCCATAAATCCATCTATCCATAAATCCATCCATCCCTCCACCCATCCATCCATCTATAAATACATACATCCATCCATAAATCCATCTATCCATAAATCCATCCATCCCTCCACCCATCCATCCATCCATCCACCCATCCATCCATCCATAAATCCATCCATCCCTCCACCCATCCATCCATCCATAAATACATCCATCCATCCATCCATCCATCCATCCATCCATCCATAAATCCATCCATCCCTCCACCCACCCATCCATCCATCCATAAATACATACATCCATCCATAAATCCATCTATCCATAAATCCATCCATCCCTCCACCCATCCATCCATCCATCCATAAATACATCCATCCATCCATCCATCCATCCATCCATCCATCCATCCATCCATCCATCCACCCATCCACCCATCCATAAATACATCCATCCATCCATAAATCCATCTATCCATAAATCCATCCATCCATCCACCCATCCATCCATCCATAAATCCATCCATCCCTCCACCCATCCATCCATCCATCCATAAATACATCCATCCATCCATCCATCCACCCACCCATCCATCCATAAATCCATCCATCCCTCCACCCATCCATCCATCCATCCATAAATACATCCATCCATCCATCCATCCACCCATCCATCCATCCATAAATACATCCATCCATCCATAAATCCATCTATCCATAAATCCATCCATCCATCCACCCATCCATCCATCCATAAATACATCCATCCATCCATAAATTCATCCATCCATCCATCCATCCATCCACCCATCCATCCATCCATAAATCCATCCATCCATCCATCTATCATCCATCCACCCATCTATCCATCCATAAATCCATCCATCCATCCATCTATCATCCATCCACCCATCCATCCATCCATAAATCCATCCATCCATCCATCTTTCATCCATCCATCCATCTATCATCCATCCATCCATCCATCCATAAATCCATCCATCCATCCATCTTTCATCCATCCATCCATAAATCCATCCATCCATCCATCTTTCATCCATCCATCCATAAATCCATCCATCCATCCATCCATAAATCCATCCATCCATCCATCTTTCATCCATCCATCCATAAATCCATCCAACCATCCATCTATCATCCATCCATCCATCCATCCATCTTTCATCCATCCATCCATAAATCCATCCATCCATCCATCTATCATCCATCCATCCATCCATAAATCCATCCATCCATCCATCTATCATCCATCCACCCATCCATCCACCCATAAATCCATCCATCCATCTTTCATCCATCCATCCATCTATCATCCATCCATCCATCCATCCATCCATCCATCCATCCATAAATCCATCCATCCATCCATCTTTCATCCATCCATCCATAAATCCATCCATCCATCCATCTATCATCCATCCATCCATCCATAAATCCATCCATCCATCTTTCATCCATCCATCCATAAATCCATCCATCCATCCATCCATAAATCCATCCATCCATCCATCTTTCATCCATCCATCCATAAATCCATCCATCCATCCATCTATCATCCATCCATCCATCCATCCATAAATCCATCCATCCATCCATCTTTCATCCATCCATCCATAAATCCATCCATCCATCCATCCATCTATCATCCATCCATCCATCCATAAATCCATCCATCCATCCATCTTTCATCCATCCATCCATAAATCCATCCATCCATCCATCCATCTATCATCCATCCATCCATCCATAAATCCATCCATCCATCTTTCATCCGTCCATCCATAAATCCATCCATCCATCCATCCATAAATCCATCCATAAATCCATCCATCTATCATCCATCTACCCATCCATCCATCCATAAATCCATCCATCCATCCATCTTTCATCCATCCATCCATAAATCCATCCATCCATCCATCTATCATCCATCCATCCATCCATAAATCCATCCATCCATCCATCTTTCATCCATCCATCCATAAATCCATCCATCCATCCATCCATCCATCTTTCATCCGTCCATCCATAAATCCATCCATCCATCCATCCATAAATCCATCCATAAATCCATCCATCTATCATCCATCCACCCATCCATCCATCCATAAATCCATCCATCCATCCATCCGTCTATCATCCATCCATCCATCCATCCATCCATACATCCATCTTTCATCCATCCATCCATAAATACATCCATCCATCCATAAATACATCCATCCATCCATCTTTCATCCGTCCATCCATAAATCCATCCATCCATCCATCTTTCATCCATCCATCCATCCATAAATCCATCCATCCATCCGTCTATCATCCATCCATCCATCCATCCATCCATACATCCATCTTTCATCCATCCATCCATAAATACA
>JALJCO010004563.1:260000-262500 GCA_023101725.1 Atherinomorus stipes
ATTATAACACCAGACTCCATTATAACACCAGACTCCATTATAACACCAGACTCCATTATAACACCAGACTCCATCATAACACCAGACTCCATCATAACACCAGACTCCATTATAACACCAGACTCCATTATAACACCAGACTCCATTATAACACCAGACTCCATCATAACACCAGACTCCATCATAACACCAGACTCCATCATAACACCAGACTCCATTATAACACCAGACTCCATCATAACACCAGACTCCATTATAACACCAGACTCCATCATAACACCAGACTCCATCATAACACCAGACTCCATTATAACACCAGACTCCATTATAACACCAGACTCCATCATAACACCAGACTCCATTATAACACCAGACTCCATTATAACACCAGACTCCATCATAACACCAGACTCCATCATAACACCAGACTCCATTATAACACCAGACTCCATCATAACACCAGACTCCATCATAACACCAGACTCCATTATAACACCAGACTCCATTATAACACCAGACTCCATCATAACACCAGACTCCATTATAACACCAGACTCCATTATAACACCAGACTCCATTATAACACCAGACTCCATCATAACACCAGACTCCATTATAACACCAGACTCCATTATAACACCAGACTCCATCATAACACCAGACTCCATCATAACACCAGACTCCATTATAACACCAGACTCCATTATAACACCAGACTCCATTATAACACCAGACTCCATTATAACACCAGACTCCATCATAACACCAGACTCCATCATAACACCAGACTCCATCATAACACCAGACTCCATTATAACACCAGACTCCATCATAACACCAGACTCCATTATAACACCAGACTCCATCATAACCCGCTCCATCATAACACCAGCTCCATTATAACACCAGACTCCATCATAACACCAGACTCCATCATAACACCAGACTCCATTATAACACCAGACTCCATCATAACACCAGACTCCATCATAACACCAGACTCCATTATAACACCAGACTCCATTATAACACCAGACTCCATCATAACACCAGACTCCATTATAACACCAGACTCCATTATAACACCAGACTCCATTATAACACCAGACTCCATTATAACACCAGACTCCATCATAACACCAGACTCCATTATAACACCAGACTCCATTATAACACCAGACTCCATCATAACACCAGACTCCATCATAACACCAGACTCCATCATAACACCAGACTCCATCATAACACCAGACTCCATCATAACACCAGACTCCATTATAACACCAGACTCCATTATAACACCAGACTCCATCATAACACCAGACTCCATTATAACACCAGACTCCATTATAACACCAGACTCCATCATAACACCAGACTCCATCATAACACCAGACTCCATCATAACACCAGACTCCATTATAACACCAGACTCCATTATAACACCAGACTCCATCATAACACCAGACTCCATTATAACACCAGACTCCATTATAACACCAGACTCCATTATAACACCAGACTCCATCATAACACCAGACTCCATCATAACACCAGACTCCATCATAACACCAGACTCCATTATAACACCAGACTCCATTATAACACCAGACTCCATTATAACACCAGACTCCATCATAACACCAGACTCCATCATAACACCAGACTCCATCATAACACCAGACTCCATTATAACACCAGACTCCATTATAACACCAGACTCCATCATAACACCAGACTCCATCATAACACCAGACTCCATTATAACACCAGACTCCATTATAACACCAGACTCCATTATAACACCAGACTCCATTATAACACCAGACTCCATTATAACACCAGACTCCACCATAACACCAGACTCCATCATAACACCAGACTCCACCATAACACCAGACTCCATTATAACACCAGACTCCATCATGGTGGTGGTGGTGGTGGTGGGGGGGGGGGGGGGGGGGTATCAACCTCTCTACATGTATACATCGCGGTCACTCACTGCTTCCTGAAGACAGATGCGTCTCAGCTCAGCCAATCGTGTGCTCAGTAGTGTCTGCAGGCTCCGCCTCCTCTCCTGCAGCTCGGCCATTCGCTCCCGCTGCTTCCTGTCTGGACAGGTGAGGAGGTCTGCATGCAGGTGAGATGAGGGGGACACCGTTCATACACAGGCCAGACACACACTCAGGGGTGTCATACTGAAGGCTCACCGGGTGCCGAGATGAGCTGACCTTTGACCTCCATGGCAGCTGTGGCTCCGCCTCGTCCGTCCTCTCTGCTGTAGTCCCGCCCACCTCCACTCACCTGGAGAGAGATCCACATCACTGACGGAGTCCCTAGAAACTTCATTGTCCCCCCCCTTAAAAGAAGTCTGTGCATATATACTCATATGCATATGTATATATATATATATATATATATATATATATATATATATATATATATATATATATATATATATATATATGTATGCACATTTATGTGTGTTTATGTATATGCA
>JALJCO010004563.1:267500-312075 GCA_023101725.1 Atherinomorus stipes
CTCAAAGATCAGTCCTGGTTGGTATCAAGGGTCAGTCCTGGTTCCCCTCAAAGGTCAGTCCTGGTTCCCTTCAAAGGTCAGTCCTGGTTCCCATCAAAGGTCAGTCCTGGTTGTTATCAAGGGTCAGTCCTGGTTCCCATCAAAGGTCAGTCCTGTTTGGTATCAAGGGTCAGTCCTGGTCTCCTTTCAAAGGTCAATCCTGGTTGGTATCAAGGGTCAGTCCTGGTTCCCCTCAAAGGTCAGTCCTGGTTCCCTTCAAAGGTCAGTCCTGGTTCCCATCAAAGGTCAGTCCTGGTTGTTATCAAGGGTCAGTCCTGGTTCCCATCAAAGGTCAGTCCTGGTTGGTATCAAGGGTCAGTCCTGGTTCCCCTCAAGGGTCAGTCCTGGTTCCCCTCAAAGGTCAGTCCTGGTTCCCATCAAAGATCAGTCCTGGTTGGTATCAAGGGTCAGTCCTGGTTCCCATCAAAGGTCAGTCCTGGTTCCCATCAAAGATCAGTCCTGGTTGGTATCAAGGGTCAGTCCTGGTTCCCTTCAAAGATCAGTCCTGGTTGGTATCAAAGGTCAGTCCTGGTTCCCCTCAAGGGTCAGTCCTGGTTCCCCTCAAGGGTCAGTCCTGGTTCCCCTCAAGGGTCAGTCCTGGTTCCCCTCAAAGGTCAGTCCTGGTTCCCCTCAAGGGTCAGTCCTGGTTCCCCTCAAGGGTCAGTCCTGGTTCCCCTCAAAGGACAGTCCTGGTTCCCATCAAAGATCAGTCCTGGTTGGTATCAAGGGTCAGTCCTGGTTCCCCTCAAAGGTCAGTCCTGGTTCCCATCAAAGATCAGTCCTGGTTGGTATCAAGGGTCAGTCCTGGTTCCCTTCAAAGATCAGTCCTGGTTGGTATCAAGGGTCAGTCCTGGTTCCCCTCAAGGGTCAGTCCTGGTTTCCTTTCAAAGGTCAGTCCTGGTTCCCATCAAGGGTCAGTCCTGGTTCCCATCAAGGGTCAGTCCTGATTCCCATCAAGGGTGGGTCCTGGTTCCTAACCTTTCCACATTGTTTGGGCTAATCCGAGGCCGTTCTCCATTGCCGGGGGAACATTTCTGTACGTGTGATTAGAACAGATGAGAATCAGACTTTTTTTCTTTTTTTTTTCTTCTACTTGTCCTGTCCATCATCGAAGCAGCAGAATGGAAATCTGATTGCTTTATTGTGATGAACAGTTTTGCTTTACCAAGTGGAGCTTTATGAACATAAGGCTCCACTTGATATCCTGTTTATTCATTTTATTTCTTTATTTAAACATTTGTCTATTACACCATTCCATTTCATACTGCTGGGCCTGACAAGGAGAAATGAAAGTTAACAGAGGTAATGATAGAAAGTGGAACAGAGAGAAAGGAGTGAGGAAGAGGAAGAGAGAGAGGAGAGAAAACATGAATCCACTTCCACAGTTCACTGGTACATCTGTACCGCGATCCCTAAACAACCAAGGTCTCTGTTGGAAAACAAAACAAGCAATCCCCTACAGGAGGACCTGCAGGTGGCTTAAATATCCTCAGATCATACAAACACACGCAGAACTACGCAGAGAAGAGGTACAACCTAGTCATCGCAATGGGAAGTAGAGAAGAGGTACAACCTAGTCAGCGTGATGGGAAGTAGAGAAGAGGTACAACCTAGTCAGCGCAATGGGAAGTAGAGAAGAGGTACAACCTAGTCATCGCAATGGGAAGTAGAGAAGAGGTAAAATCTGGGGGAGTCAGCGTGATGGGAAGTAGAAGAGGTACAACCTAGTCAGAATGGGAGGAGAGGAGAGGGACAGCTAGGTGATGGGAAGTAGAGAAGAGGTACAACCTAGTCAGCGCAATGGGAAGTTAGAGAAGAGGTACAACCTAGTCAGCGCAATGGGAAGTAGAGAAGAGGTACAACCTAGTCAGCGCAATGGGAAGTAGAGAAGAGGTACAACCTAGTCATCGCAATGGGAAGTAGAGAAGAGGTACAACCTAGTCAGCGCGATGGGAAGTAGAGAAGAGGTACAACCTAGTCAGCGCAATGGGAAGTAGAGAAGAGGTACAACCTAGTCAGCGTGATGGGAAGTAGAGAAGAGGTACAACCTAGTCAGCGCAATGGGAAGAGAGAAGAGGTACAACCTAGTCAGCGCAATGGGAAGCAGAGAAGAGGTACAACCTAGTCAGCGTGATGGGAAGTAGAGAAGAGGTACAACCTAGTCAGCGCAATGGGAAGCAGAGAAGAGAGGTACAACCTAGTCAGCGCGATGGGAAGTAGAGAAGAGGTACAACCTAGTCATCGCAATGGGAAGCAGAGAAGAGGTACAACCTAGTCAGCGCAATGGGAAGCAGAGAAGAGGTACAACCTAGTCAGCGTGATGGGAAGTAGAGAAGAGGTACAACCTAGTCATCGCAATGGGAAGCAGAGAAGAGGTACAACCTAGTCAGCGCGATGGGAAGTAGAGAAGAGGTACAACCTAGTCATCGCAATGGGAAGCAGAGAAGAGGTACAACCTAGTCAGCGCAATGGGAAGTAGCATCATCCTCATCCTCATCATCAGAATAAGGGGTCTCCATGGTGATACAGTCATGCAGATGCAGCCTCGTCTCTGCAAGGAGGAGGAAGCCTGGACTTTCTTCTTCCCAGCAGTGGAAAACTTTACTTGAGCGTCAGATACGATATAGGCCGCCGTATCTGGCTGGCCCCCGAAGAGGCTTCTCCGTTTTCATTTTTAATGTGTTCTATTGTTTGTTTGCTGCTGAGATGTGACTGCTCTGCTCTGGAAATCCGGTCTAATCTCAGCGTTATGGTTGAACCACCAGTGCCCTGCATTTCTTGGGGTCAGTCCCGGCATACCTTCGCCGCTCACCTGCTGTCACTTGGAGGAGGAAACGCTCTCCAGCATCTAGAGATGCTCGATCATCTAGATCTCTAGCAAATAAAACATTTGTTTTGAATGATCTCTTCACATGATGGGGTTTGGATTTCATGTTCATCACAGAAACTTGGCTTCAGGTCGGTGAGTTTGCTCCATTTTCCGAACTTCTTCCTCCTGATTGGCTGTTCTTCAGCTCCCCTCGGACTCCTGGCGGAGGTGGAGGGCCGGTGCTTTAAATGCAGACAGATTTCATTGGATACCTGTTCCAGCTTTGAGCGGCAGACATTTACTATCAGCTGCGATCCTCCCATCATGTGTGCACTGATCTACCGTCCGCCTAAATTCAATCAGGATTTTAAACAGGATTTTGCCGACTTGGTGGAAACTTTGATTATTGACTTCAATCACTTTCTGTTTGTTGGTGATTTTAACATCCATGTTGGTTGTGGGTCTAAACCGCATGTCAAGGAGTTCTAAGATATTTTAGTCTTTTAAGCTCAGTCTGTGACGGGCGCTACCCACCAGATGGGACATTTGTTGGACTGAGTTTTATCTTTTGGTTTGAGTGTTCATGTGAATGAGATCTGTGATGCAGGTTTTTCTGATCATTGTGTGGTTTTATTTTCCGTTATGCTCTCTGCTGCTCCTAAGCGCCGCGTACGCATTTTGTAGCTTTAGCATTTTGTAGCTTTAGCATTTTGTAGCTCAGTACTCGGTGTAAGTGATCATAGTGTTAAGCTCAGCCCTGATGATCTTTTAACAATTTTTAATTCGGTTTGCTCAGATATTCTGGACTTCGTGGCTCCTTCTAGGACCAAGCGGTCCAAACCAGGTACAGATCCTTGGTTGGATGACACCACGCGTGCTCTTCGGCGTACCTGCAGGCGCGCTGACCGAAAGTTTAAGAAAGATCATCTGCAGATCTCTTTAGAGATGCTTCATGAAGGCTGCAAACCTCAGTTCCTTTGTAAGACTCATAACTCTTTTAAATCCTTGTGATTCCAGCAGCATCTCACCTTCTCACGTGCTCTGTGACAGATTTCTTGCATTTTATATGAACAACATTGCTGCAATCAGGCCATCTTTACATCGTCCTGTAGCACCCCCATCCTCTTTGTCCTGTCACTCTACTTTTGACAGTTTTGAACAGGAGTCTCTCTCATCTTTAAAGGAACATTCCACCCACAGAATGATGTAACTTTATCTTCCACCCCTCATGGTGAGAAAGACTCTGCAGCACTTTTTTAATATCTCAAATGCAGCCGGTGATCAGGAAGGCTTCTCGTTTCCCCCAACTTTCATATAATGGAGTTCACCGGGGTCCGAGCCAAAAGGTCCTTAAAGTCCACAAAAACGTGTCAATATTCCTCCATACTGCTCGTCCAATGTAATCCAAGTGTCCTGAGTGGGTAGCGTCCAGAACTTACTGGAAACCCCCCCCCCCCCCGATTCTACCCGCTCACAGCCTCACCTACCTCAGGACTGCACACCTCCCTTCATCATCACCATGGCAACAGTTCAACACTGCAGAATATTGTACTAAATGGTACTACTACATAGTACACGACTGCATCATCAGGACTGCTGCTCAGTTACTCTGCATGTGTACTATTGTACTATCACCACTGTACTGTTACATACTACACTCTCAGAAACAGGTACGAGACATTTCTGTACCTGTACGTACATTTACTACAAATGTTCTCTCAAAAGTACAATATTGGTCTTTATGAGGCCAGAAGTACCTATATACTATGAAAAAGGCTCCAAAGTAATATAAAGTACACATTTGTACCATTCCAACCCTAAGGGTACCTGCAGCATTGAAACATGTGTGTAGCTTGTACAATAACTATAAATAGCAGTACTTCTAAACAGTAGTATAATTATAGTTATTATATTATGATTTTCATAATAATCATAGTAATAATTACATGTATAATTATATATGTGTTTGGCCTAATATTTCTATAATAATTATTCATTTCTTATTAGCATCTTTGATTGTTGTCATAATCTCTATTTTATTGACTTTTATTCATCATCTTTAATTGGTTTAATTGTACTTTATTAACTCATACAGCTTGATAAGGTACAAAAATGGACCATGAAGGTACAGAAATGTCTTTCAGAAAGGAACCCCCCCCCCCCCCCCCCAGCAACAAGCTTTGGACCCTTTTAAGTACAAACTGGTACCACTGTTTCTGAGTGTGCAGATACGAGGTCACCGGGACCCGTTTCCTAGGCAACGGAGGCGCTGCAAGATGGCGGCACACAAAACGCTGCTCGCATTCGTCTGTATGCTGAAGTCATCCGTTGCCATGGAAACTCCCTCCACTGCTCTGCTGATGGGACCTGGTTTTACATAAACCAGACCTGGTCCAGACCTGGTCCAGACCTGGTCCGGACCTGGACCAGACCTGGTCCAGACCTGGTCCAGACCTGGTCCGGACCTGGTCCAGACCTGGTCTGGTCTCTCCTGGTGTCAACGACCCGGTTCAGGTCCCACCTCCCTTTACAGGCAAAAACTGGTCCAGGTGTTCATGTCCTCCAGGCTGGACTGCAGCGAGACTGGGTCCCTGTCCAGACCAGAATCCAGTCCAACACCCGTCTCCATGGAAACGCTCCAGGACCTGCTCAGTCCACGGACCGCATCACGCTTGTCCCCAGAACCGGTCTGCAGGTCCTGGTCTCTGGGGCTCCCTTCCGGACCATCCCAGGACTCCGTGGACTTTAAAAACCACCTGAACCCTTTTACAGTCACACGGACCAGAAACCCGTCTGATCCGGATCAGATCTGGGCCAGGAACCCGGTCTGAGCCGGATCAGATCTGGACCAGAAACCCGGTCTGATCCAAACCAGAAACCCGATCAGATCTGGACCAGGAACCCAGTCTGATCCGGATCAGATCTGGACCAGAAACCCGGTCTGATCCGGATCAGATCTGGACCAGAAACCCGATCTGATCCGGATCAGATCTGGTCCTTCAGGTGACGTCAGTCTGCTTTCTGATTGGCTAAAACTCCAACATCAGGTATTGATCACCTGGTAATGAAGTCACAGTCGGGCTGTGACGTCATCAACCAGCTGAAAACAAAGCGAGGCGCGCGAGCGTCACGTGACCTGATGTTTTCCGTGGGCTCACGTGCACGCGCGCCTCTGTTTCGCTTTTAAACTAAAACCAATGATCCATCATCAACGTGCACGCGGCCCCGCGCGCCTGCAGCACGCGCAGCGTCCTCGGGTCCCTGGTTCGGTTCTGACTGACCCGGTTCCAGAACC
The DNA here is from genome assembly GCA_023101725.1 of Atherinomorus stipes. Taxonomy (NCBI): domain Eukaryota; kingdom Metazoa; phylum Chordata; class Actinopteri; order Atheriniformes; family Atherinidae; genus Atherinomorus; species Atherinomorus stipes. Next base: position 273,644 of record JALJCO010004563.1, read on the forward strand.
GGACCTCCGGGACGCGCTCCGCGTGCTGCTGCTGCTGCGCGCGCAGCTTCAACCCGCGACCGAGCCGCGGGGGTGTCGCGTGTCCCGATTCTTACCTGGATCACCTGCTGCTCCGTCACGTGACCCACGGCCCGGTCCGGATGGTCTGACGTCAGCTGTGATCGATGATGTGATCGATCAGGATGATCTTCATCCTCCTCCTCCTCCTCCTTCACGCAGCAGCGCGTCCGCGTTTAGCTCCATCAGCAGCACGCGCGCTCACGACGCCAGCGCGGACAAGCACACGCCCTCGCGAAAGCGCGCGCACGCAGCAGGAAGTTCATGAATACAAACATGGAGGCTCTTCATCCTCATCATCATCACCGCACCTGACCCCAGATCCGCTGCTGGATCCGGATCCGGATCAGGACTCCGGGATCCGGACTCTAGGATCCGGATCCGGGTCCGGATCTGGATCCATCAGATCCGGACCCGGATCCGGACTCTAGGATCCGGATCCGGGTCATGTTGTGAACAGTTCTGGGAACATGAGGAGGTCCTGGAGGATCTGGAATCATCATCCTGGACACATTCAAGGACCTGGAGAACCTGGAGAACCTGGAAAGCATCATCAGGGCTCCTCACACCCCAGCCTGTTCAAACTGCCCCCCCCCCCCCCCCTCCCTCCTCTGGGGGCGTTTCAGGACGAGAACCAGCAGACAGAGGAACAGTTTTTACCCGCGAGCTGTGGATGCCCTGAACGCCTCACACGCGCGCGCGCGCGCACACTCGTGCTCAGGGTCTCATTTCTAAAGCTGCTTACGCACAAACAGCCTGAAAGTGACGTAAGTAATTTTCCACGCAAAGTTTCAGATTTATAAAAACAAACCTGACGGGAAAACGTGCGCACCTGTACGCAAACTCTGAACCTGCGCACCTGTACGCAAACTCTGAACCTGCGCACCTGTACGCAAACTCTGAACCTGTGCACCTGTACGCAAACTCTGAACCTGCGCACCTGTACGCAAACTCTGAACCTGCGCACCTGCACGCAAACTCTGAACCTGCGCACCTGCACGCAAACTCTGAACCTGCGCACCTGCACGCAAACTCTGAACCTGCGCACCTGTACGCAAACTCTGAACCTGCGCACCTGTACGCAAACTCTGAACCTGCGCACCTGTACGCAAACTCTGAACCTGCGCACCTGTACGCAAACTCTGAACCTGCGCACCTGTACGCAAACTCTGAACCTGCGCACCTGTACGCAAACTCTGAACCTGCGCACCTGTACGCAAACTCTGAACCTGCGCACCTGTACGCAAACTCTGAACCTGCGCACCTGTACGCAAACTCTGAACCTGCGCACCTGTACGCAAACTCTGAACCTGCGCACCTGCACGCCTCTGAACCTGCGCACCTGCACCAAAATAACTGCGCACCTGGCAAACTCTGAACCTGCGCACCTGTGCGCAAACTCTGAACCTGCGCACCTGTACGCAAACTCTGAACCTGCGCACCTGTGCGCAAACTCTGAACCTGCGCACCTGTACGCAAACTCTGAACCTGCGCACCTGTGCGCAAACTCTGAACCTGCGCACGAACATTTTGGAGACGGGAAACTGGCGACACCGCTGGTAAGATGATGAGCTGAAGCCACGATCGTGCATTTAACCATCATATCAGACTGGAGACCATCGTAAACCCCCGTCTGTTCCTGGATTGAGCTGAACGATCCATCAGCCTCATGTCAGAGCTACAGTAGCTGCAGCTTCAGTTATACAGGATGACAGTTATTGGTAGGTTACCTGTAACCAGGTGTGGAGGCTGATTGTAATCGCTGTAAACTAAATACATTTAGAGTTTTTAGGGTTGTCAGAATAAATCTGTTAATGCAGGAGATTAATCTGCAGGAATATAAACGCATTCATGCTCTAATAAATAAATTAGAGCCTACACTGAAAGAAATGACTCATAAGATTTACTTAAAAAACATATTGGAAGTATTTGCATGCAATTTATTTAAGTAAAATTTAATGCTGCAATATTGAGTAACACTTACTTGCCAGGATCAAGTAAATTTTACTTTCAATAAAACATAACAGTCGTGTAGAAATTAAGTAACATTTACTTAATTACATCGGAAATTTTAAGTTATATCTATTTAAACGAATTAAGTAAAGTCTACTTGTTTTTTTATAGTCAGCAACATCATTGTACTAAAAATTTTAAGTAAATTTTATATACTTGTATTTGCTGTTATGAAGTAATTGAGTTGGTATTAATTATTTTCTTGTGTATGAGATTTTAATTTACTTGGCTGCATTAGGTTACATTACTAATTAAAATTAGGTAATTATTGCCAGTTTTCTTTTGATAAATTTTACCAAATACATTTAACCAATATTCTACACATTTGATATATATTAAATATCACACAACTAAATTACAATGCAATAAAACATTTATTTTTCATTTTCAATTTTAAAAAATAGTCAAATATAATTAACTGTTCTGACCATATTTTTTAAAAAGAAAACAGTAAACACAGATCAGCGCAATTTCAACATTAACCAGCCCCCTCCACTGGTCCACTTTCAAGAAAGTCATTTAAACATTAATGAAAAACAAAAAATCAGCAGAATCAATTCCAGATTAACAGCTTAGGGGGTCCAAAGTCGGTCCTCGAGGGCCTGAAAGCTTTTTCCCTTCCTGCTCCAACACACCTGACACAATTACAGTAAATAAATCTAACAGCCTATGAAGTTCTGCAGAATGACTCCTGAATCTGAGTCAGGTGTGTGGGAGCAGGGAGCATAGAAAACCTGCAGGATTGTGGTCCTCCAGGACCGGAGCAGGGAGCCATAGAAAACCTGCAGGATTGTGGTCCTCCAGGACCGGAGCAGGGAGCCATAGAAAACCTGCAGGATTGTGGTCCTCCAGGACCGGAACAGGGAGCCAAAGAAAACCTGCAGGATTGTGGTCCTCCAGGACCGGAGCAGGGAACATAGAAAACCTGCAGGATTGTGGTCCTCCAGGACCGGAGCAGGGAGCCATAGAAAACCTGCAGGATTGTGGTCCTCCAGGACCGGAGCAGGGAACATAGAAAACCTGCAGGATTGTGGTCCTCCAGGACCGGAACAGGGAGCATAGAAAACCTGCAGGATTGTGGTCCTCCAGGACCGGAGCAGGGAGCATAGAAAACCTGCAGGATTGTGGTCCTCCAGGACCGGAGCAGGGAGCATAGAAAACCTGCAGGATTGTGGTCCTCCAGGACCGGAGCAGGGAGCCATAGAAAACCTGCAGGATTGTGGTCCTCCAGGAACGGAGCAGGGAGCCATAGAAAACCTGCAGGATTGTGGTCCTCCAGGACCGGAGCAGGGAACATAGAAAACCTGCAGGATTGTGGTCCTCCAGGACCGGAACAGGGAGCATAGAAAACCTGCAGGATTGTGGTCCTCCAGGACCGGAGCAGGGAACATAGAAAACCTGCAGGATTGTGGTCCTCCAGGACCGGAACAGGGAGCATAGAAAACCTGCAGGATTGTGGTCCTCCAGGACCGGAACAGGGAACATAGAAAACCTGCAGGATTGTGGTCCTCCAGGACCGGAACAGGGAGGAGCCATAGAAAACCTGCAGGATTGTGGTCCTCCAGGACCGGAACAGGGAGCATAGAAAACCTGCAGGATTGTGGTCCTCCAGGACCGGAGCAGGGAGCATAGAAAACCTGCAGGATTGTGGTCCTCCAGGACCGGAGCAGGGAACATAGAAAACCTGCAGGATTGTGGTCCTCCAGGACCGGAGCAGGGAGCATAGAAAACCTGCAGGATTGTGGTCCTCCAGGACCGGAGCAGGGAACATAGAAAACCTGCAGGATTGTGGTCCTCCAGGACCGGAGCAGGGAGCCATAGAAAACCTGCAGGATTGTGGTCCTCCAGGACCGGAGCAGGGAGCATAGAAAACCTGCAGGATTGTGGTCCTCCAGGACCGGAGCAGGGAGCATAGAAAACCTGCAGGATTGTGGTCCTCCAGGACCGGAACAGGGAGCCAAAGAAAACCTGCAGGATTGTGGTCCTCCAGGACCGGAGCAGGGAGCATAGAAAACCTGCAGGATTGTGGTCCTCCAGGACCGGAGCAGGGAGCATAGAAAACCTGCAGGATTGTGGTCCTCCAGGACCGGAGCAGGGAGCCATAGAAAACCTGCAGGATTGTGGTCCTCCAGGACCGGAGCAGGGAGCCATAGAAAACCTGCAGGATTGTGGTCCTCCAGGACCGGAGCAGGGAACATAGAAAACCTGCAGGATTGTGGTCCTCCAGGACCGGAACAGGGAGCCAAAGAAAACCTGCAGGATTGTGGTCCTCCAGGACCGGAACAGGGAGCATAGAAAACCTGCAGGATTGTGGTCCTCCAGGACCGGAGCTGGGAGCCAAAGAAAACCTGCAGGATTGTGGTCCTCCAGGACCGGAACAGGGAGCCATAGAAAACCTGCAGGATTGTGGTCCTCCAGGACCGGAGCAGGGAGCATAGAAAACCTGCAGGATTGTGGTCCTCCAGGACCGGAGCAGGGAACATAGAAAACCTGCAGGATTGTGGTCCTCCAGGACCGGAGCAGGGAGCATAGAAAACCTGCAGGATTGTGGTCCTCCAGGACCGGAACAGGGAGCATAGAAAACCTGCAGGATTGTGGTCCTCCAGGACCGGAACAGGGAGCCATAGAAAACCTGCAGGATTGTGGTCCTCCAGGACCGGAGCAGGGAGCCATAGAAAACCTGCAGGATTGTGGTCCTCCAGGACCGGAGCAGGGAACATAGAAAACCTGCAGGATTGTGGTCCTCCAGGACCGGAGCAGGGAGCCATAGAAAACCTGCAGGATTGTGGTCCTCCAGGACCGGAGCAGGGAGCATAGAAAACCTGCAGGATTGTGGTCCTCCAGGACCGGAACAGAGAGCATAGAAAACCTGCAGGATTGTGGTCCTCCAGGACCGGAGCAGGGAGCCATAGAAAACCTGCAGGATTGTGGTCCTCCAGGACCGGAGCAGGGAACATAGAAAACCTGCAGGATTGTGGTCCTCCAGGACCGGAGCAGGGAGCCATAGAAAACCTGCAGGATTGTGGTCCTCCAGGACCGGAGCAGGGAGCCATAGAAAACCTGCAGGATTGTGGTCCTCCAGGACCGGAACAGGGAGCAAAGAAAACCTGCAGGATTGTGGTCCTCCAGGACCGGAACAGGGAGCCAAAGAAAACCTGCAGGATTGTGGTCCTCCAGGACCGGAACAGGGAGCATAGAAAACCTGCAGGATTGTGGTCCTCCAGGACCGGAGCAGGGAGCATAGAAAACCTGCAGGATTGTGGTCCTCCAGGACCGGAGCAGGGAGCCATAGAAAACCTGCAGGATTGTGGTCCTCCAGGACCGGAGCAGGGAACATAGAAAACCTGCAGGATTGTGGTCCTCCAGGACCGGAGCAGGGAGCCAAAGAAAACCTGCAGGATTGTGGTCCTCCAGGACCGGAGCAGGGAGCATAGAAAACCTGCAGGATTGTGGTCCTCCAGGACCGGAGCAGGGAGCCATAGAAAACCTGCAGGATTGTGGTCCTCCAGGACCGGAGCAGGGAGCATAGAAAACCTGCAGGATTGTGGTCCTCCAGGACCGGAACAGGGAGCCATAGAAAACCTGCAGGATTGTGGTCCTCCAGGACCGGAGCAGGGAACATAGAAAACCTGCAGGATTGTGGTCCTCCAGGACCGGAACAGGGAGCATAGAAAACCTGCAGGATTGTGGTCCTCCAGGACCGGAGCAGGGAGCCATAGAAAACCTGCAGGATTGTGGTCCTCCAGGACCGGAGCAGGGAACATAGAAAACCTGCAGGATTGTGGTCCTCCAGGACCGGAGCAGGGAGCATAGAAAACCTGCAGGATTGTGGTCCTCCAGGACCGGAACAGGGAGCCAAAGAAAACCTGCAGGATTGTGGTCCTCCAGGACCGGAGCAGGGAGCATAGAAAACCTGCAGGATTGTGGTCCTCCAGGACCGGAGCAGGGAGCATAGAAAACCTGCAGGATTGTGGTCCTCCAGGACCGGAGCAGGGAGCCATAGAAAACCTGCAGGATTGTGGTCCTCCAGGACCGGAACAGGGAGCCATAGAAAACCTGCAGGATTGTGGTCCTCCAGGACCGGAGCTGGGAGCCAAAGAAAACCTGCAGGATTGTGGTCCTCCAGGACCGGAACAGGGAGCCATAGAAAACCTGCAGGATTGTGGTCCTCCAGGACCGGAGCAGGGAGCCTAGAAAACCTGCAGGATTGTGGTCCTCCAGGACCGGAGCAGGGAACATAGAAAACCTGCAGGATTGTGGTCCTCCAGGACCGGAGCAGGGAGCATAGAAAACCTGCAGGATTGTGGTCCTCCAGGACCGGAACAGGGAGCATAGAAAACCTGCAGGATTGTGGTCCTCCAGGACCGGAACAGGGAGCCATAGAAAACCTGCAGGATTGTGGTCCTCCAGGACCGGAGCAGGGAGCCATAGAAAACCTGCAGGATTGTGGTCCTCCAGGACCGGAGCAGGGAAAGCCATAGAAAACCTGCAGGATTGTGGTCCTCCAGGACCGGAACAGGGAGCAAAGAAAACCTGCAGGATTGTGGTCCTCCAGGACCGGAACAGGGAGCCAAAGAAAACCTGCAGGATTGTGGTCCTCCAGGACCGGAACAGGGAGCATAGAAAACCTGCAGGATTGTGGTCCTCCAGGACCGGAGCAGGGAGCCATAGAAAACCTGCAGGATTGTGGTCCTCCAGGACCGGAGCAGGGAGCCATAGAAAACCTGCAGGATTGTGGTCCTCCAGGACCGGAGCAGGGAACATAGAAAACCTGCAGGATTGTGGTCCTCCAGGACCGGAGCAGGGAGCCAAAGAAAACCTGCAGGATTGTGGTCCTCCAGGACCGGAGCAGGGAGCATAGAAAACCTGCAGGATTGTGGTCCTCCAGGACCGGAGCAGGGAGCCATAGAAAACCTGCAGGATTGTGGTCCTCCAGGACCGGAGCAGGGAGCATAGAAAACCTGCAGGATTGTGGTCCTCCAGGACCGGAACAGGGAGCCATAGAAAACCTGCAGGATTGTGGTCCTCCAGGACCGGAGCAGGGAGCCAAAGAAAACCTGCAGGATTGTGGTCCTCCAGGACCGGAGCAGGGAACATAGAAAACCTGCAGGATTGTGGTCCTCCAGGACCGGAGCAGGGAGCCATAGAAAACCTGCAGGATTGTGGTCCTCCAGGACCGGAGCAGGGAACATAGAAAACCTGCAGGATTGTGGTCCTCCAGGACCGGAACAGGGAGCCAAAGAAAACCTGCAGGATTGTGGTCCTCCAGGACCGGAACAGGGAGCCATAGAAAACCTGCAGGATTGAGGTCCTCCAGGACCGGAGCAGGGAACATAGAAAACCTGCAGGATTGTGGTCCTCCAGGACCGGAACAGGGAGCCAAAGAAAACCTGCAGGATTGTGGTCCTCCAGGACCGGAGCAGGGAGCCATAGAAAACCTGCAGGATTGTGGTCCTCCAGGACCGGAGCAGGGAGCCATAGAAAACCTGCAGGATTGTGGTCCTCCAGGACCGGAGCAGGGAGCCATAGAAAACCTGCAGGATTGTGGTCCTCCAGGACCGGAACAGGGAACATAGAAAACCTGCAGGATTGTGGTCCTCCAGGACCGGAACAGGGAGCATAGAAAACCTGCAGGATTGTGGTCCTCCAGGACCGGAGCTGGGAGCCAAAGAAAACCTGCAGGATTGTGGTCCTCCAGGACCGGAACAGGGAGCCATAGAAAACCTGCAGGATTGTGGTCCTCCAGGACCGGAGCAGGGAGCATAGAAAACCTGCAGGATTGTGGTCCTCCAGGACCGGAGCAGGGAACATAGAAAACCTGCAGGATTGTGGTCCTCCAGGACCGGAGCAGGGAGCCATAGAAAACCTGCAGGATTGTGGTCCTCCAGGACCGGAGCAGGGAACATAGAAAACCTGCAGGATTGTGGTCCTCCAGGACCGGAGCAGGGAGCATAGAAAACCTGCAGGATTGTGGTCCTCCAGGACCGGAGCAGGGAGCATAGAAAACCTGCAGGATTGTGGTCCTCCAGGACCGGAACAGGGAGCCATAGAAAACCTGCAGGATTGTGGTCCTCCAGGACCGGAGCAGGGAACATAGAAAACCTGCAGGATTGTGGTCCTCCAGGACCGGAGCAGGGAGCCATAGAAAACCTGCAGGATTGTGGTCCTCCAGGACCGGAGCAGGGAACATAGAAAACCTGCAGGATTGTGGTCCTCCAGGACCGGAGCAGGGAGCCATAGAAAACCTGCAGGATTGTGGTCCTCCAGGACCGGAGCAGGGAACATAGAAAACCTGCAGGATTGTGGTCCTCCAGGACCGGAGCAGGGAGCCAAAGAAAACCTGCAGGATTGTGGTCCTCCAGGACCGGAGCAGGGAGCCAAAGAAAACCTGCAGGATTGTGGTCCTCCAGGACCGGAGCAGGGAGCCATAGAAAACCTGCAGGATTGTGGTCCTCCAGGACCGGAGCAGGGAGCATAGAAAACCTGCAGGATTGTGGTCCTCCAGGACCGGAACAGGGAGCATAGAAAACCTGCAGGATTGTGGGCCTCCAGGACCGGAACAGGGAGCATAGAAAACCTGCAGGATTGTGGTCCTCCAGGACCGGAGCAGGGAGCCATAGAAAACCTGCAGGATTGTGGTCCTCCAGGACCGGAACAGGGAGCCATAGAAAACCTGCAGGATTGTGGTCCTCCAGGACCGGAACAGGGAGCCATAGAAAACCTGCAGGATTGTGGTCCTCCAGGACCGGAGCAGGGAACATAGAAAACCTGCAGGATTGTGGTCCTCCAGGACCGGAGCAGGGAACATAGAAAACCTGCAGGATTGTGGTCCTCCAGGACCGGAGCAGGGAACATAGAAAACCTGCAGGATTGTGGTCCTCCAGGACCGGAGCAGGGAGCATAGAAAACCTGCAGGATTGTGGTCCTCCAGGACCGGAACAGGGAGCATAGAAAACCTGCAGGATTGTGGTCCTCCAGGACCGGAACAGGGAGCATAGAAAACCTGCAGGATTGTGGTCCTCCAGGACCGGAACAGGGAGCATAGAAAACCTGCAGGATTGTGGTCCTCCAGGACCGGAACAGGGAGCCATAGAAAACCTGCAGGATTGTGGTCCTCCAGGACCGGAACAGGGAGCATAGAAAACCTGCAGGATTGTGGTCCTCCAGGACCGGAGCAGGGAGCCATAGAAAACCTGCAGGATTGTGGTCCTCCAGGACCGGAGCAGGGAGCCATAGAAAACCTGCAGGATTGTGGTCCTCCAGGACCGGAGCAGGGAACATAGAAAACCTGCAGGATTGTGGTCCTCCAGGACCGGAGCAGGGAGCCATAGAAAACCTGCAGGATTGTGGTCCTCCAGGACCGGAGCAGGGAACATAGAAAACCTGCAGGATTGTGGTCCTCCAGGACCGGAGCAGGGAGCCAAAGAAAACCTGCAGGATTGTGGTCCTCCAGGACCGGAGCAGGGAGCCAAAGAAAACCTGCAGGATTGTGGTCCTCCAGGACCGGAGCAGGGAGCCATAGAAAACCTGCAGGATTGTGGTCCTCCAGGACCGGAGCAGGGAGCCAAAGAAAACCTGCAGGATTGTGGTCCTCCAGGACCGGAGCAGGGAGCATAGAAAACCTGCAGGATTGTGGTCCTCCAGGACCGGAGCAGGGAGCATAGAAAACCTGCAGGATTGTGGTCCTCCAGGACCGGAGCAGGGAGCCATAGAAAACCTGCAGGATTGTGGTCCTCCAGGACCGGAGCAGGGAGCATAGAAAACCTGCAGGATTGTGGTCCTCCAGGACCGGAACAGGGAGCCATAGAAAACCTGCAGGATTGTGGTCCTCCAGGACCGGAACAGGGAGCCATAGAAAACCTGCAGGATTGTGGTCCTCCAGGACCGGAGCAGGGAACATAGAAAACCTGCAGGATTGTGGTCCTCCAGGACCGGAGCTGGACACCTCTGGCTGGAAGTGTCCAACCATTCTAAGATGAAGAATAAAATCTTTACTGTGGACACAACAAACAGACACCTCACTGCATCGGGACAAAAATGAAACACATTTATGACAGGAAACCTTCCACTTGTAATCCAGGACGAACTGGAACTCGGTGCTGAATCTGGCATTTCCTCACGAGGGTCCATGATGCCACGTCTTTCTCAGGTCAGGACATGCATGTAGGAACGCAACTTCAACTCCAAGGTGTTTACTTTGGTCCATCCAGGTCCAGTAAGAGGTTTGTTTTGTTTTTGTTTTTTTATTTTGTGTGTGTGGGGGGGGGGGGGGGCACTTCAACAGTGTAGCATGAAGTGGGAGGGTGTGCAAAGTTCAGGGGATGAATCAGTCCAATGAGCAGTGAGCTTTCACAGTCACCGCGGCAAAATCTTGAGGCCCTCGGCAAGGACGGCGACATTGACCGGATCCTCATCAGCACCAGGGGGGGCCGAGTGTTTGAGGATGTGGTCCTGACATCCTCCAGCTGTCCTCCTGCATACAATGTACAAAAAAGAAGAATGTTATTGAGAAGCAAATGAAAGAACTGCGTTCAAAGAGATTATCAGGGAAGACTGAACGCAAGAATATCTGTTCCTTCGTCTACTTTCCTCTAAGCTTGAACATTTAGGGACATTGTGGAACTTCTCCTGATATCTTCACTAAAATGTCTTTTGGTCACAAGTGTTTTTTTCTTCTTCATTAATCAGTAATCACCCACATTAACGAACTGTTCTGCTACGCTCTGAGTTTGCTGTTCACATCATTCATATATACATCAAGCGGGCGAGCCCCCCCCCCCCCCCCCCCCCCCCCCCCACACACACACACACACACACACACTTGACATGAAGGTATACCTGACGTATGAAACCTGAAATGATGTTTTGAACCAGGCTGTAAAACATGTTTATTTCTGCTGTAAACATGTTTATTTCTGCTGTAAACATGTTTATTTCTGCTGTAAAACATGTTTATTCCTGCTGTAAACATGTTTACTTCTGCTGTAAAAATGTTTATTTATGCTGTAAATATGTTTATAAATGCTGTAAACATGTCTATTTCTGCTGTAAACACGTTTATTCCTGCTGTAAACATGTTTATTTCTGCTGTAAAAATGTTTATTTCTGCTGTAAAACATGTTTATTTCTGCTGTAAACATGTTTATTTCTGCTGTAAACGTGTTTATTTCTGCTGTAAAACATGTTTATTTCTGCTGTAAACATGTTTATTTCTGCTGTAAAACATGTTTATTTCTGCTGTAAACATGTTTATTTCTGCTATAAAACATGTTTATTTCTGCTGTAAACATGTTTATTTCTGCTGTAAAACATGTTTGTTTCTGCTGTAAAACATGTTTATTTCTGCTGTAAAACATGTTTATTTCTGCTGTAAACATGTTTATTTCTGCTGTAAACATGTTTATTTCTGCTGTAAAACATGTTTATTTCTGCTGTAAACGTGTTTATTTCTGCTGTAAACGTGTTTATTTCTGCTGTAAACATGTTTATTTCTGCTGTAAAACATGTTTATTTCTGCTGTAAACATGTTTATTTCTGCTGTAAACATGTTTATTTCTGCTGTAAAACATATTTCTGCTGTAAACATGTTTATTTCTGCTGTAAACATGTTTATTTCTGCTGTAAAACATGTTTATTTCTGCTGTAAACATGTTTATTTCTGCTGTAAAAATGTTTATTTCTGCTGTAAAACATGTTTATTTCTGCTGTAAACATGTTTATTTCTGCTGTAAAACATGTTTATTTCTGCTGTAAAACATGTTTATTTCTGCTGTAAACATGTTTATTTCTGCTGTAAACATGTTTATTTCTGCTGTAAAACGTGTTTATTTCTGCTGTAAACATGTTTATTTCTGCTGTAAAACGTGTTTATTTCTGCTGTAAACATGTTTATTTCTGCTGTAAACATGTTTATTTCTGCTGTAAAACATGTTTATTTCTGCTATAAACATGTTTATTTCTGCTGTAAACATGTTTATTTCTGCTGTAAACATGTTTATTTCTGCTATAAAACATGTTTATTTCTGCTGTAAACATGTTTATTTCTGCTGTAAAACATGTTTGTTTCTGCTGTAAACATGTTTATTTCTGCTGTAAAACATGTTTATTTCTGCTGTAAAACATGTTTATTTCTGCTGTAAACATGTTTATTTCTGCTGTAAACATGTTTATTTCTGCTGTAAACATGTTTATTTCTGCTGTAAAACATGTTTATTTCTGCTGTAAACATGTTTATTTCTGCTGTAAAAATGTTTATTTCTGCTGTAAAAATGTTTATTTCTGCTGTAAAACATGTTTATTTCTGCTGTAAAACATGTTTATTTCTGCTGTAAACATGTTTATTTCTGCTGTAAAACATGTTTATTTCTGCTGTAAACATGTTTATTTCTGCTGTAAAAATGTTTATTTCTGCTGTAAAAATGTTTATTTCTGCTGTAAACATGTTTATTTCTGCTGTAAACATATTTATTACTGCTGTAAAACATGTTTATTTCTGCTGTAAAACATGTTTATTTCTGCTGTAAAACATGTTTATTTCTGCTGTAAACATGTTTATTTCTGCTGTAAACATGTTTATTTCTGCTGTAAAACATGTTTATTTCTGCTGTAAACATGTTTATTTCTGCTGTAAAACATGTTTATTTCTGCTGTAAACATGTTTATTTCTGCTGTAAACATGTTTATTTCTGCTGTAAACATGTTTATTTCTGCTGTAAAACATGTTTATTTCTGCTGTAAACATGTTTATTTCTGCTGTAAACATGTTTATTTCTGCTGTAAAACATGTTTATTTCTGCTGTAAACATGTTTATTTCTGCTGTAAACATGTTTATTTCTGCTGTAAAACATGTTTATTTCTGCTGTAAACATGTTTATTTCTGCTGTAAAAATGTTTATTTCTGCTGTAAAACATGTTTATTTCTGCTGTAAACATGTTTATTTCTGCTGTAAAACATGTTTATTTCTGCTGTAAAACATGTTTATTTCTGCTGTAAAACATGTTTATTTCTGCTGTAAACATGTTTATTTCTGCTGTAAACATGTTTATTTCTGCTGTAAACATGTTTATTTCTGCTGTAAACATGTTTATTTCTGCTGTAAAACATGTTTATTTCTGCTGTAAACATGTTTATTTCTGCTGTAAACATATTTATTCCTGCTGTCAACATGTTTATTTCTGCTGTTAACATGTTTATTTCTACTGTAAAAATGTTTATTTCTGCTGTAAAACATGTTTATTTCTGCTGTAAACATGTTTATTTCTGCTGTAAAACATGTTTATTTCTGCTGTAAAACATGTTTATTTCTGCTGTAAAACATGTTTATTTCTGCTGTAAAACATGTTTATTTCTGCTGTAAACATGTTTATTTCTGCTGTAAACATGTTTATTTCTGCTGTAAAACATGTTTATTTCTGCTGTAAACATGTTTATTTCTGCTGTAAACATGTTTATTTCTGCTGTAAACGTGTTTATTTCTCTGTAAAATGTTTATTTCTGCTGTAAAATGTTTATTTCTGCTGTAAACATGTTTATTTCTGCTGTAAACATGTTTATTTCTGCTGTAAACATGTTTATTTCTGCTGTAAACATGTTTATTTCTGCTGTAAACATGTTTATTTCTGCTGTAAAACATGTTTATTTCTGCTGTAAACATGTTTATTTCTGCTGTAAACATGTTTATTTCTGCTGTAAAAATGTTTATTTCTACTGTAAACATGTTTATTTCTGCTGTAAAAATGTTTATTTCTGCTGTAAAACATGTTTATTTCTGCTGTAAACATGTTTATTTCTGCTGTAAAACATGTTTATTTCTGCTGTAAAACATGTTTATTTCTGCTGTAAACATGTTTATTTCTGCTGTAAACAGGTTTATTTCTGCTGTAAACATGTTTATTTCTGCTGTAAACATGTTTATTTCTGCTGTAAACATGTTTATTTCTGCTGTAAACATGTTTATTTCTGCTGTAAAACATGTTTATTTCTGCTGTAAACATGTTTATTTCTGCTGTAAACGTGTTTATTTGTAAAAATGTTATTTTGCTGAATGTTTATTTTGCTGTCATGTTTTTTGTGTAATGTTTTGTGTAGCAAACATGTTTATCTGCTGTAAACATGTTTATTTCTGCTGTAAACATGTTTATTTCTGCGTAAACAGTTTATTCTGCTGTAAACATGTTTATTTCTGCTGTAAACGTGTTTATTTCTGCTGTAAACTGTTTCTGCTGTAAACATGTTTATTTCTGCTGTAAAACATGTTTATTTCTGCTGTAAACATGTTTATTTCTGCTGTAAACATGTTTATTTCTGCTGTAAACATGTTTATTTCTGCTGTAAAACATGTTTATTTCTGCTGTAAACATGTTTATTTCTGCTGTAAAACATGTTTATTTCTGCTGTAAACATGTTTATTTCTGCTGTAAAAATGTTTATTTCTGCTGTAAAACGTGTTTATTTCTGCTGTAAACATGTTTATTTCTGTTGTAAACATGTTTATTTCTACTGTAAACATGTTTATTTCTGCTGTAAAACATGTTTATTTCTGCTGTAAACATGTTTATTTCTGCTGTAAACATGTTTATTTCTGCTGTAAAACATGTTTATTTCTGCTGTAAACATGTTTATTTCTGCTGTAAAAATGTTTATTTCTGCTGTAAAACATGTTTATTTCTGCTGTAAACATGTTTGTTTCTGCTGTAAAACATGTTTATTTCTGCTGTAAACATGTTTATTTCTGCTGTAAACGTGTTTATTTCTGCTGTAAACATGTTTATTTCTGCTCAAACGTGTTTATTTCTGCTGTAAACGTGTTTATTTCTGCTGTAAACATGTTTATTGCTGCTGTAAAACATGTTTATTTCTGCTGTAAACATGTTTATTTCTGCTGTAAACATGTTTATTTCTGCTGTAAAACATGTTTATTTCTGCTGTAAACATGTTTATTTCTGCTGTAAACATGTTTATTTCTGCTGTAAACATGTTTATTTCTGCTGTAAAACATGTTTATTTTTGCTGTAAACATGTTTATTTCTGCTGTAAACATGTTTATTTCTGCTGTAAAACATGTTTATTTCTGCTGTAAACGTGTTTATTTCTGCTGTAAACATGTTTATTTCTGCTGTAAAACATGTTTATTTCTGCTGTAAAACATGTTTATTTCTGCTGTAAACATGTTTATTTCTGCTGTAAAACATGTTTATTTCTGCTGTAAACATGTTTATTTCTGCTGTAAAACATGTTTATTTCTGCTGTAAACATGTTTATTTCTGCTGTAAACATGTTTATTTCTGCTGTAAAACATGTTTATTTCTGCTGTAAACATGTTTATTTCTGCTGTAAACATGTTTATTTCTGCTGTAAAACGTGTTTATTTCTGCTGTAAAACGTGTTTATTTCTGCTGTAAACGTGTTTATTTCTGCTGTAAACATGTTTATTTCTGCTGTAAACGTGTTTATTTCTGCTGTAAAACATGTTTATTTCTGCTGTAAACATGTTTATTTCTGCTGTAAAACATGTTTATTTCTGCTGTAAAACATGTTTATTTCTGCTGTAAACATGTTTATTTCTGCTGTAAAACATGTTTATTTCTGCTGTAAACATGTTTATTTCTGCTTAAAACATGTTTATTTCTGCTTAAAACATGTTTATTTCTGCTGTAATCATGTTTATTTCTGCTGTAAAACATGTTTATTTCTGCTGTAAACATGTTTATTTCTGCTGTAAACATGTTTATTTCTGCTGTAAAACATGTTTATTTCTGCTGTAAACATGTTTATTTCTGCTGTAAAACATGTTTATTTCTGCTGTAAACATGTTTATTTCTGCTGTAAACATGTTTATTTCTGCTGTAAACATGTTTATTTCTGCTGTAAAACATGTTTATTTCTGCTGTAAACATGTTTATTTCTGCTGTAAAACATGTTTATTTCTGCTGTAAACATGTTTATTTCTGCTGTAAAACATGTTTATTTCTGCTGTAAAACATGTTTATTTCTGCTGTAAAACATGTTTATTTCTGCTGTAAACATGTTTATTTCTGCTGTAAAACATGTTTATTTCTGCTGTAAACATGTTTATTTCTGCTGTAAACATGTTTATTTCTGCTGTAAACATGTTTATTTCTGCTGTAAAACATGTTTATTTCTGCTGTAAACATGTTTATTTCTGCTGTAAAACGTGTTTATTTCTGCTGTAAAACATGTTTATTTCTGCTGTAAAACGTGTTTATTTCTGCTGTAAACGTGTTTATTTCTGCTGTAAACATGTTTATTTCTGCTGTAAACGTGTTTATTTCTGCTGTAAAACGTGTTTATTTCTGCTGTAAACGTGTTTATTTCTGCTGTAAACATGTTTATTTCTGCTGTAAACATGTTTATTTCTGCTGTAAAACGTGTTTATTTCTGCTGTAAACATGTTTATTTCTGCTGTAAAGCGTGTTTATTTCTGCTTTAGAAAGCCCCTAGTGGATGAGCAGTCTCTAAGTTTCTAAGGTTACTTCCCGTGCTTCACTTTTCTCCAGCAGTTTGCCCCTTGCATAGAAGCCGAGAGAAAGACTGTAAAACATAAGTCAGGGAAAACAATATGACATCGCCATGACAACCTATCAAAGATGGGGACTGAAATAACTGTAACTTTGACTCAAGTCAACTCGAGACGGTATTTTGATGACTTGTGACTTGACTTTGACTTGACATAACCTGTGACTTAACTTGCCTGAAGAAAAATGACCCTGTGACTTGCACACATCTATGCACCATATAGTCATGTGTACAGAAGAGACGGCAGAGAAAATCTTGAGGCTGAACACTATTAATGAATGAGCTATATGGTCTGACTTCAGTAACTAACCAGACACGCCTGGATTAATCAATTTGTCCAGTAATGAAAGACAGGAAATAAAGGTGCTAGTTGAAGTTCAGGAAGTAGTGGAGTCATGCACATGGCCTAGTGGAGTCATGCACATATCCTATTCTTCAATGAATACCGTTATAATTACTTATCTGAAATTTCAGCACTAAGTTGTTGCAGAGAACACATTACACCTTCATTCACAGCAATGTCTTGTTGAATCCACGACTATTTCTATATGAAAAACGCTTTTTCTCCAAATTGCTTACAAGCACAAGTTTGCACACTTTTTAAAATGCAAAAGATTTTCTTTTAAATAACTGTTTTAACCACTTTATTATCGTTTTGCAGAACCAGATTTAGGATTATGGTTCAGCAATATTAAAAAGGTGATAAGAGTAATACTTCATGTAACTACAATGCAGTCCTCACTCATGCACTGCTTTCAGATTCAAAATAAAGTTTTCCAAGTTGTCACTGACAAAATACACAACTCACAAAAAGTTAGGGATATTCAGCTTTTAGTCACGTCACAGTTTACACTACTTTTTTTTTTTTTTTTTTTTGGTCAGTACTCATCTTTTTGTGCAGTTTAGAGAAAGTCTAATTCAGTTCACCTGGAAAGGTTGTAGTGGATTTTAGGTTGATTCTGACATCATACAACAAAAACAAATATCCCTAACTTTTTGTGAGTAGTGTAATAAAAATACTATACACAACTACCATAAGTATATTTCGATAAACTATTAAAACTAATGTCCTGCTTCCTGACTTGAGATTCCAGCCCAGTCTTGTTCTTCCTCATGCCTGCAGTTATTTATCCAGAAGAATACTGTTAACGTGATGCCACAGCAGCCCACAGGACTGCACATTATTTACTCCCGCCAGAATCATGGAGGGATCTATGCCAAAGAAACTTTTTTCTGCTGCATACGGTACAACTTCATCTCACTAACTATCCACAATTTAATAAAATCTGTCACAAAACCACCAGATGAGATGACCACAGTTCAGTCAACAATGATAAAGAAACCAATAAATATGGCTAAAATCTTTTCTTTTTAAAAAGTTTTATAAGCTCTAAATGTTTTGATGATCTAAAATTGCATCTTTTGCACAACCATCTCATATTATAGAAACCTACCATTTCTCCCTGATTACTTTCTCCTTGACCTGCTCTCCACTTCAACTCCAACTGTCCACTGGCTCCAAAGGGCACCCGGAAAATGAAGAGACACAATTTGTAGTATTAAAACAATGGTCTAAAATACTCAGCCACAATTTTAATATCACCATATGATGAATGAATAAGGAGAAAATTGCTAAACAAATCATACATACATCAATTCCTACTTGCCTGAATAATGACAATGCTGATTTGCTTCCTGTTAAAAACATTTTAATAGGACTTAAAATTAAATTAACTGTATCATAAACAAACGTAGTGAAGACTTTGTTTGGTGTCGCTAAATAAATCAATTAACACAGACGTTCATCATCTCCCCCTCATCCTCAATACACAACATTAAATCACCAACGTAACGTTACTGCAGTGTCACCGCCAAAAGTTTTATAGAGAACCATGTAGAACCAAGTTCCACTGAGTAGACGTCGCTTGATAAACGTTACGTTGGTGCTTTTGTAAAAGTATCTCCACTTTTATCGAGAATATCTGCAGCCCTGCCAGTTACAAGCTAACACGGACCAACGTGGCGTTATGCTAACTTTAAATTAACTTATAAACGGTCACATATCTTGCGTCAAACTACATGCAGACTTGTATGTTATCAAAAATTTAAAACAGAACGGAATAACTTACCTGACTCAGAATAAAAACTGCAATTTAGCATCTTGCAAAAGCTCGTCTCATGTCTTGGTCAGCTAAGTTGTTTTTTTTATTATCATGTTTTCTTACAGTTGTGTACAAATGTATGATTATTGTTGCACTTGTACTTTTTATATTATTGTTATGTTAGATGTTATATTGTTAAAAAAACACAGTATTACAAACACTGAATTTCCCTTCTGGGATTAATAAAGTATTTTTCATGTCATTTCATTTATAATCCATGATCTGGGGGGGTCAGGAACAACAACGTCTGGTATCTGGGGGGGGGGGTCGTAGCTCAGAAAGTTTGGGAACTCCTGGATCTGTGTGTTAAACTGAATCCGTTTAATCAGTTTGTGACCACAACGCGCTCCGGTGTGCAGCAGCTGTTGTGTTCATTCACCGCTGCAGCAACGTGACGTCACTTCTGTTTATCTGCGATTCCACTGTGACGTCAAATATAACGTTCTTTCAACCCCCCCCCCCCCCCCCAACAAGCTCCTCCACTTCATTCTCCATCAAACTGCGTTTTCTCGTCTTCTCAGTCGCAGATAAATGTCTCAGATCAACTTATTTATGTGCAGAAACATCCATGAGGTGCTCTGCATTGACCCTTTATGGTAGAAAGTGGGCGTGTAGGGGGGGGGGGATATGAGCCAAATTCACCTGCACAAACTTCCAAGGAGAATGTGATTTATAAAGGGAACATGCTTGGAGTTTTGCGTACGCCCGGTTTTATGAATCTGAATATTTTTCGGCGTGAGCAAACTTTGGGTTTTTGGCACACGTACATTTTTAGTAAAGATCCTGCGCAGTTTTATAAATGAGGCCTCGGGGGCGTAGCAGCAAACTTTGGGTCCGTGCACGCCAAAGCGCAGCAGCAAGACCCCCCCAGCAGGAACATGACGTCAGCTGACGCTGATCTTTGGTCGGATTTAGGTTCCGACGTCAGTTACCCACAATCCAACACTGCAATGACGCAACGTACAACGTCACCCTGACACATGAATTTGACGTTAAATAACGTTGATATTTGGTTGTTTTTCAGTTGCGTTGGAATAAAAACACGTCTGTTCAACGTAGAATATTAACATGTTGTTGGATCTTTTAACAAACATCAGTGTCTGTAAAACGTCATCATGCCAACGTCTGACTGACGTTCTCGTCTATCAACATTAGACGTTGATATTTGGTTGGTTATTGATCCATGTAGCCAAACAGTAGAACTTGATCCGTGTATATTTCCGTGTTACTGACGTCAAATCTCAGGTCCGTTAGACCAAAAACTCACATGTAAGGTGGAAGTTTTTATCAGATTGGGTTCAGATGTAATACTTTCAATGTTTATTTGATGTCAGAATCCAACATTGCACAGCCATGTTGTGTTTCTGGTGGATGATGGCATCCTGATGCTGATAGAAGTTGTGGTATTATAGTCTGATTATAAAAATTACAGTTTGCTCTGATCTGTGGTTCCCAAACCAAACCTGGTCCTGAAGCAGACGATCCTGCAGACTTTCCATGTTCCCTGTAGAAACACAGCTGACTCACATTCATGGGTCAGAGATCCATCTGATCTGAATCAGCTGTGTCCTAACAGGGCAAACTGGAAAGTCTTCATGATAGTGAGCCTGGGGGGCCAGGGGGGGCCAGGGACGGGAACCACTGCTCTACATAGTATATTTGGGTCAGTTAGGTTGATCTGACGTGGAAACTCAACATGGATGTTCTATTTCGGTTGAATATTTATATTTGATGACACATTTTGTCTCTTTTGCCAAAGTGAAGCATATCTGAGACCTAAACACTTAGAAAGAGTTCTTCATGTCCTGATCGCTTCCCGGCTGGACTTTTGTCTCTGTACGTGGGTCTGGATCAGTCGGCCTTAAAACGGCTCAGATGGTCCAGAATGCTGCTGCCTGATTGTTGCCGGGGGCAAAGAAACGAGAGCATATCACTCCGGTTCTTGCATCTCTTCACTGGCTCCCAGTGGGCCGAAGGATTGATTTTAAAACTCTGCTGCTGACTTTTAAAGCTCTAAATGGTTCCGGCCGCTTTTTATTTAGCAGATCTTACTCAGCTTTACAGACCACTGAGGTCTTTTAGGTCCGGGAGGAGACCTTCCTCGTGGTTCTGAGATCCAGATTTAAGACTAGAGGTGAACGCCCTCCCTCAGATCAGGACCGCTCCTGATCTAGCATCGTTCAAATCGCCAGTGAAAACACATATTTTTACGTTGGTATTTGGTGATGTATGGCTGACCAAGTTTTAGCCGTTTTTATTTCCCTTTTTTCTCCTTTTACCTTTTTGTTTCTCTGTTTTCTTGTTTTATTAGGGTTCCAAGCCCGCGGAGCAGCGCAGGGC
The DNA here is from genome assembly GCA_023101725.1 of Atherinomorus stipes. Lineage (NCBI taxonomy): Eukaryota > Metazoa > Chordata > Actinopteri > Atheriniformes > Atherinidae > Atherinomorus > Atherinomorus stipes. The sequence continues at coordinate 294,753 of JALJCO010004563.1, forward strand.
CCGCGTTGCAGTGCAACGCGGTTCCCAGCACTCCAGCGTGCTGGAACCCTATTGTTTTTGCTTCGTTTTTTATTAGGGTTCCAAGCCCGCGGAGCAGCGCAGGGCCCGCGTTGCAGTGCAACGCGGTTCCCAGCACTCCAGCGTGCTGGAACCCTATTGTTTTTGCTTCGTTTTTTATTATTATTATTAGGGTTCCAAGCCCGCGGAGCAGCGCAGGGCCCGCGTTGCAAGTGCAACGCGGTTCCCAGCACTCCAGCGTGCTGGAACCCTATTGTTTTTGCTTCGTTTTTTATTCTTATTATTATTATTATTCCGCCGCCGTAAATGCATGTGGGGAGGCAAAACTGCACACGATGTAATATAGCCACATATATAGGCTTGTACATATAGTTCCGAGGTGGTCAGAGCAGAAAAATTACACATGTCAGACACTAGGTGGCGCTATACCAGGGGGTCAAACGTTTTGGCCTCTAGCTCGAACACCGCTTGGAATAAATTTATGGGACTTGGATCCCCAGATTCCTTGGACCCTCCTGCATCTCCTGATATAGGCCACGCCCATTTGCGCCTATAAAATTTTTTCGCTAGGGGGCGATATTTGCAAAACCTATTTTTGTAAACTAGTCCTCAGGATTTTGCCCAATCAGGCTGAAAATTGTGTCACATAAACTAGAGACCAAGAGAAAAAAACGTAAGGAAGCACTTTTTTGAAATATTGTTCTGTTACAAAGTTATGCACAAACAAACATTTTTGAAAAACTAGCTAAAAACTTAAAAGGCCATATCTCGGAAACGACAACAGATAATTGCATCAGCTTCAAAACCCAAGTGCGGAACTTGATTTTCTACTAGCGTACCGAAAGAAAAAATTTTCAGAATCTAGGGGGCGCTATAATCCTGAATTTTTTATATTGGGAAAACCGCTGATCCAATCTTGACACCACTCCCAGGGTATGTAGATAGACCCTCTGTGAGTAAATTCCTAGAATATGGTTACAATTGGATGAAGTGGGCGTGTTTTATTAGCGATTTTCTAATCCCAGGTGCTCAACTCACGCAGGGGCCCAGGACCGCTGATTTTCTTCCCCCCGACCTAACAAAAATGGCCAGGGAGGCTAAACCAAATGTGCAATAATAAAGCCACTAACAGGGCTTGTAGAAAACTTTTTTTGTGTGGACCACAAAAAAAAATGACACTTGTCAGACACTAGGTGGCGCTATACCAATGTCTTTTACGTTTTGGCCTCTAGCTCGCAAACGGCTTGGCGCATCTTAAAGTGCCTTATATCCCCAGATTCTTTGGACCCTCCCAGATTTTATGACATAGGCCACGCCCATTTCCGCCTATAATTTTTTTTCACTACAATGCAAAATATACAAAACCTATCTTCGTGAACTTGTCCGTGGGATTTTACCCAATCAGGCTGAAAATCCTACCACAGTTTCTATAGACAGAGAGAAAAAAACGTATGCAAGCGATTTTTGAAACTTACTTTTCGTTACAAAGTTATATGCGAACTAACATTATGCAAAAACTAGCTAAATACTTAAAAGGCCACTATTCAAAAACGACAACAGATAATTATATGAAACTCATACACCAACAGGGGAACTTGATTTTCTACTCATGGGCCAAAGGAAAAAAAATTGAAAATTCTAGGGGGCGCTATAACTCGGATTTACTTTATATCACGTACATGGTTTATCAGATATGCCTCAAACTCGCTAGGTATGTTCATAGCATCACTCTGAGCTGATTCTTAGAGGACGGTTAAGATTGGACAAAGTGGACATGTTTTATGTAAACGCCAAACCTTCTTCAGTGAATCTCAAGATAGTCCTTATGAATCCCAAGCATTTTGGTAAAGATTCCCTAAAGATTTTGACTGAATCAGGTTGTCATTGTGTGTACCTGGATGCAAATCAAGTCATTTCAGCTTTTCAACTGCTACTTCTTTAAAAACACATGTCTGAAGTTCACACCTACATTTGCAGTGTGTTTGTCTTCATTTTACATGGTTATTAGCCTACATTGAGCATTTCACTGCATGAAGTATTTCCTCAGTCCTGCTCTACCCAACAAATCTTCACAAATGGATGACTGGCTAAATAAGTTTAGTAACCACTATTAACACAGAAGACCTGTTGTAATTATGTTGCTGGTGAGAGCAAAGGACAGAGGATCTGGAGTGATTTGTCATTCCTGCTGGACCAAGCATATCTTCACAGATGTGTGTATGTCTGAAAAACATTGAGGAATGACTGTTAACACAGAAGTCTGTTTGTATTGATGCTTGTAGTGAATGTTGGAAACAGGATCTGGAAAGGTGCCTAAAAGATTTCTGTGATTGTTGGTCTACATTGTTGGTGTCCACCTCCGGTCTTTGAGGGCCACAATCCTGCATGTATTTAGGTAATCCTGAAAAATCAGTCACGATCAATCCTACACAAAAAAGTCATCCTATACCCGGTAGTTGAGTTGTAAAAAAGTTTCACAGCAGATGAAAAACTCATTAGAGATTCTTATTAATCTACCTTGAACTTAAGAATCTTAGGTAACATATTCACTTATTTTCATTGCCTGATGAGTCTTAATTGGGGAAAACAATATAACCACATGAAGCAGGGGAAGATGGGATTTTTAAACTAGAGGAGAACAAATGATTTCAACTCAATCAGTTCTTTTTGAGTAATTTGGGCTGAAAATGGGAACCAATTTGTGATCATCCCTGAGCCAAATGATTTGACTAAAAAGCCACAAGAGAACTCTTAAGCTAAATCATTTATTAACAGTAAACATTGTCAAAAAAGACCTGATCAATACTAGCCATCCATGATGGAACTGGTGTTTGTCTGAAATGCCAGTAACCTACCAGAACTTCATGCCTTATGCAAAATATATTTCATTTAACAGCTTCTGTTATTAAAATCTTAGTTTTCAGCTCTTCTCGGCAAGACATTGTGATTGGGGAAATAAAGTTGCTGCTTTGCAGGAGACACCCTGGGCTGCTTCCAAACCACTTTCACTTCTTATTTTAGACACTAGCTACCCCATCCAGTTGAAATTTTTAAGATCAGATAAGTGCAAGTTGAAAATCCCAGTTTAAGCTTTTCTCGTGCAGATATTGCAATTGGGGAAATTAAGCTTCTGTTGCACAGGGGAGACCATATGCTTCTTCTAATCCCCTTACACTTCTTATTTTAGACACTAGCTACCCCATCCAGTTGAAATTCTTAAGATCGGATTACTGCAAGTTCAAAATCCCAGTTTAAGCTTTTCTCGTGCAGATATTGCCATTGGGGAAATGAAGATACTGTTTCACAGGGGAGACCATATGCTGCTTCTAATCCCCTAACACTTCTTATTTTAGACACTAGCTACCCCATCCAGTTAAAATCCATAAGATCAGATGAGTACAAGTTGAAAATCCCAGTTAAAGCTTTTCTCGTGCAGATATTGCAATTGGGGAAATTAAGCTACTGTTTCACAAGGGAGACCATATGCTGCTTCTAATCCCCTTACACTTCTTATTTTAGACACTAGCTACCCCATCCAGTTAAAATTTTAAAGATCAGATTTGTACAAGTTGAAAATCCCAGTTTAAGCTTTTCTGGTGCAGTTATTGCCATTGGGGAAATGAAGCTACTGTTTCACAGGGGAGACCATATGCTGCTTCTAATCCCCAACACTTCTTATTTTAGACACCAGCGACCCCATCCAGTTGAAATTTTTAAGCTAAGTACAAGTTGAAAATCCCAGTTTAAGCTTTTCTCCTGAGATATTGCATTTTGGGGAAATCAAGGTACTGTTGCACAGGGGAGACCATATGCTGCTTTTTAACCACTTGATCATGAAACAGGTATATGCGTATTGGTTTTATTTCAAGGATTTACTGTAAAGAGGGAGTACTGTAAAAATGCAAGTAGGCTACTGCTTATACCATACCTGAAGACAACAGGTTGTCATGCAGATCACTAGATAACCTATGTTCATAGAGGGCTATAAATGACTTTCTATTTTGAATGAAGGGAGGCGGGACAAGGTGAGGCGGGACCAGGTAAGGCGGGGCCAGAGAAGGCGGTGCGTGGATGGGCTTGGAACCCGTGATAACTGCTTGCAGTTCTAGTTTTATTATTATTATTATTATTCTTCTCTGTGAAAACTCTCTGGGGAGCCAAAACTGCACACGCTGTAATATAGCCACATATATAGGCTGGTACAAAAGTGGTTCATGTAGAGATTTAAGCGCAATGACACATGTCGGACACTAGGGGGCGCTATACCAGGGGGTAGTACGTTTTGGCCTCTAGCTCCCAAACCGCTTGGAATAAATTTATGGGACCTGGATCCACAGATTCCTTGGACCCTTCCGCATCTCCTGACGTAGGCCACGCCCATTTGCGCCTAGATAGATTTTTTGCTAGGGGGCGATATATGCAAAACCTATTTTTGTGAACTAGTCCTAGGATTTTTGCCCGATCAGGCTGAAAAATGTACCATATAAACTACAGACCAAGACAAACAAACGTAAGGAAGCACTTTTTAAAAATATTGTTCTGTTACGAAGTTATGCGCAAACAAACATTTTTGAAAAACTAGCTAAAAACTTAAAAGGCCATATCTCAGAAACGACAACAGATAATTGCATGAGCTTCAAAACCCAAGTGCGGAACTTGATTTTCTACTAGTGTACTGAAGGAAAAAATTTTCAGAATCTAGGGGGCGCTATAATCCTGAATTTTTTATATTGGGAAAACCGCTGATCCAATCTGGATGCCACTCCCAAGGTATGTAGATAGACCCTCTGTGAGTAAAATCCTAGAATATGGTTACGATTGGATGAAGTGGGCGTGTTTTATTAGCGATTTTGTAACCCAGGGGCGGAAATCAGCCGAGGGGCCCTGGACCGCTATTTTTCTTCCCCTGACCCAACAAAAATGGCCAGGGAGGCCAAACCAAAGGTGGATTTATATAGCCACTTACAGGGATGGTAGAAGAAAATGTTTGTGAAATTATAAAAGAGAAAAAACTCATGTCAGACACTAGGTGGCGCTATACCATTGGGTAGCACGTTTTGGCCTCTAGCTCGAAAACGGCTTGGAGTAAATTTAAGTGCCTTATATCCCCAGATTCCTTGGACCCTCCTGAATTTTATGACATAGGCCACGCCCATTTCCGCCTATAATTTTTTTTTTGCTACAGTGCAAAATATGCAAAACATTGTTTTTTTTACACGTCCTAGAGTTTTACCCCGATCCAACTGAAAATTGTACCACACAAAGTAGATACCAAGAGAAAAAGACTGATCAGAGCGATTGTTGGAATTTTTTTCCGTTGCGGAATTATGCGTGTTGAAACATTTTACCAACGCTAGCTACATACTTCAAAGGCCATAACTTTAAAACCACATCAGATATTTCCATGAAACTCCTACACCAACAAGGGAATGTTATTATCTACTCATGTAGCATAATGGAAATTTTTTAAATCTAGGGGGCGCTGTAACACTTTTTATATTTCACAAACAATTGATCAGATATGTATGAAACTCACTGTGTATGTTCATATCATCACTCTGTGCTGATTCCTAGATGATGGTTATGATTGGACAAAGTGGGAATGTTTTATGAGTGGGCCATACTCCGATTTTCATTATTACATCATTAAAAGTCAGCTGTTTGTCCTAGACAGCCTAAATGTGATGGAGATATTCCTTTAATCATGCTGAACGTTTGAATCCAGCCAACTATCACTATAAATTTTTTTTACAGGCTAAGTTTTTGTTGAAATATGCAAATTTGCGCAACACAAGGATTTCCATAACAGATAAATATATAAAAAACAATCTTGTTACAGTTACTGTCAAGATATATCTCATGAATTCCAAGCAGTTTGGCAAAGATTTTTAATCCTGCAATATATCAATGTTGTCTAAAGTTCACGTCTGCATCTGTCCTGTTTGTCTTCATTTTTACATGGTTATGTCATTGATCATTTATGTATAGGGCTGTAACGATACCCGAATGGAAATAAAAATTGTGATCCTCAGAGCCACAAACCCATCTTGCAGTGAGAGAAGGCAGGATCGTGACACCTTCCAAGCCCAGTTCAGATGGTCTGAAACTTCTCAGATCACATCACATTGTTTCACTTTTTTCTCCATCAAGCTACAAACTCTTGGAAGCATCCAGTTACTAATTAGACAACACATCTGTCTTAGAGTCACCAGGTACAGTGTTACACATGTTTTTTTTCCTTGCAAGTCAAATGTAACTTGTCAGTTTTCCAGGGGCACATAAACCTTCAATCGGGATGAGCCACTTACACGCATGCAGCTGGGGAGTGTGTGAATGAGGTGCGCGATGGCACATCTTCAGACACTGAGAACAGTGAAAGGACAGGAGGAGAAGATCCTGGTCGTGGTTGGCAGGCCAGACTCACGGACGTCCAGCTGGATGTTTAAATATTGATGTCTGATATTCACCGCAGGATTTGTAGTGTGTTTGTCTTCATTTTTACATGGATAAGACATTGATTATTCTAATTAAAGTATGTGGTCAGTCCTGCTGGAGCAAAGGTATCGCCACAGATGTGTGTGCATGTGCGTGCATGTGCGAATGTGTAGGAACATCTGTTAAAACAGAAGTCCTATTGTATTGTAAGGCTTGTGGTGAAGTTTGAGAACAGAGGATCTGGAGTGGTTGGTGGCTGTTAGTTTTCTGTGAATGTTGGTCTACAACAGGGGTGTCCAGTGCTGGTCCTCGAGAACCACAATTCTGCAGGTGTTAGACATTTTCCTGAAAACTCACTCAACATTACCCAAACACACAACTTATGCTGTACCAAAATTAAAGACACAGTTTTATGTGAGTAGGGCTGAAATGCAAATAAACTAGACATAGTGAAAACAACTAGTGGATTTTTGATTGGTGTGTTGAAAGTTATGATGAGAAACATTTTGAAAAATAGCTAAAAACTTAAGGCCTATTAGAAAGAAAAGATATTGCACATTTGGAAACCAGAGGGATTGATTTTTACAGATATAAAAGAAATGGGTTTCTTTTTTTTGGAAACGCTGTCAATATGGACGCCCTCCCAGGTCGTGTGCCCGAGTTTCATAATATGGTTGCGATTGGATGACATGGGCATGTTTTATGAACGATTTTCTAATCCCAGGTGCTCATCTCACGCAGGGGCGTTTAGTAAAAGTTGAAAATCCCAGTTTAAGCTTTTCTCGTGCAGATATTGCAATTGGGGAAATTAAGCTACTGTTTCACAGGGGAGACCATATGCTGCTTCTAATCCCCTTACACTTCTTATTTTAGACACCAGCTACCCCATCCAGTTGAAATTTTAAAGATCAGATGAGTACAAGTTGAAAATCCCAGTTAAAGCTTTTTTCACAGAGATATTGCAATTGGGGAAATCAAGGTACTGTTGCACAGGGGAGACCAAAGACTGCTTTTTAACCACTTGATCATGAAACAGCTATATGAGTATTGGTTATATTTCAAGAAATTAACTGTAAAGAGGGAGTACTGTGAAAACTCAAGTGGGCTACTGCCTATAACATAACTGAAGACAACAGGTTGTCATGCACATCACTAGATCACCTTTGTTCATAGAGGGCTATAAATGACATTCAATGTTAAATTACGTGAGGCGGGACAAGGTGAGGCGGGACCAGGGAAGGCGGGGCCAGGGAAGGCGGGGCCAGAGAAGGCGGTGCGTGGATGGGCTTGGAACCCGTGATAACTGCTTGCAGTTCTAGTTATTATTATTTTTCTTCCCGGTGAAAAGTATCTGGGGAGCCAAAACTACACACGCTGTAATATAGCCACATATATAGGCTGGTACAAAAGTGGTTCATGTAGAGATTTAAGCGCAATGACACATCTCGGACACTAGGGGGCGCTATACCAGAGGGTCAAACTTTTTAGACTGTAGCTTGAGAACCGCTTGGAATAAATTTATGGGACTTGGATCCCCAGATTCCTTGGACCCTCCTGCATCTCCTGATATAGGCCACGCCCATTTGCGCCTAGATAGATTTTTCGCTAGGGGGCGATATATGCAAAACCTATTTTTGTGAACTAGTCCTAGGATTTTTGCCCAATCAGGCTGAAAAATGTACCATATAAACTTCAGACCAAGACAAACAAACGTAAGGAAGCACTTTTTAAAAATATTGTTCTGTTACGAAGTTATGCACAAACAAACATTTTTGAAAAACTAGCTAAAAATTTAAAAGGCCATATCTCGGAAACGACAACAGATAATTGCATCAGCTTCAAAACCCAAGTGCGGAACTTGATTTTCTACTAGCGTACCGAAAGAAAAAATTTTCAGAATCTAGGGGGCGCTATAATCCTGAATTTTTTATATTGGGAAAACCGCTGATCCAATCTTGACACCACTCCCAGGGTATGTAGATAGACCCTCTGTGAGTAAATTCCTAGAATATGGTTACAATTGGATGAAGTGGGCGTGTTTTATTAGCGATTTTCTAATCCCAGGTGCTCAACTCACGCAGGGGCCCAGGACCGCTGATTTTCTTCCCCCCGACCTAACAAAAATGGCCAGGGAGGCTAAACCAAATGTGCAATAATAAAGCCACTAACAGGGCTTGTAGAAAACTTTTTTTGTGTGGACCACAAAAAAAAATGACACTTGTCAGACACTAGGTGGCGCTATACCAATGTCTTTTACGTTTTGGCCTCTAGCTCGTAATCGGCTTGGCGCATCTTAAAGTGCCTTATATCCCCAGATTCCTTGGACCCTCCCAGATTTTATGACATAGGCCACGCCCATTTCCGCCTATAATTTTTTTTTCGCTACAATGCAAAATATACAAAACCTATCTTCGTGAACTTGTCCGTGGGATTTTACCCAATCAGGCTGAAAATCCTACCACAGTTTCTATAGACAGAGAGAAAAAAAACGTATGCAAGCGATTTTTGAAACTTACTTTTCGTTACAAAGTTATATGCGAACTAACATTATGCAAAAACTAGCTAAATGCTTAAAAGGCCACTATTCAAAAACGACAACAGATAATTATATGAAACTCATACACCAACAGGGGAACTTGATTTTCTACTCATGGGCCAAATGAAAAAAAATTTGAAAATTCTAGGGGGCGCTATAACTCGGATTTACTTTATATCACGTACATGGTTTATCAGATATGCCTCAAACTCGCTAGGTATGTTCATAGCATCACTCTGAGCTGATTCTTAGAGGACGGTTCAGATTGGACAAAGTGGACATGTTTTATGTAAACGCCAAACCTTCTTCAGTGAATCTCAAGATAGTCCTTATGAATCCCAAGCATTTTGGTAAAGATTCCCTAAAGATTCTGACTGAATCAGGTTGTCATTGTGTGTACCTGGATGCAAATCAAGTCATTTCAGCTTTTCAACTGCTACTTCTTTAAAAACACATGTCTGAAGTTCACACCTACATTTGCAGTGTGTTTGTCTTCATTTTACATGGTTATTAGCCTACATTGAGCATTTCACTGCATGAAGTATTTCCTCAGTCCTGCTCTACCCAACAAATCTTCACAAATGGATGACTGGCTAAATAAGTTTAGTAACCACTATTAACACAGAAGACCTGTTGTAATTATGTTGCTGGTGAGAGCAAAGGACAGAGGATCTGGAGTGATTTGTCATTCCTGCTGGACCAAGCATATCTTCACAGATGTGTGTATGTCTGAAAAACATTGAGGAATGACTGTTAACACAGAAGTCTGTTTGTATTGATGCTTGTAGTGAATGTTGGAAACAGGATCTGGAAAGGTGCCTAAAAGATTTCTGTGATTGTTGGTCTACATTGTTGGTGTCCACCTCCGGTCTTTGAGGGCCACAATCCTGCATGTATTTAGGTAATCCTGAAAAATCAGTCACGATCAATCCTACACAAAAAAGTCATCCTATACCCGGTAGTTGAGTTGTAAAAAAGTTTCACAGCAGATGAAAAACTCATTAGAGATTCTTATTAATCTACCTTGAACTTAAGAATCTTAGGTAACATATTCACTTATTTTCATTGCCTGATGAGTCTTAATTGGGGAAAACAATATAACCACATGAAGCAGGGGAAGATGGGATTTTTAAACTAGAGGAGAACAAATGATTTCAACTCAATCAGTTCTTTTTGAGTAATTTGGGCTGAAAATGGGAACCAATTTGTGATCATCCCTGAGCCAAATGATTTGACTAAAAAGCCACAAGAGAACTCTTAAGCTAAATCATTTATTAACAGTAAACATTGTCAAAAAAGACCTGATCAATACTAGCCATCCATGATGGAACTGGTGTTTGTCTGAAATGCCAGTAACCTACCAGAACTTCATGCCTTATGCAAAATATATTTCATTTAACAGCTTCTGTTATTAAAATCTTAGTTTTCAGCTCTTCTCGGCAAGACATTGTGATTGGGGAAATAAAGTTGCTGCTTTGCAGGAGACACCCTGGGCTGCTTCCAAACCACTTTCACTTCTTATTTTAGACACTAGCTACCCCATCCAGTTGAAATTTTTAAGATCAGATAAGTGCAAGTTGAAAATCCCAGTTTAAGCTTTTCTCGTGCAGATATTGCAATTGGGGAAATTAAGCTTCTGTTGCACAGGGGAGACCATATGCTGCTTCTAATCCCCTTACACTTCTTATTTTAGACACTAGCTACCCCATCCAGTTGAAATTTTAAGATCGGATTACTGCAAGTTAAAATCCCAGTTTAAGCTTTTCTCGTGCAGATATTGCAATTGGGGAAATGAAGATACTGTTTCAAGGGGAGACCATATGCTGCTTCTAATCCCCTAACACTTCTTATTTTAGACACTAGCTACCCCATCCAGTTAAAATCCATAAGATCAGATGAGTACAAGTTGAAAATCCCAGTTTAAGCTTTTCTCGTGCAGATATTGCAATTGGGGAAATTAAGCTACTGTTTCACAGGGGAGACCATATGCTGCTTCTAATCCCCTTACACTTCTTATTTTAGACACCAGCTACCCCATCCAGTTAAAATTTTAAAGATCAGATTTGTACAAGTTGAAAATCCCAGTTTAAGCTTTTCTGGTGCAGTTATTGCCATTGGGGAAATGAAGCTACTGTTTCACAGGGGAGACCATATGCTGCTTCTTATCCCCAACACTTCTTATTTTAGACACCAGCGACCCCATCCAGTTGAAATTTTTAAGCTAAGTACAAGTTGAAAATCCCAGTTAAAGCTTTTTTCACAGAGATATTGCAATTGGGGAAATCAAGCTACTGTTGCACAGGGGAGACCAAAGACTGCTTTTTAACTACTTGATCATGAAACAGCTATATGAGTATTGGTTTTACTTCAAGGATTTACTGTAAAGAGGGAGTACTGTAAAAATGCAAGTAGGCTACTGCTTATACCATACCTGAAGACAACAGGTTGTCATGCACATCACTAGATAACCTATGTTCATAGAGGGCTATAAATGACTTTCTATTTTTATTGAAGGGAGGCGGGACAAGGTGAGGCGGGGCCAGAGAAGGCGGGGCCAGAGAAGGCGGTGCGTGGATGGGCTTGGAACCCGTGATAACTGCTTGCAGTTCTAGTTTTTCTTTTTTTTTTTTTTTTCTTCGTGAAAAGTTGGGGAGCCAAAACTGCAACGTGTAATATAGCCACATATATAGGTGGTACAAAATGGTTCATGTAGAGATTAAGCGAAATGAAATTGGACACTAGGGGGCGCTATACCAGGGGGTAACTTTTGGCTTTAGCTGAAACCGCTTGGAATAAATATGGGTGGTCCACAGATTCTTGGCCCTCCGCATCTCCTGATATAGGCCACGCCCATTTGCGCTAGATAGATTTTTGTAGGGGGGATATATGCAAACCTATTTTGCTAGTCTAGGATTTTGCCCGATAGGCTGAAAAAATATAACTAAGACCAAGAAAACAATAAGGAAAATTTTTAAAAATTGTAGAAGTTAGCACAAAAACTAACTACTAAAAACAAAAGGCATAAGAAACGAAACAGAAACAGCTAAAAAGTGGGACTTATTTATGATGTTGAAGAAAATTTTAGTTAGGGGGCGCTGTTATCCTGATTTTTGGCGCGTCGCGCCGCAGGGTAGTAGAGGCCTCGAGATAATATAAAAGTAGGTGGAGTGGGCGTGTTTTATAGCAGAACCCAGGGGGGAAAGCCGAGGGGCCCTGGCCGCTATTTTTCTTCCCGCAAAAAGGAGGGGGAAAGGTGAAGCCAAAGGGGTATATATAAAAAAGGTGGCGAAGGTAGATTGGCTAGTGAGGTTGGAGTAAGTGCCTTATATCCCCATTTGGCCCTCCTTTAATAGGCCACGCCCTTCCGCCTATAATTTTTTTTTGTAAGTGAAAATATATTTTTTTGTTTTAAAAGGTTTTATTGGAGGCACAAATAGGTTATTTATGATATTGGGGGTGTAACATTTTTTTTTTGTAGGGGTTTTGGGGTAGTGTGGGCTTTCTAGGTTATGGTAATTTTTTTGTCTGTCTTCTTTTTGTTAGTTTGGAAGGGGAGGTTTCTTTCTTGGGTGTCATTTATTGTTTTAGGGGCAATACCTGGGGAGCACTAAAGGTGGGGGTGTGTGAATGAGGTGGGGGCCTCAGTGAGTAAAGGAGGAGGGAGCGGTGGGGGAGGCGGGTTTTTAATTTTTGTTTTTGTGGGGTTGGTGTCCTGGGGCTCGCCGGGTGGGGGCTATTGTAGAAAGTTGAAAATCCCAGTTTAAGCTTTTCTCGTGAGATATTGCAATTGGGGAAATTAAGCTACTGTTTAAGGGGAGACCATATGCTGCTTCTAATCCCCTTACACTTCTTATTTTAGACACCAGCTACTCCATCCAGTTGAAATTTTAAAGATCAGATGAGTACAAGTTGAAAATCCAGTTAAAGCTTTTCTCAAGGGATATTGCAATTGGGGAAATCAAGGTACTGTTGCAAGGAGAGACCAATGACTGCTTTTTAACCACTTGATCATGAAACAGCTATATGAGTATTGGTTATATTTAAGAAATTAACTGTAAAGAGGAGTACTGTAAAAACTCAAGTGGGTACTGCTATAACATAACTGAAGACAACAGGTTGTCATGCACATCACTAGATCACCTTTGTTCATAGAGGGCTATAAATGACATTCTATGTTAAATTACGTGAGGCGGGACAAGGTGGGAGGACAGAGAAGGGGGGCCAGAGAAGGCGGGGCCAGGGAAGGCGGGGCCAGAGAAGGCGGTGCGTGGATGGGCTTGGAACCCGTGATAACTGCTTGCAGTTCTAGTTTTATTTTGTTCCGCCCGCGGGCGCGCGGGCCCGCTTGCGTGCAACGCGGTTCCCAGCCTCCAGCGTGCTGGAACCCTATTGTTTTTGCTTCGTTTTTTCTTCTTATTATTATTATTATTCCGCCGCCGTAAATGCATGTGGGGAGGCAAAACTGCACACGATGTAATATAGCCACATATATAGGCTTGTACATATAGTTCCGAGGTGGTCAGAGCAGAAAAATTACACATGTCAGACACTAGGTGGCGCTATACCAGGGGGTCAAACGTTTTGGCCTCTAGCTCGAACACCGCTTGGAATAAATTTATGGGACTTGGATCCCCAGATTCCTTGGACCCTCCTGCATCTCCTGATATAGGCCACGCCCATTTGCGCCTATAAAATTTTTTCGCTAGGGGGCGATATTTGCAAAACCTATTTTTGTAAACTAGTCCTCAGGATTTTGCCCAATCAGGCTGAAAATTGTGTCACATAAACTAGAGACCAAGAGAAAAAAACGTAAGGAAGCACTTTTTTGAAATGTTGTTCTGTTACAAAGTTATGCACAAACAAACATTTTTGAAAAACTAGCTAAAAACTTAAAAGGCCATATCTCGGAAACGACAACAGATAATTGCATCAGCTTCAAAACCCAAGTGCGGAACTTGATTTTCTACTAGCGTACCGAAAGAAAAAAATTTTCAGAATCTAGGGGGCGCTATAATCCTGAATTTTTTATATTGGGAAAACCGCTGATCCAATCTTGACACCACTCCCAGGGTATGTAGATAGACCCTCTGTGAGTAAATTCCTAGAATATGGTTACAATTGGATGAAGTGGGCGTGTTTTATTAGCGATTTTCTAATCCCAGGTGCTCAACTCACGCAGGGGCCCAGGACCGCTGATTTTCTTCCCCCCGACCTAACAAAAATGGCCAGGGAGGCTAAACCAAATGTGCAATAATAAAGCCACTAACAGGGCTTGTAGAAAACTTTTTTTGTGTGGACCACAAAAAAAATGACACTTGTCAGACACTAGGTGGCGCTATACCAATGTCTTTTACGTTTTGGCCTCTAGCTCGCAAACGGCTTGGCGCATCTTAAAGTGCCTTATATCCCCAGATTCTTTGGACCCTCCCAGATTTTATGACATAGGCCACGCCCATTTCCGCCTATAATTTTTTTTTCACTACAATGCAAAATATACAAAACCTATCTTCGTGAACTTGTCCGTGGGATTTTACCCAATCAGGCTGAAAATCCTACCACAGTTTCTATAGACAGAGAGAAAAAAACGTATGCAAGCGATTTTTGAAACTTACTTTTAGTTACAAAGTTATATGCGAACTAACATTATGCAAAAACTAGCTAAATACTTAAAAGGCCACTATTCAAAAACGACAACAGATAATTATATGAAACTCATACACCAATAGGGGAACTTGATTTTCTACTCATGGGCCAAAGGAAAAAAAATTGAAAATTCTAGGGGGCGCTATAACTCGGATTTACTTTATATCACGTACATGGTTTATCAGATATGCCTCAAACTCGCTAGGTATGTTCATAGCATCACTCTGAGCTGATTCTTAGAGGACGGTTAAGATTGGACAAAGTGGACATGTTTTATGTAAACGCCAAACCTTCTTCAGTGAACCTCAAGATAGTCCTTATGAATCCCAAGCATTTTGGTAAAGATTCCCTAAAGATTCTGACTGAATCAGGTTGTCATTGTGTGTACCTGGATGCAAATCAAGTCATTTCAGCTTTTCAAATGCTACTTCTTTAAAAACACATGTCTGAAGTTCACACCTACATTTGCAGTGTGTTTGTCTTCATTTTACATGGTTATTAGCCTACATTGATCATTTCACTGCATGAAGTATTTCCTCAGTCCTGCTCTACCCAACAAATCTTCACAAATGGATGACTGGCTAAATAAGTTTAGTAACCACTATTAACACAGAAGACCTGTTGTAATTATGTTGCTGGTGAGAGCAAAGGACAGAGGATCTGGAGTGATTTGTCATTCCTGCTGGACCAAGCATATCTTCACAGATGTGTGTTTGTCTGAAAAACATTAAGGAATGACTGTTAACACAGAAGTCTGCTTGTATTGATGCTTGTAGTGAATGTTGGAAACAGGATCTGGAAAGGTGCCTAAAAGATTTCTGTGATTGTTGGTCTACATTGTTGGTGTCCACCTCCGGTCTTTGAGGGCCACAATCCTGCATGTATTTAGGTAATCCTGAAAAATCAGTCACGATCAATCCTAAACAAAAAAGTCATCCTATACCCGGTAGTTGAGTTGTAAAAAAGTTTCACAGCAGATGAAAGAACTCATTAGAGATTCTTATTAATCTACCTTGAACTTAAGAATCTTAGGTAACATATTCACTTATTTTCATTGCCTGATGAGTCTTAATTGGGGAAAACAATATAACCACATGAAGCAGGGGAAGATGGGATTTTTAAACTAGAGGAGAACAAATGATTTCAACTCAATCAGTTCTTTTTGAGTAATTTGGGCTGAAAATGGGAACCAATTTGTGATCATCCCTGAGCCAAATGATTTGACTAAAAAGCCACAAGAGAACTCTTAAGCTAAATCATTTATTAACAGTAAACATTTTCAAACAAAGATCTGATCAATACTAGCCATCCATGATGGAACTGGTATTTGTCTGAAATGCCAGTAACCTACCAGAACTTCATGCCTTATGCAAAATATATTTCATTTAACAGCTTCTGTTTTTAAAATCTTAGTTTTCAGCTCTTCTCGGCAAGATATTGTGATTGGGGAAATAAAGTTGCTGCTTTGCAGGAGACACCCCTAGGCTGCTTCCAAACCACTTTCACTTCTTATTTTAGACACTAGCTACCCCATCCAGTTGAAATTTTTAAGATCAGATTAGTGCAAGTTGAAAATCCCAGTTTAAGCTTTTCTCGTGCAGATATTGCAATTGGGGAAATTAAGCTACTGTTTCACAGGGGAGACCATATGCTGCTTCTAATTCCCGTTAAACTTCTTATTTTAGACACCAGCTACCCCATCCAGTTGAAATTTTTAAGATCAGATGAGTGCAAGTTGAAAATCCCAGTTTAAGCTTTTCTCGTGCAGATATTGCAATTGGGGAAATTAAGCTACTGTTTCACAGGGGAGACCATATGCTGCTTCTAATCCCCTTACACTTCTTATTTTAGACACCAGCTACCCCTTCCAGTTGAAATTTTTAAGATCAGATTAGTACAAGTTGAAAATCCCAGTTTAAGATTTTCTCGTGCAGATATTGCAATTGGGGACATTAAGCTTCTGTTGTACAGGGGAGACCATATGCTGCTTCTAATCCCCTTACACTTCTTATTTTAGACACTAGCTACCCCATCCAGTTAAAATTTTTAAGATCAGATTAGTACAAGTTGAAAATCCCAGTTTAAGCTTTTCTCGTGCAGTTATTGCCATTGGGGAAATGAAGCTACTGTTTCACAGGGGAGACCATATGCTGCTTCTAATCCCCTTACACTTCTTATTTTAGACACCAGCTACCCCATCCAGTTGAAATTTTTAAGATAAGAATAGGTAAAGTTGAAAATCCCAGTTTCAGCTTTTCTCGTGCAGATATTGCATTTGCGGAAATTAAGCTACTGCTTCACAGGGGAGACCACATGCTGCTTTTTAACCACTTGATCATGAAACAGTTATATGAGTATTGGTTATATTTTAAGAAATTAACTGTAAAGAGGTAGTACTGAAAAAACTCAAGTAGGCTACTGCCTATAACATAACTGAAGACCTGAACAGGTTATCATGCAGATCACTAGATCACCTATGTTCAAAGAGGGCAATAAATGACATTCTATGTTGATTGAAGGGAGGCGGGACAAGGTGAGGCGGGACCAGGGAAGGCGGGGCCAGAGAAGGCGGTGCGTGGATGGGCTTGGAACCCGTGATAACTGCTTGCAGTTCTAGTTATTATTATTATTATTCTTCTTCTGGAAAACTCTGTGGGGAGGCAAAACTGCACATGCTGTAATATAGCCACA
>JALJCO010004566.1:0-118332 GCA_023101725.1 Atherinomorus stipes
AGCTTAGATGCTCAGGTAAATGTACTGGAGTAAAAGTACTGATTTTTCTCAGAAAATGTAGTGAAGTAAAGTAAAAGTAATCAGAAATAGAAGTAGTAAAGTAAGGTACAAATATGAAAAAATACTACTTAAGTAAAGTAACGAAGTATTTTTACTTAGTTACTATACAACACTGGTTACTACACGATGGTAAACATCACCCTGGAACTACTTTTGACAGACATGATGCGACACGATGGTAAATATCACCGTGAAACTACTTTTTACAGAAGTGTCGCTACACGATGATGAACATCACCGTGGAACTACTTTTTACAGACATGTTGCTACATGACGGTAAATATCACCCTGGAACTACTTTTTACAGACGTGTTGCTACATGACGGTAAATATCACCCTGGAACTACTTTTTACAGACGTGTTGCTACATGATGGTAAATATCACCCTGGAACTACTTTTTACAGACGTGTCGCTACATGACGGTAAATATCACCCTGGAACTACTTTTTACAGACGTGTTGCTACATGATGGTAAATATCACCCTGGAACTACTTTTTACAGACGTGTCGCTACATGACGGTAAATATCACCCTGGAACTACTTTTTACAGACGTGTTGCTACATGATGGTAAATATCACCCTGGAACTACTTTTTACAGACCTGTCGCTACATGACGGTAAATATCACACTGGAACTACTTTTTACAGACGTGTTGCTACATGACGGTAAATATCACCCTGGAACTACTTTTACAGACGTGTTGCTACATGACGGTAAATATCACCCTGGAACTACTTTTTACAGACGTGTTGCTACATGACGGTAAATATCACCCTGGAACTACTTTTTACAGACGTGTTGCTACATGACGGTAAATATCACCCTGGAACTACTTTTTACAGACGTGTTGCTACATGATGGTAAAAATCACCCTGGAACTTCTTTTTACAGACGTGTTGCTACATGACGGTAAATATCACCCTGGAACTACTTTTTACAGACGTGTTGCTACATGACGGTAAATATCACCCTGGAACTACTTTTTACAGACGTGTTGCTACATGATGGTAAAAATCACCCTGGAACTTCTTTTTACAGACGTGTTGCTACATGATGGTAAAAATCACCCTGGAACTACTTTTTACAGACGTGTTGCTACATGATGGTAAAAATCACCCTGGAACTTCTTTTTACAGACCTGTCGCTACATGACGGTAAATATCACCCTGGAACTACTTTTTACAGACGTGTTACTACATGATGGCAAATATCACCCTGGAACTACTTTTTACAGACGTGTTACTACACGATGGTAAATATCACCGTGGATTCAAGATGAACTCATATTATTAATACTTTTTTTGCATTTGAGACATTGTATTGTTAATATGAGTTTATGAGCTTAACATTCTTTTTTTTTTATACATACAGTCACTATTTTTGTTGTTGTTGGTTTTGTAGACTTATCTATTGAACTAAATATAGTCATAAATTTCATTCAGACAACTCCTGGGAGGGGACGGGTGTCACACCTGAGACCTGGAAGTAACCAGATCATACTGCAGAGCATCCAGATCACGGATGAGCTGCTCATCCTGCAAGGTCAGGCCGGCATTCTCTTGTCTCACACAGCCCACCTTCATCCTCGCAGAGACGGACTCCATTCCCGCTGAGGCAACCTGAACATCAGTGGACAGCAGAGGTGAGTTAGTCTGACCTGTCTGGGTAGCTTGTGGTAACTGTCTACCTCAGTAAATGCAGTATCACCTTAGAGTTGCTGGACTGTCAGCAGCAGCTACTCTCCCACCTCTCTGACTTAGAGGCCTCTCCTGGTTTGAAGTGAGGAACATCACATCTCTGAGGCTCTTGGAAACTCAGATCACACGCATCATCATAACCTTTAAACTGGCTTAAGAAAGGATCGATGAAGACATAGAGGAGGAAAGAAGAGAGGAATGAAAACAGTAAATTATACCTCAGTTGAAGTAATTTTTACATTTAATCCAGGCTATCTCACCTCAAACTCATGAAATCCCTGGTTAAATCCTCCTTGTTCTCAAACATCAGTGACGTATTTACGTCGATCATCAACTGACGTCAATCAACAACTAGCTACACCTGTCGAGGCTAGCTTTTAGATCCCCAAAGTAACGTTTCTAACTCAAGTCCATAGCTGGAAAGTGACATAAAAACAGATCAATAACTAGTTAATGTAAAGCAAACACAGTGCTGACGGAAGATTACCAACATGCAAACATAAACACCTTCTGTCAAAGTAAACAAACATCCTCAGAGCAACAGGTGACTAGCTACATCACTGTTAACATGATCGTTGTCTCTAGAAGAAAAAAAACTAAATTACGTCAGTTCGCGTTATTGGCTGAATGAAATATTAACTTCGTTGTACTGACGCTACGAAACAAATTGCGTATTTGCAACTTCTCTCAGTTCTATTCGGTTACTATACGTGTGTTTGCGGTAGGAAGCTTCCACAACGGTTTCTAAACTTAGTCTCCGCCCACATCTCAACAACGTGCTTTCTAATTGGATAAGATGGATTAATGTGTAACGTGATTGGTGGACGACGGTTTGCATCTGAACAAAGGCGCGTGCTGTTGAACTAGAAAATAGACTTTTATGTTATTCATATACTACTACTACGACTACTACTACCAATAATAATAATAATAATGATAGCCAGATCCTGTATCATCCTTTATATATATATATATATATATATATATATATATATATAGATATATATACATGAGTGTATATATATATATATATATATATATATATATATTTATATCACATCATGTATATATATCTATATATATATATATATATATATATATATATATATGTATGTATGTATACACGATAACCATTTTTTAAAACTGATACCAATAACCTATAAATTTCCGCTCCTAAAGGTCGATACAGATAACCGATACTGATAACACAAATGCATACGGATACCAAATGAAAATTTCAACTGTATGGGGTAGTTCGTGTCTAAAATAAGATGAGGAAAGTGGTTCGGAAGCAGCTCGGGGCCTCGCATGTGAAGCAGAAGTTTTCTTTCCCCAATCGCAATATCTCAGCAAGAAAAGCTTAAAAGTGGGATTTTCAACTTCTTCTGAATTATAATTTAGCGAAGAATTGCTTTTAAATCTTTTTTTTTTTTAAGTTTTAAAAAACAAACAATATCCCAAACAAATTGGAGCACCTTGCTTATTAACAGCCAGGGGGTGCAGAAGTATGATTGGAGGTTACCTCAAGAGCCCCATCATGCTTGTTTACTTGTTTTATATGTTAATATTTCTTGTAAACCACACTTTAAATTTAATGTCATGACTTTCATGAAAAAAAAAATTATGTATCATTTCTTTTCAATTACAACTGATATGTTTTCTTATTTGATAGGAGGGTATGAATAATTTTGAGGACTGTATATGTAAATAAAAAAATAAGACAGTATCCTAGAACCAAGAACCAGGGGCTGTGACAAAAGAATTGTGCTCCCATGCTGATATTTGACAGTTTAACTGATCATGATTAATATACTGTACCAATGAGCCTATTTAATTTGCTCCATATTGACATGATGGCATCACACAGTTGCTGCATCAGTGATGAGAATCTATCTGGTGACATGATGCATTATCCTGCTGGAGGCAGCATCTGTGGTTATAAAGGGATGGACATGGTCAGCAACAATACTCAGGTAGGCTGTGGTGGTTAAACCGCCACGTGGACCAAGAAAATCCCACATCATAACACCAGCAGCAGCCTGAAGCCTTGATCCAAGGCAGGAGGGATCCATGTTTTCACGATGTTTCCAGCAGATTCTGAGCCGAGCATCTGAATGTGGAGCTGAAATGGAGACTTATCGGACCAGCAACGTTTCTCCATCTTCTATCGTTCAGTTCTGGTGAGTCTGTGACAGGAGTGGCACCCGGTGTGGTCTTCTGCTGCTGCCATGTGGTTACATATACACCCGTTTTAGCCAAAGTATCACAGACATTATACAATCAGCTGTGCCTCTCTTCATGCAATTCAAGTTTCAAAGATATGTGCAGTGATGTGTAGACAGAAGACAAGTTAACTCATGTTAAAGCAACAGCTCAAATTATCAGCTTTATTCATACTTTAACAAAAACAGGTTCACAAGTAGCACGTCAACCTATATAATGTATAAAAATGTATCAAGAAAAATCTCAAAAGACAAAGAAAACGTTACATGTAAGTTCTTTGGCTACAGAGGCCGGATGGAGGCCGGTGGTAGCAACACGTAGGCCGAGACAGTGAACATGGAGAACATCTCTACAATGAAGACGGGTCCGTATCAAAAGCATCCGTTCAACTTGACAAAAACACACACATCTCCAAAAAGAGATGACCACACAAACTGAATATTTACCTGTTGCCATAACATACAGCATCTGAACTTTTCCAGTGGTCGTTTTCTGACAGCAAAAAGAAGAAATTTTGCTTCATAAAAAAGGTATAAGGTGGTACAAAGTCATGGCAAATCTGATATTAAAACACTGCAACAACATTAACTGAACAACCTCGTCCCAGTCTACAATGCACACAATGCAGTGAAGTTTGGGGTTATATCCTGAGTAAGCTTGCTGTAAAAACAAAAACCTTTTAAAAAGTACATTTTTTTTGGTGCCCACCACCAAAAACTTAACGCAGAAGCATCGTGGACAACGATGCTGAGTTTTCTAATGAGAACTGATCAGTCCCAGAGTTGCATATGCAGCAGCAAACGATGACATCACCGGGGCTTTAACATTCATCCTTTACACTTCTGTAACTATGAAACTAAAATTTAATTTTAATCAGTTTCAAATCAGAAAGCTTAAAAGAAACTAAATTCCTGGGAGTAAATAAGAATGAATTTAGCATAGGTTAGAAATGCTGCCTTGGGTCAAGCTTTAATAAATCGGTTTAAAAAAGGAGATGATTGCCTAATAAAACAGAATATGTGCAAGTAAGTCCAGAAATGAGAACAAATAATAAGAGGGATAATAAATGTAGAATAGTTTCATATAAAATAAACATCTGCAGCAGCACACCTCGTTGTTTTGAGCTCTCGCCTCGTTTTCTAACAGAGCTGAAGGGTACGTCTGCCAAAGGCAACAAGAGGTACTCGTGCTGGGATAAGAGAGAGAGAGAGGGGGGGGCATGTTTTTATTCATCACATTCTGGAAGGAGGAGGGAAAAAAGGCTTAACTCTTCACCGTTTCAATAAGCTGCACTATTATGAAGAAACTTCCCCACTTTCTCTTATCCCGTTAGCTTCACCAGTCATTACCTGACCAATCGCGTGCGGTCAGGATAAAGACTGGAAAGAAAAAAGCGCATCACTGGATTAAAATAATCTGAAAGCCTACAGGTGCAGTCAGCAGATCCATTATTTACACCTTAGAGAAACGGAGGCTTCTGTAAACCACAATAATACAAATACTGCTGGTTTAGTGACACCGCTACGTCTTAATAATACACGCTGAACCAGTAGGCTTACAGGCAGAAATGACTCAGCTAAACTAAACGAAGGCATTTAGATTAGTTAATGCTGTAATTACAGGCCACCAGCGCCGCGCCGGCAGGTCTGAAGTGGTGATGCCGGCACCGAGAGGCCTACGAGGCGGTGACTCCTTCCCACTCCACCAAATACTGCACCTTGCCATCCAGGGTGACCCGTCGGGCCAGGACTTTGTACTTCTCGCCGCAAGCCAGACGCCCCGCGGCTCCGAAGTAATTGCTAATGGAGCTCTTGAGGTGCGAGAGCTGACTGCTGGGGTCCATGCCGTGAACTATTTCTGCAGAGTGAAGTCCGGGGAGGCCGCCCAGCATCTCTGCGGCTGAGGGGTTTGTGTCCGGCAGGCTGGGAGGGGGGATCTCTGGGTTGGGGGGCTGCAGGGCCCGTCGTGGCCGTCCACGTTTTCTTTTCAATGGTGGAGCGCGGATACGCACGTTGCCGGCGGATGTGTGCGTCTTGCTGGAACTGCAGAGGCTGGTGGGAAAAGAGGAAAACTGGTTCATTCGCTCAGTTAAGAGACTTTGCATTTGGTCACTGATGGGAGATATGGAACAAAAAAATGTACAACATGATTTCAGGTTTTTGTCACGATAACGATAGGTGACGGTAAAAAATATCAGCCTAATCGTTTGTATCATAAATCCATCACTACATTCTGTCTTGAGAGCCCTAAAATAATACTAGAGGCCACTAAGCTACATAAATTAAGTTCAAGTTATACACCTGTACTGCAGAACTGTACAGATATGAAACAAGTCTGAAATATGAGAACAAGTTTGACATTTATTCAAATCAAACTACATATAGCACTTTTCATGCATAAAAACAATACAAAGTGCTTCACATGATAAAACAATTTACCTCAAAATACTGTGGATAAAAACAAAACAGATTCATGCATACACTCTGGTCCTGGTCAGAACTCGTGCTGCAGAGTTCTGAAGTAATTGTAATGTAGAGATACTTTTTTGGGGGGGGACCAGAGAGCAGGACTTTACAGTAATTAATTTTCTGGAATTAAAAGCATGCATCAGCAACTCTGCGCTGGCAAGAGAGAGAAATGGGCGGAGTCTGGAAATGTTTTTAAGGGCAGAGACACACCAGACAGACTGCAGACTGTTGCGGTCGTCGCCAGAAAATGGGGTCGGGCTGATCAATCGGCTTCGGTCTCGCCGACACAGTGAGAAAAGTGCCCAAGAACACATCGAGCCGACTCCAGACCCTGGTGTACCTTTTGCGCGTGCGCACAATATAATGTCGCCACGACAGCAGGCGGTGCTGATCTATATTGTGGCCTCAAAAACCGCAAATGACGGAGCATTTCTCGAGACGAAAACACGTAAAGGCTGCTGCTGTTTGCAGAGAGCGAGGACTGCTAGCTAAGGTCCCAATACGATGCCAAACAATGTGAGAGTTTGCATTATGTCGGCTCTTCATCTAGTTTGTTTACCTTCCCTTCAGATCTTCTTGTTTGCCGATTCGCTAGCAATATGATTGGTCGGCCCATCACCAACTGAACGACTGGGCGACGCAGATTATACATGTTAAATCGGCTGAAAAGAACGCCAACGGTATTGGCGATGGCTGCAGACGGGCAACGACACAGAACATACCAAACTGACTCACGACCCCAATTTCAGACGACTCCACCAGATGGATGAAAATCGGCCCAGTGTGTTTCTGCCTTGAGATAATAGAATCCTGTCTTTGTTACTTTTCTTATGTGTAGAATAAAATTCAGCTCAGAGTCAAAGAGAACACCCAGGTTTCTCACACACTCAGAGGGTTTAAAATGAAATGATCTCTCTATTGTCTTCAGGACCGATGATTAAAACTTCAGTCTTGTCCTTGTTGAGCTGTAAGTTCTCTGCCATCCATGACTTTATATCTAAAGTAGTTTAAAAGGGTGTTAACTGGCTCTACGTCATCAGGAGACATGGTGATGTAAAGCTGGGTATCATCAGCATAGCGGTGAAAATCAAGCCAGTGTCTCGTGATGACATCCCCAAATGGTAACATGCACAGATTAAAAAGTATTGGGCCTAAAATTGATCCTTGGGGAGCCCCTCACTTAATTTCATGAGTTCCTGAGGAGCATGTATCCGTGCTTACAACAAACCAATCTGTGAGATAGGAATAAAACCATTTTAGAACAGTACCTGGGCGGCCCACCAGACTTCTCAGCCTGTTTCATAAAATCTGGTGATCTACTGTATCAAAAGGTAGCACGCAGGTCTAATAGCACCAGCATAGAAAGTTTCTGTGCATCCAAGTTGACAAATGGTGCAAACACCAAAAATAACTATATGAATAACTGTAAGATACAACCTGATAAATTGAATTTATTGTTTATCGGGAGATGACAAATCATTGCCATGAGGAATTTCTTTGACGACAAACCGCACACAATAACATATCGCCCATCCCTATCACCAACATGCTGATATACAGCTTCAGTTTCATAGCATGCATCACCTGGACTGTCTTGAAATGCTAGTTGAGGTAGTTTCTGAGGTGCTGAGAGTGCCGATGGATTCCACGTCTGATGTTGGAGAAAACAGCAAAGATCTGTCACCTCTGGTGTTGGAAGGAGAAAGAAAAGAGTTTAGAAACCAGGAAATGCTCCGAAAAAACAACTGGCTGTTCTGTGAAGTAGAGGTATACCAATATATCAGCCAGCCAATATTTTAGGCAAATATTTGCGGGTTTTTTGCAGGTGTCCGCATCGGCCGATATGACAGGTGTGTTGGCCGATACCGCCCCTCGGAATAATTTACAGACAAGCATCTATACAGGCAGCAGATTTTTATATAGTCATCCTCAAAATTATTTATACCCTCTAATAAAATAAAAGGCTAAATTCACAAAAGTAATTCAAATAACAAGAAACTAATAAGAAATAAAAATTTACCAAATTATGATTTGGTGAAATTAAACCTTGGTTTTGAATTGTGGTGGGAAATAATAATAATAAAAAAACAACAACAACAAAAAAAAAAAAAACTGTCCCAGACGCATTAGAGCACCTTACCCATGAACAGTTTGTCAACAGGTTGGGCATGTAACGGTATGAAAATTTCACTTCACGGTTACACTGACCAAAATGACCATGATTATTATCTGTGGTATTGCTGAAATGTGCTCAAAAATTTTCAAAACTTACATGTACACATAATGAAATCATTTCACACAGTTTTATAAAATAAAAAAAAAAAACAAGCATAATACAAAACAAATATAGAAAAACAAATAAAATTCTAAATAATTAAAGTTTCCTCTCCGCATCATTAGGAAAATCCAAAATACATTGAGACTTTGTCGTTTAGGGCTGGGCGATACGATATATATTGTCTGGATGATAGAAAATCTTTTATCGTTTCATATGAAGCTCTATCGATTATACATTAATATGCTCTATTCTGCAGTGTTTAATCAAGATGCACCGCGTGCACACGCACGCTGCAAACAAACATGGAGAGAGACGATGGCGGATCTTTCAGACGGGTGTAATTAGACTAATTCTTAACAAGATGACCAGCCGACCCAAACTGAGGCTTTTATCTAAAAGAGAGACGACTTCTGTCGCATGGATGTGGTTTGGATATAAAAAGACCAACAACAGAAAGACGTCCCCAAGAGCCGGGATACCTTCTGTTGTCTGGTCCATGTCCTGCATGCACACGGTGGCACGTGTCCGTACACGCGGTGCATCTTGACAAATAAAACACTGCAGTAAAGCACCTAATCGCGATTACTGCCAGATGTTAACGTGACCAACACATCACGCTGAGAAAAAATTAAATAAAACATTTAGTACCGACTACCATTATTTTTTTCAGTAGATGATTTGAAACAGCATTTCCATATTGCAATTTAAATCCAAATTATATATTAACTGAATTATTGAATTGAACCTCCCCACCCCCCAAAAAACTATCGTATGTATATCATTCATGATATAAGATTAGTTATATCGTGATATGTGATTTTAGTCATATCACACAGCCCCATCGTCCTTTCTGTCCTAACATTGCAAACTGTGTCTAAGTGAATACTGCTGCTTTTCCAGGCAATGAGCAGCATCACTGTAAGTTTTTCAAAGTGCGATAACGTTTTTCCAATATTTAAAATCTAAAACGGTAATACTAATAGTCAGGAATTATACTGTGATGTTTTTTTTTTTTTACAAAATTTTAGTTTCGGAGCCCCATCATGCTTGTTTACTTGTTAAATTTTTTGTGTTTTTAATATTTCCTTTCAAACCATGACTCAAAATCGATGATGATTTTCATAGATTTTTTTTAATTAGCACTTTTGTCAAGTTGAACTTATTTCACTGACAGATGATTTTCCCCCCCTCCTTTAATGTAATGGTATGAATAATTTTGAGGAATGCCAGCCAGATGTTCAAAATGAACTCCTCTGGCTGAGTTAAGGATATTTTGGGATCTTTACTCTCGGAGCAGAAAATAGTTGTATCTCTAAAAACATGAAAAATACAACCTCACAGTTGTCCGAATATATCGATATCAGTTGATTGGAAATTGACAGCTGGACAATATCAGGTATTGGTAAAAAAAAAAAAAAAAAAAAAAAAGCCAATATTGGACATCTCTACTTATAATTACTCTATTTCACGCCTTCATTACTCGTCCATCCAGCCTTCAGTCAGTGATGCAACATGAGGAAGCTGCCAGTAAATTACCCGTCCAACATCCTGCAGCTGCTCACTTACTTGATGGAGGTGAAGTGATCCAGCGCATGGGGCTCCAGTGAGAGGGGCTTTCTCATTTCCTGCCACAGCAACATTAAAATGATCAGCACTTAAATGTTTAACTGTTTCACAAACATGGCCATTCATGCACACAATAAAAGCGGTTACACCCAACTCACACCTGCAAACACAAAGAAAAAGAAAACACACGCACCTGGGACAAGAGCTTAGTGGAGCGTTGCGGTTTCGCCAGACACTCCAGAGAATGCAATCCTTGCTTCCCCTCTCTCTTTTTCTTCTTCTTTTTCTTCTCTGTGCCGTTGGTAAAAGCACTGTAGCTTGTCGAGCAAGAACAACATTAAAAACAGCCAGATGAGAGAAGGAAAACTTCATTCATCCTCGCTTTGTGCTGGTTTTAGAAAAACTTAAGCATTAGGAAAATTAGTAAAGGGTGGGTCTTCCAGCGTGGTTGCATTTGTGGTTTCTAAAAGCTGGAATCAGTCTACCATTTTTCATGTAAAAAGCATGTGATGGACAAAGCGTCCAACGTCTCTGTGAAACACGGCAGTAGCATCTTACCGAGTGCCAAACATGGCCTTCCTGGACCTGCATCCCTTGATGGTGAACTCATGCGCCGCCGTCTCCATCACCCCGTCATCCGGCTCGTCGCAGTTGGGCGCAGCAGGAGGAAAACGGATCCTTAAACCAAACAAATGCTTCTTTTTCTTCACCTCCTTCGCGGACATGAACCTGGAAGAGATAAAAGAAAAGATCGTGAGTGAGGCAGAAACACAAAGAATGAGAATAAATCCCAGAGGTTGAGAGTTTAAGAAGTGATGGATCAACTTACAAGCAGCTATTGTTGTTCAAGGCCTTAAAAACGTGTTCATATCGCTCAGTTATTGGCGTGTCGGCGAGCTATAAACACAGGAACAGAGCCGATCAACCAGAAAGCCACATGGCTGCACTATCCGTCTATGGGGAGGGATTTATCATCCCAGCCCAGATTATAACTGCAGGAGAAGAAAGGGTGTTTTCCTGGAGCACCAGCACTGAGAAGGACCATCTATGACGTGGAGGACGGGTCTCACCTCTCCAAGCTGCAGCAGCTCCCAGTTATTATTGACGTAAGCCATCAACTCCCTCCCAGAGTCAAAATACTTCTTCTTGTGAATCACACTCAAGTTGTACAGGCTGAGGTGGGTGACGTCCTTCCTGAAAGATTTTTGTAGAAACCTTTTAGTCTCCTTTCAAAACCTGAATGACCTTCAAGGTTCCACTTATGAACTTGGATGAAAGTTTTTATCTCTCAGTCCTAAAACCCCAAAGTCTCACTTTTTATACGATACCAGCTTTATTCATAGAGAACTTTAAAAACAACCACAGCTGCACATAACCCAGAGTTCTGTCAGGTTTTAGTGAATTAAATTGAAGACTTTTTAAAAAGACCTTTTAATACCTTTATAAATTTAAGACCAACATAGTGCACCATTAGAAACAATCAAATAATCCCAGAAATTCAAAATAGCGGTGGGACTTAAAAAATAAAAATTTTATCAATTACAGGGATTGTAATTCATCTATTTTGTTTAATCGCATAATTGCTCCAAAAGTCACTTTTAAAAAAAATGGATTTTAGTGAACAACTGAATCAAATAATAGACAATATTAACTCAAGCCCTACCAGCTAGGGCCTTAAATTTTAAGTTAAGAATTTTAGACATTTTTAGACTGTTTAAGAGTCTGCAAGAACCCTGATAACCAGATACTACAAGCGATGACAAACTAAAAAACAAAAAAGATAAACACATCAGGTGTAAACCTTTTTATACCCTAGAACTGAGCCCTGTGGGACTCCAGACAGGAGTGCAGGAAGGGTACAACCCTAAAATATTGACACAAAGGACCTGCCAGCCAGATAAGACTGAAACACATCTGGTGCCGCATCACAAATAACCACAAATCTATTCAAGCGGGATATCAAAATGTTGTGGTCCAGAGTCAAATGCAGCAGATGGGTAAGAAAAATTAATACGATGTACTCACCAGTATCACATGCTAAGAGGATATCATTAACTACTTTTAATTAAGCCGATTCTGTGCTAAAGAGATCTTTAAAACCCGACTGATCTCCAGTGTGCCATCATCCATGAGTGAATGTGCTAGAATACAGTCCCCAATCACAATCTCTATAACCATAAGTTATCGGGACAAGTCGTCATGATATCGGACTTAGCAGAATGATTTCCTGTTATCGGCCAGATAATTATCGAGCACCCCTAACCGTTACTGCAGTTCCCTGTAGAGCTGAACGATTAATCGCATTTGCGATTAAATTGCAATTTTAATTAGCACAATTTTGTAATTGCGCCATCATGCGATCTTCCCGCATGCGCAATCTGTGGCACATGCAGAAAAAATGTTGCTTTCACGTTCAGGCTTCCCCACCAGACGTTTTATCTGTGTGTTAGGGTTAAGATCACTCACCAGTCAAGAGGCAGTCTGTGGAGGTATTCTGGTCCACCGTTGCAAACTGAACAGATAAACACATAAAACCTGAAGACAAAAAAAAAAAAAGCATCTCATCAGCTGCTTTATTAAACTGTTTATGGCTCATGTCGGCCATCTGAACTCCGCTCACGGATGCGGTGTAAAGCCGGGGTAAAGGATGCTCAAGACTGGGTTCAGCAGCAAGAAATAAATGAACGGTGCAACTGTTATAATAATTAAAAAATAATTAAAAATATAATAATTAAAAAGGGACATGAGCAGAGCAGACCTTTAAAACAGACAAAACACACTTTTCATTTTATTGAAACACCAAACATTTCTGCATGAGCACAATAAAATGGATGATACCACATTTTTAAATATCAACACAATATTGGCATTAAGGCTGGGGAAAAAAAAAAAAAATCGATACACTGAAATATCGCAATATTTTCATATGCCGATATATCGATATGTAAAAATGTGGGATCGATCTATTTTACTAATGAAATCTCGCGAGATTTCGTTCTTCAGTCAAGAAATCCCGTGGGTTTTCGTGAAATCTTGCGAGATTTCACCGTTATCTTACAAAAAAAATAAAATAGATCAATACTGCATTTTTGAATCTCTATATGAAATCTGTATATGAAAACATTGCGATATTTCAGTGTATTGATATCGCCTCTCACTCCTATAACCCAGATGCACAGAAAACATGATGTCACAGCAGCGACAAAGTTGTGAAAAACTGACAAAGGAAAGGAGATTGAGAAAACGTGAACAACTGCAGAGACGACCTAGCCCCCCCCTAAATGTCTGTACCTGTCTCCGTAGAGCATGGGCATCTGCAAGCAATGGAGGCAACTTTCATGGAACCACTGCCGACACTGGTTACACTGCAGCATCTTCAGGTACCAGCTGCAGATAAAAAGATGGGAACAGGTTAGCTGTGCCGGGTATGTGGTGGTACTTTAAAGGAGAACTCAGTAACTTTTTTACCTCAATAAATGCTTTTCGGAATCCCCGTGGGGCTAAACAAAGTGTTAACGGAGCGATTCAATGTTCCCCCCCTCCCACCGGTGCCTCTGGCCTGCGAGCAGCTAAAACAACTTTGCCTGCACCGACCCGAGCAGAACTTGCGACAACAGAAACCGCTGTACGGTACTCAGGTCCCCTATCTACCGAGCTGCTTCCAGTACTGATTTTAACCAGACTACCAGTGCTAATTCAAAGAAAACATTTCTTTATCTTCCACCACCTAAACACGGCTCCTGGCTCTCATAACCAACTCTTTGCTGGACCAGAGTGATTCATGTAGCTGCGCTGCCTGGGCGCCGGGTGAAGCATCACTGCTTCAGGCTCAATAATCACTTGTCATGTCCGCAAAAAGTATATAAAAGTTCGTAATCTTACCTGCTACTTGCCAACACCAGAGAAAAATATAATCCACAGCATATTTACCCGCAAATCGCGGGTAAAACGTCCCGTTTCAGAAGAGACAGGTCTTTGCTTTGAGCAGAGGGAGACGAGGTGCTGCTACCATCGTAGCAACGTAGCATCAACAAGCTAGTAAACGCTTAGAAATATATCCAGGGATCAAAATAGAGGAAAGACTGTAGAGAAGCCGTCTGTGTGCTGTGGGGGTGAAGGGGGGGTTGAACTGTACGACAGTGAAAGGACGCCACAAGGGGGAGCCCCGAGCTGAAGTTACTGAGTTCTGCTTTAAGATAAAATACTCCGTCCTTCCAGTATATATGTGACTCACTCTCCTGGACCGCTACAGTAGCAGTAACACTGCTGGATGTTGGTTTTGTGGCCCCGGTCCCACACCAGCTCCTCCAGGGCGTATGGGAAGGACAGGTGCAGCTGCTGCTGCTGCTCCGGCTGCAAAAAGCTTTGAGCAGAAGCCCCCCTCTTATGTGTACTCCTCCTCTGTAAAAACACAGATAAAAAGCAGGACTGAGTACACGCATGTTCTTCACTACAATCTGCAGGAACTGGAGCCAAAGCAATACCTTCCGAATCAAAGCCAGTTCACATTCCGAGCACAGCCACTTGTCATCGGAGTCAATGACGGCAGCGTCGATGATTGGGGTGTGACACAGCTGGTGGTAACCTGAGGAATAAGCCACACAGGTTACACCTAAACAGTGGAGTTCTACGGAAGAGGATTAGGGCCAATGAAGAAAAAAAGTCTGGAAAAAAAGTCATAATTTGAGGAAAAAGTCATAATTCTGACTTTTTTCCCCCTCCGAATTTTATTACATTTTTCTTCAGTGGCCCTAATCCTCTTATTTAGTTTTCACTTTTTGTTTTTCAATTCAGTTAATTTTAGT
The DNA here is from genome assembly GCA_023101725.1 of Atherinomorus stipes. Classification (NCBI taxonomy): domain Eukaryota; kingdom Metazoa; phylum Chordata; class Actinopteri; order Atheriniformes; family Atherinidae; genus Atherinomorus; species Atherinomorus stipes. Next base: position 15,101 of record JALJCO010004566.1, read on the forward strand.
TAATCTTATATTAAATATTTTATTTATTATTATTTATTATAATACAACTTTTAAAAATGTTTCTCAAAAAGCATTTATTAGCTATTAGGCATGTTCTAGCTGTGTGTTTGTCGGCTACTGTCGGTATACCACTGGGTATGCTTAAAATTTATCAAAAATTATAATTATTTATTTATTTTTTATTTATTTATATTATTATTATTTTATTATCATTATTATTGATAATAATTAAATTTTTATATTATTATATTCTATAAATACACTTTTTACACAACTTGTAGCTCAGTTTCGTGTCATTACGAGTTAATAATTAAATCATGTTCAATTCTGTGATCGCAGATTTCAAAGCATTCCACATCTTTCTATTCATTTTCCCCTCTAACCCGGTCTGTCTGTCTGCAACGTTAGTTCCACCTCAGCGACTGCCTCAGACTCGCTGACCTCGTCGCACTTAAAGGCCCTGTACCTGATTTTATTTTAATCTCTTTCAGAAAAATGCTTTCTACACGGTATAATGTGTGTTAAAAGAGGTAATTTCATAAAAATAAATCAATCATTGATTGCTTATATGCATGAATCCAGGCCTTTTTAGTTTAGGTTTCTAAGGATGGCGTGACGCTCTCTTCATGCCAATGCGGTTCGTTCTACAAAAGTTTCGGTTTCCAATCAGCCACACAGTGTTTTCTAACGAGAAGCGCCCTCCTCTCTCGTGTGCACGGCAGCCCTTGTAAACAGAACCGCATGGCGTCTGCCGAAGGGAAAGTGGCCTGTAAGCATAAAAACTGAGGAGGAGAGAGGCTTGAAACGCAGGAGAGACCAAAGAAGGAATAAAGTTTGTGTTCTCGGTGGATTGTACTGAAGGTAGAGAGCAGCTGGACGCCTCGGACTGAATGTGGACTCGAAGTCCGCCTGGACAGGTTTTTTTTTAATAACTTTCTTCTCAGTAACATTTATGCCTCGGGTGCTGGCGCTTCCTCTGCTGGTCTACCGTATATAATAGTGATATTTACACCGTAACACGACGAAGCTTTACATCACTGCTTCTCGAAGGGGCTGGTTAGAAACTTTATCAGGCTGTCATGTTGTAACGTCGCCTATAACATCATAACTCATCATAACTGTGCATCTGTGTACATAACTGTAGTTACGGTAAACTACCGGTTATGATAGAAAATGTCATTTAGCTGATCTGCAGCCATTTACTGCAACCAGAACAGTAATTTCACTGGAAGATGCAAGTTTTCTCGGGAGAGTTTCTTTGTGCAGGAGTATGAAACATGCTCGTTTTTTCGTGCATGTTGAGTGGGAGGAGAGAAAAACGAGAGTAGGAGCGTTTCTCACCGGGAGAAACAGTTAGGGGCGGGGCTTACAGTTCAAACTACACTGTTCACCTCGCTCTCGGTTCACAAATGTGCAAAATCAGGTACAGCGCCTTTAATGGGATCATGCAAACACATCAGTATGATCGTGACCACGCCGGTATGATGGATCACATGACATTTTCACAGCGGTGTAAAGAAGCAGTCGTTCAGCTTCAAAGATCACGTGTGAAACTGAGTTTTTGTTCGTCAGTGATGGACCAGAGATGAGTTTCCATCTGATCATACGACAATAAAAAGTAATACGAACTAGGGATCGAGACTAATCAGCCTGGGTTTAGTTACGGGAGCATGGTGGAAGATGGTACCTTGTCCACATTTGTCACAAATAACAATCTCGTTGGGTTCCTCTGAAATTTCATCCTGGCAAATGGAGCACACCATGTCATCATCCTCATCATCGTCATCATCTTCACCCCCTGAATAAAAAAAAGACAGAAGTTGGCAGGGTCAGCAACTAACGTGCAAAGGTTCATAGTGAAATACAACCGTGCAATCTCAAAAAGTGACCATGAGGACTATTTCTTTGACGGGAAAGCGTTATTGAAGGATTTACAGTGAAGTTTAAACAAATTCATTACTCCAGTGATCACGGAAATCACTTTTCTTCTTTTAAAAAGATCATTAAAGATAATGCGAGTAAAATGGAATCCACTGTAGTGATGCCGAGCTGGCAGAAGGGAGGTCAGAGATGTGTCCACAATCACCAGCATGGAACAAAGAAAGAATACTGGAGGCCAGCAGCAGGGCTGGGCGACACGCCCTCAAATCTGTACTAGGGGTGGGAAAATATCGATACGCTGAAATATTGCGAAATTTTCATATGCCACTATATCGATATTTACAAAGGCGGTATCAATCTATTTTACTAACAAAATCTCACGAGATTTCATCGTTTTGTTACTAAATCTTGCTAAACTTCGTATATATACACACACACACACACACATACATGTATGTATGTATATTTAGTGTATGTGGGGAGTTTTTTTCAAAGGTTTTAACGGGGGGGGATACATACACACACGCATACATATTTTAGGGGTGCAACATGTATTCGTATTGAACCATTCAATATAGGTACAGCTGTGTGAAAAAGTTTTTGCCCCTTCCTGATTTTTTTTTTTTTTTTTGCATGTTAGTCACACTTAAATGTTTCAGATCAAACAAATTTAAATATTAGACATAGATAACAAGTAATCAGAAAATGCAGTTTTTAACTGAAGATTTTTATTAGTAAAGGGGGAAAAAAGATCCAAACCTACATGGCCCTTTGTGAAAAAGTGATTCTGATTCCGATGGCTTTAAAGCGCCCCCCCCCCCCCCAAATAAATTTAAAAGCTGCATTTGGTGTTATCTTTGTCTAATTTTGAAATTTGTTTGATGATCTGAAACATAAGTGTGTCAAAAACATAAGAAATCAGGAAGGGGGCAAACACTTTTTCACACAACTGTGGATACATATATCTAGATTAGAATTAGGTTTTGGTAAGGGTTACATGCACTGTGTCAATGACTTCATCAAGATAGAAGTACAAGGGTGTGTGTATGTGTGTGTTGTGTCATTCTGAAGGTTTTCGAAGAAAACCGACTTGTTTCCTTTGGGCCTCTTTGCACTGCTTTTCCTTTGTGGGGGTGTTACTGTACTGATACAGTAGGCAGTTAACTGTCAGTGACAAGAGGAAGATAAGTCCAACAGAATAAAGCACACAAGCTTCACACAACATTAATCCTTGAATTCATGTAGAATGGACAGTTTAGCATAACAGAAGTCAATAGGTGATTATCAACCTTAACGGAATTTCATTGTATTTGGACATCTTCTTTGAGAGGATATGAAAAAAAGCGGCTCTTCTTGTTTTATATTTTTTTTATAATATAAAAACAAAAAATAATAATTTTTTTTTATAATAAAGAGAAAAAAGAGAAGAAGAAGGGGAGGGAACGGAGGGGTGGAGGGGGAGGAGAGAAAAAAAAAAAAAAATATTTGTTTGTGTGTGTGTGGGGTGGGGGGGGGACTTGAAAGGTAATAGCAGGAAGGGATAGGCAAGTTATGATGAAGTTAATGAATTAAAAATTAAAAAAAAAAAAAAACATAAAATTGGAAAAATGTGTCTTGTCCCGCGTGGAATGAAGGGGAAGAGGGGGGGAGGGAAAAAAAGGAGAGGGTGTGTGTTGTTGCGGTGGTATAAGCAGGGGGGCGAAAAGGGGGTGGAAAGTGAAAACGCGAAAGTGCCGTGAAGGGGGTGGAGAGGAAGGAAAAGAGAGGGATGAAAATAGTTGGTATATATTTTCTTGGTCGGTAGTGGGGTGTAGGGATTGTTTTCTTTCGTTTCATTTCTTTCTTCAGTTAGGAATGGAAAGTAATGGAAAGAAGGTAATCAAAGTAAAATAATAAAATAGATAGAGTGGAAGAGGGAGCAGGGGGGAAGATAAGTGAAAATGGGAATATGGAAGAGTTGTCTAAATGTGAGTAGAAAAAAAAAAAAAAATCTTAAAAATTTTTTTTATTTGTCTGCCATTGTACAATTGGAAAAGGGGGGAACGGGGGGTGAATGTCAAAATTTTGGTGTTTTGATAATTTAAAAAGAAAAAAATCAAAGAAAAAAGGATAGCAAAGGAGGGCAAGTGGTGAAGGGCGGGGGGGGGGGGACCGGGGGCAAAGGAAGAAAAAAAATATGATAATGAATGCGGAGTATAGCCGTCGGCAGTGGAAAATTGATATCTATCTCTCATTTTATATTAAAAATAAATATAAATTAAATTAAGAATGAATATAATTTAAATATATAGAAAATAAGAGAGAAAAAGAGGAGGGGGAGAGGGGAGGGAGGAGGAGATAGAGGGAGACCGGATACTTAAATATTCACCATCCACTTCATCAGCTGCATCTGTTCACCTGATAACACAAACATGATGGAGGCAAGCAGAGCTGCACAAATCCAAATAATGGATGACCACCATGTCAAATGTTTGCGAAATTAATGAGGGGGAATACATCCTGAAACCACATGACTTTTGATGTTAATTAGTCCAAGCTGGAATATTATACTTATACACTCATTGTCCACTTTACCAGCTCCACCTGTTCTCCTTTCTGTTAACATAAATATATAACGAGCCAATCACACAGCAGCAGCTAGTCATGTAGACATGATGAAGACGACTTCAGATTCAAACTGAGCATCAGAATGAGGAAGAAAGAGGATTTGATTTGATCCGATTGGTCGACTAATTGGAAAAATTATCGGTGATTAGTTGACTTTGGTGGCAGCCCTACTCCACAGTCACCAGATCTCAGTCCAACAGAGCAGCTTTGGGATGAAATGAATGAAAAATACTTTATTTATCCCAGATAAATAAAGGATGTGGGAATTGAAGTCTTCTTAAAATATCCTCTCTCCCGGGGGGTCAGGGGAAAATCATAAAAAACCCGAGAAGAAAATGCTTGGGGGGGGATTTTTTTACTTTGTTTTTTAATAAGGTTGGAGTGGGGGGAACCGGGGGGGGGGGAGGTGGAACGGAAGATTCTGCAGCAACTCTGTGATGCCATCATGTCAACATGAAGTAAAATCTGAGGAATGTTTCCAACATATTGTTGGATCCATGACACCAGGAAAGAAGGCAATTCTGAAGGAAACAGGGGTCCAACCTGCCGCTACCAGAAGGTGGAGCTAATAAAAATGGCTAATGAGTGAATATTTATTCTCTAGAAATTACCAAAAGCTTAAAATGAAGAGGTTAATGAAAACAAACCTCAAATACACAAACCATGAAACTAGAAAAAACTCACCTGTTTGTATGTCATCCCAAAGAACCCAAGATTTTGACCGGTCCTCAAAAACCACAAAGCATCTTTGTTTGTCCTGATCAATCTGGGTAGGACGAAAAAAGAAGAAAAAAAAAATCCTTACAATTCTTAAAAAGCCTTAATACAATGCACAGCCAGGGTGCAAAGGAAAAAAAAGAAACGATTACATGGAAACAAAAGCCACCTGCTCAAGAAATCCCCCCGCCCCCCCCCCCCCCCCAAAAAAGTGACCAATTAAATACACAAAGCTGCTGCCCCTGATGGAAAAATCAGAGAAAAGCTTTCCTCAGGCCAACCTTTGTGACGGTCCCCAAGTAGAACAATCCGTCCGACCAGCGGGCCAGCACATCCTGTCCCTCTCTAAACCTGGCAGACATGCCGTCTTCGCCATACTCCTCCCTCACCGAGCTGCCTGGAGACAAGGACACAGCACGCTGCTGCCGCTGGGGGGGAGATCTGTGATGGACAGACAGGTGATCCACAACCCCTGAGTCTCTGAAAAAGGGGGGAGGGGCAGAACAAAATGAAAGGACTTGCATTCACAATATGCAGGAATTGAATTGGGACATGTTCTGCAGCCTTAAATCTAGCATATATGCATATACAAATAAATGCATGCAAAAAGACATGGTCATTTTCATTTTTTTACAATTTTCTTGAGCTGTACACAAAAAATTGATAGGATTTATTTTGATCCATCTTAATTAATTTATTTTCTATTATTATTAACTAAATTTAAATGTAATATTTAAAATTAAATAAAATTAACTGAATTTTAATATATTAAACTTATTCATTTTGCATTTGATTTATTTTTAACATGTTGGGAAAAGTAACATAATAAATAATAATTTCTTATATAAAATATGCTTAATAAATTAAGTGGACTAGATTTTCCTTTTTTACATTAAAACCTGCCTACGCAATCATAAAAGTACAAAAGGGTATTGTGTGGCTGCACAGTAGCTTAGAAAACAATGGGGGAAATGAATGCCATTTCGCCTCCACTGGGCACATACAACAGGTGATTATGGTCAGAATAAGTGCTAATTGGTAATTAACCACAGGCTCACATGGTAAGTATTTTCAGTAGCTTTCCAACGACTAAAACAAAACGCACAAATTATTAAAAGCTGACATACAAACAGCTAAGTGACAGTTGTCGCTTCGGTTTTAATTCTCTTTACTTGAATAGTTTTTTTTTCTCTTTTGGGGTAAAATATTGAGTCAAATTATAAATCTTAAATGTGGTTTTTCTTTTAGCTTCTGTCCGACTGTCTTTGGTGTCCCTTTGTTCGGATTATCAGGCAACAGAATAGTCACTAAAAAGGACATAGACCAGTTTCAGATTATGTTGGATTAATAAATCATTACTTTTGGATATGAAACAAATAAATAACAAACAGGCCACGCAGCTTGAGCGAACAATCCACATGCAAAGCAGTAACCCCGGCCAGGTCGCTGACCATCGGACCCACACCCCCCTCCCGACGGGGAGGAAAACATGACAACAATACCTCATTCGGTCACCTCCGCTTCTACAAACGACTCCAGAGACAAAATAGCTGGATGAGAGGGACGTCTTTTCCCCTGCTCCTCTATCGATGTGACTTTACTTCAAATTTGTATCCCGACAACTTGCAGGACTTGCGCCTTCTTCAGAAAATAACAAACGGCTCATTTTCCCCTTGCACGTTCGCCATTTTGGTTTCCCGCTGATGGTCGGGGAGTGCATTCTGGGAAGCGCTGAGCCCTCCGCCGCTCGCGAGCGACCTGCCTTCGCTGGGTTTTTTTAAACATTTGAAATGGTAGGCAGGGCATGTTGAAGCACAGCACATCCGCCCCTAAAAAGGCTTAATAACTTATTTTTCTCTTAAGTTTCCCCCCTTTTTACACTGTTATTGATAAAATACAAGAAAAAGCAGACTTTTTATTTTAATTTTCTATGAAAGAACTAATGGTTTGTGCTAATTAAGTGTGTTACTGACGCAGTTTTATTCACAGAAAGTTTCCCTAAAGTTTAACCCCTGGTTGGCGGTTCATATTTTTGACCGGAGGTTGTAATTAATGTGAAAGATGTAAAAAGGAAATGATGTAAGTCATTGTAGTAAAATTTATTTATTTAAAAGAGACAACTTTCAATTTTCCCCTCAAATAATTAATCTGCAAGTTTAAATGTATTGATAAACTCTTCAATCATATGATCAACCTTTTTATTTTGATTGGTAAATTCCACATACATAAATCCAGACGAAAGAAGTCCATCCCAAACATACACATCTTTCTTGCTGAACATATGTAAGTCCTTTAAGTCCTACAAATAACAAAAAAAAAGTGCCTTCACACTTTCAGCCCTGAAAGACGACTTCTCCTTTGAAATTTTTACTGCCTTCTGCTGCCTTCATGTGGTATCGTATTTATGGTAAATACCAAAGTCCGACATCAAAATTGCACTTGAACACCCACTCATGTCGTAATTTCCACTGAGAAACTGGAAAAATTTTATGATGCCCGAGTTGCCAAGATGAAGTAAAGTTTGACCTTTCAACATGGCAGAGAGCAATGAAAATAACCTGAATGGGAAGCAATACATTCTGTTTAAAGTTTTCTGCTGCTGTTATGTGGTTAGTTTGTAGTTGGGATAATTCTGTGACGTACAGAACTTTAATAACATCACCATTTAAACTTGTTTTGTTTGTAAAAATATGGTTATTTTCGGGTTACTTCCTCAGAGGAGATTCTAGCTAGCAGCAAGCTATGTAGTCAGTTGAAGATAGCCTCCATTGTTAAACTTCATTACGACAACAAAACACTTGAACACAACGCACTGGTAATTTCCATTTAACAAGTAGAAAGGATCATCTTTCCCATACCACATGAAGGCAGCATACTCAACATATTGAATGTATTATTTTTATTTACTGATGCACTTTAACTGTTGCTAATTTATCGTCTATTTGTATTCATTTGTTCTCATTTCTTTTTTGTGCGCACCTTTTTTTCCCTTCTTTTGCCAAATCCAACTTTCAAGTAAAAATGATTAAACTGTTTTCTTGTAATGTATTCTGTATTCAATTTGCTGTCCTTTTGTTCTCTTGCTCTTTAAAATAAAGTCAGAAGAAAACTTTAAAATTCAATGTCTGCAAAATATTAATTTTAATAAATAATAAGTACTAATGAATCACTAGTACAAAAAAAATCATATCTCGTATAACTCTGCTTCTAAACTGTTCTACAAGAGGGGAATCTTCAAATGGGCATGGTTTTATTTTGATGCCACCAATCAGATGCGAGGAGAAAGCTGGGATTAGGGATGAGCAAAATTTGTCATGTTAATAAGATATCAGTAGTTTATGGTGCTTTTTCATTGATACCGATACTTTTTGTCCCTTAAAACAAAATCACTTGATTTTACAGTTTGCATTAATATCTTGAATACAAGGGCCATATTAGGTAGAACAAGTTTTAATTGTAGTGATGAGTAAATTAAACAAAAATAAGATTAAAAACTTGTTTCAGTCATCAAATTGTAATATATGATAAAATTTGAAAAATACTATATTTACAATACAAGATATACTGCAAGTGTTGTGGACTGGAATATGTATATATATAGTACATATAATATATAATATAGCTATAAAGAACATGAAACATACACTTTAAGTACAGGTTAAGATTATTTAAACTTATTCAGTGGAAAATGTTCATATAGCAATATTACACCCAAACTAGGGCTGTGCGGTTGCCTCTGAATTTCAAATTTTAAAAAATTTCATTGCTCAAGATTGCCAATACATGATTAAATTGGTAAGGGGGCGGGGTCTTATGTTGATCGCTACCAGTCAGCATGGCTGCGTGAATAATCCGAATTTGATTGCATGTGTGAGCTGAAACTTCTGTGACGTGGCTTTGTAATGAGTACTATTATACTTATTACATGTATTGTATATGTACACATCAGCCTTTCTCAAAGTGGGTGCCGGGGCACACTGGGGTGTCTCCTGACAGCGTCAGGGGTGCCGCCAAAAAATACATATTCTGACATTTAAATTTTAAAAAATCTAACATTTCATGTATAAATGTATTCGAATACATGAATATACTCTTAATTTTTTTTACATATGAATGGATTGATAAAATTGTAAATTCATTTTTTGATGAATAAATATATAAAATTAACCATAAAAATCTGTCTCATGTGCCCATTGTCAGTAACATGATGTCCCCACTGGGGTCAGCGTTGTTTTGTGGCTTAATTTAACCATGAAAATACATTTTATTTCACAAAGAGCAAGGAACAAGCAACACCATCATGGATTGTTTTTTAAAAAGATAAGCCCCAGAACCGGATATGATTGACTTGAGATTTTATGCACTTTTGCAAAGTGCCCTGACTGAAAAAAAGTTTGAGAAAGGCTGGTATATATTACTAGTAATATGTATAATACCATGTTATTGTGTAATATTTTAATATTTTAACTTCCAACCAGGCTAGACTGCACTAACAACCAGCTTTCATAAAGAGATTTCATGAACACATCATCCAGCAACCTGGCAACTTTCCAATTGCTAATATACAATTTAATTGGGGATTGTCCCAGCCCTAACCGAAACACAATGATAAATAACAAAGGACTGAAAGATACCAAATCATCATCATCACTAACAGTAGCAGCATCATCATAAGATCTGATAGGCTACCACCATCATGTGACAGAAGCTAGAATCTTGCTGCTTTTGCATCATTTCATTGCCTAAAACTCTCAAAGGTAACAAACTGCATGCTTTGTATCTGTAAAGTGGTGTCGCGATACTCAAAAAGCATTGATTCCCATATATTTTTCTGGATGGTATTGAAGGATCAACTCCAGGGTATCAATATGCTCATCTGTAGCTGGGATTGTACGTGAAACAAGGAGGGCAGACTTTTACATAACAGGGGGCTTTCACCGGCTGAGGGTTAGGGAAAAAATAATCCTGGATCCAGACGGGGATCTGGATCAACACAAACTTTAATCAATTCTTTCTTGTGCCAGTATCAACATTCCCAGAAAATTTAATCCAAATCCATTTATAACTTTTTGAGTTATTTTGCTAACAGACAAACAAATAAATTTCAACTATAGAGCAATGCTGATGATGGCACAGAATCCTTTAGTGTAGATGTTGACGTGGTAATCAGATATAAATATTTATATATTTTGGACCCGTCAAAATTGCTAAAATCAGTTATAAGCAATTTTTTTTAAGTAAAATTATTATGCTGCACCCCTTAAGACGCTCTGTGGATGTATTATTTTTGAAAACTAATTGTACGACCCTTACCCATACTTGCAAGTTCCCTGAGAATAAATCTGTCCTGAGCCCTCTTGATAACTTCCTTCTTTCACAGAATATTACAAAAAAATTGTAATATTTCCCTTTTTTAATCATAAGTTGCAGTGCCTGGATAATACTGACAAAACCACTATGGGAGAAGGATTTTAGAATCAAACCTAGCCAAGAGGAATGGTCTAAGATATTCTAAATTTCTTAATAAATACAGACCTGATATTTCACCCATTTGTAAAAAAAAAAAATGTAAATATGAGGTTGGAACTTATTATTATTTAATATAGAAGTGTCCTAAGATCGAATGTTTTGGGAAATATACATGTATATATTAACAATGAAATGAAATGAAATGAAAAATACTTTATTCATCCCAGAAGGGAAATTCAGTAATGTAAAAGCTCACTTTTTTTTCTTTTTTTTTTTGTTCAATGTTCAAATGAGCATTGAACAATTTTAAACATGGAAATTAAAATGGAATCTGTATTTTTTCTGCTAGATTTTTCTCCAAATGTATTTCATCTTCTCACAGTACTCTCTTATAACTAAACTACTCCTACAGGCTAAACGCTGTATCCTGTTTCAGTGGATTGTGTGTGTGCAATGTAGGTGTATGCACATCTTTGTAAAAATTAGGGATGCACGATGCTCAGTATCGGCCTTTATCGGCCTTAAAACTGAGCATCGGACATTGGCCACCTGACCAATATTTAACTGATATTTAACCGATCAGGCAGCTGTTTCTAAAGTCTAAAAAACTTCTTTAAAAAAACAACTTCTTTTTTACAGACTTCAAAACTTCTAAAGACAGTTTCTTTTAGGATATTCTGTGTTAACAGAGTTTATACACGGTCATGTGTGTAAATAACCAAATATCCCCTGCTTTTAGGTATTGTTTTTTTGTTGGGGTTTTTTTTCTGTCTTCTCAGGTAGAAGAAAATCCAGGTAGTTCTAGGATATAATGCACATTTTCTTTTAGTTTTGTCTGAACAACTGTTATTAAGTTCGACTCGTTATACAAAACACAAGTTGAGGTATTTTTCTAATTATGCACAAGGAATGAATATTACATCATTTATTCTTTAGCTTTAACATCGGTATTGATATCGGTAATCTGCCACAAGTTTTAAAATATTGGCATATTGGATATTGGCCTAAATTCCAATATCATGCATCCCTAGTAAAAATCCTTAAAAATGTATATAAAAAAAGCAAAATGAATTTTTTGATGAAAAGTTGTACCTATATCACCTTAAAAAAATTTGATTAGAAATAAATAGCATTTGTAATTTTTTAAAACAAAAAAAGCATTAAAAATAAGGGTGTTTTTTTTTTTTATCAAAAATGTATTAATTGCTTACCAACACACAAACCATTCATAATTACTAAATTAGGTTAAAATTAGAACTATGAGTAAAACAAAATAAAGGGCCATTATAAAACCTGAAAGAGCTGAATATTTGAGAAGAGCTGTACTTCCCAGCATTATTATTATTATTTTATTATTTTTTTTTCTTTCATTTGCTAGGCAGGGCATGTCGTAAAGACAACACATACGCCCATTTTTTCTCAAGTTTTTCCCTTTGTAAAAGGTTTTCCATCAAATTTGACAGCTGGTTAACATTTATTTTGGTAGTTTAATAACCGGAAATTATATTTAATCTGAAAGGTATTGACGGAAGTGATCTTTGTCGTGGTAGCGGTTTTGATCTTTTCATAATACCTTTATAGTTCAGTAACTACGCAGCGTTATTTTTCGTAAAGCCCTGAACCAAGAACGTGATCTCTGGCACAACTCTGCCCGCTTTTTACGCCATTTTGATGAGTTTAATTTACGAACTGAAAACTCGAAAAACCGTTTGATTGGAAGCTCAACGGTTTGCGCATGCGCCCTAGCGTACTTATTTCACCCCTCCAGCTTGAGGTATGTTGGTTTTCTTGAAAATCAGCAGCTGCAGCAGGGAGCGGAGGTGCAGGGGAAAGTGGAATATCAGGGAGCAGACAGGTCCTCAGGACGGAGCCGTGGATGGTAGCAAGGCTGAAACCGGGAAAATATGGACTCTTCTGTTTTTTTAGCCGCTGGTTTGATGTTGAAGACGCTTCCTCTTGTGTGTTTTGGATGATCTCCGACAGCCAGGTCCGCGTTTTGACATGATCTATTTCAGTGATGGCGAAGGGTCTGTTTCCACGGGCCTGGGTGAAAAAGTCTTTCTACTTTCAGGTAAGACTCGTGTGTTTTGGTTTACTGGGAGAAATGGAGCGTAGTTGACTGGGAATGAAGCGATCCTGCTGGCGTGGCTCTGTCACATCAGGCTGACAGCTGGGCAGTAAACACGTCCAGCCGTCAGGCGGCTCTGATGGATGTTGTTCTCTCTCTAAATACCTGATGAACGTGAAGGCGCTGGAACCAGAAGGTTTGGCTGCCACAGAGCAAAGTACAGGCCTTCCTCTGAGAGTGCCTCCAACATGAAAGCAGAAAATTGGTGATCCATGCCAGGACGTGCAAACCGACCGGAGAGGGGTCTGTGTTCAGATCAGGGGTTTCAGAAGTGGGAGTCGGGCCTCCCCAAGGGGCTCCACGCAGCTCCGAGGGAGGCTCATTGAATGAAAGTGTGGAAATATTACACTAGTTATCCAGAGAATGGCTTGAAAGTCAGTCTCAGATAGACCAGTTTTTCCTCAAACACACCGTAAAACAGGTCTATGTCTGAAGAAGATGTCTGTGTTTTACTAAGAAGAAATGAACTTTCATTTTTAGTGTCCAGTGTTTCATTCTGGGCACCAGTAGCCTGCCCAGATCAGTACCAGTTGCTTACTGCAACAGGGAGCTTATATAAGAGGATGATGGTTGCATTTGCTCTGGGGAAGAGTAAATTCAGCAGAACCAGTCACAACTCAGCAACATTTCAGCCAATATTAATTAAAATTGCTTACAAACTTGAGAAACACTTGACTTTTAAACCTGCTGTTGATGCAGGGGCAGTTTGTTTTAGGGATGCATGATGAGCTTTTTTAAAAACCGATTAATTTCAGCTTGTGAAAGCAGATACTTTTAACTAATATGCGATAACACACATGCATACATAATCATGACATCAGTGCTTTTAACAAAACCACAAAGACTTATTACTCTTTAAATGAAGAAATACACACACACAGTCGTGCTCAAAATTATCATACCCTCTCGTTACATCAGGAAAAAATCATCTGTCAGTGAAAAAAGCTGAAATAAATTCAAAGTAATAATAAATAAATTAAAAAAATTAAGACAGTCATGATATTGATTCTGAATTGTGGTTGAAAAGGAAAATTACAAAACAAACACACAAAAAATAAAACGAGTAAACCAGCACGATGGGGCTCCTGAACTAAAATGTGGTTGAACACTTTGAGGCAATCGCTGCAAACAGGTGTTTTCTGTGACATCAAATCAGACGTCTGCACCTGTTCACAGGTATTTTGGCCCATTGTTCAAGAGAAAGGTGCTCCAATTTGTCTGGGGCAATTTTGTTTGTTTGTTTTTTGTTTGTTTTTTTCTTTAAACTAAAATTCAAACGCAATATTTTATGTCACTAAATTGCAATTTCGTAAATTTTTATTTATTACTTTTGATAGTTTTTTTGAATTACTATTGTGAAATTAGCCTTTTCTTTAATTAAAGGGTATGAATAATTTATATACACACTTATATACATAGTGTGTGTGTATATGTGTGTGTGTGTGTTTATATATATATATATATATATATATATATATATATATGCATGTATGTGTGTAATATAAATATATATATATATATATATATATATATATATATATATATATGTGTTATGTGTGTGTGTATATATATATATATATATATATAGTATATATATATGTATATATATATATATATATATATATATATATATATATATATATATGTATATGTGTGTGTTCAAAGGGAGGGAAAAATATTGATACACTGTAATATCGCAATATTTTCAAATGCCGATAGATCGATGCCTGTTTTTAAACACTATCAATATATTTTCGTCACGAAATCTGCGAGATTTTATTGTTCTGTCATGAGATCTTGTGAGATTCCATGAAATTTCGCGAACTTTAGTAACAAAACGATGAAATCCTGCAAAATTGTTATTAGTGAAATAGATGGATACCGCGTTTTTTGATATCAATATGATATCGGCATAAGAAATATTGCTATATTTCAGTGTATCTGTATTTTTTCCCACCCCTAATGTATATGTTATCGGAGGGACAACAATTTCTTGTTATCAGCCTGATATTTATCGGTCCAATGACTATTGTCCGTAGTTTGTTTCATTAACAAACTCACTTAAATAATAATTTTCTTGGTTCCTCTGACAAGAAGCTACGATGTACTGTAGGAGCTAGAACAGTTTTCTAACTTGTACACAACGTTTTGTCATTTTTATCTGTATTTGTCAGCGTAACAAGTACAGGTACAAAACGAGTTCACGATTAATCCTGCAAGTCTGAAAAGACGAGTCAGAAAATGCACATCAAGTACAGAACGTCTGCTCCACATACTCAGAGGACTTTCCAGACTTGCAGAGTAAATCTATGTGTACTTGTTACACCTTTAAGTACGGAGATAGAAGCTACCCAACGCGTGTACGCTGTCCTGGCTCCAGAATAATGCAGAAATCCACATCTACAGAGGAGCTCTGCTGCTTTTGCTGACACACAGGAGCATGTTTGTAGATGTGCAGCACGCAGGTCCAAAGATCGACTTACAGGCCACAAGTTTATCTGGATGACTTTGTAGTTTTTCACCCATTTATCAGACTTCATAGAATCAGATACCAGTGCAAACTGCACCAAGATCTGCTCAGCTGACAATTCAAGGAGCCACCCAAAGCTTCACTTGTGTAAGAACTGAATGCAGTCGTGGCCCATCTTCTGTGGACTTCAGACAATGGGCCCGGCTAAAACTAGTAATACTGCACTTTACTGGACTGCAAGAAGTCAATAGTTAATGAGGGTAACTGAATCTAACTGCAGTCCGGTGGTGTGTGGCTCGCAGTACCTTCACTTATCCAGTCATTTATGACACTTAAACATCATTAACAGCTGAGATGGTCTAACTATTAGTCGTTAGAAGACGCCACACGTCCCTGTGAAGATGAGACGGACTGAAGGACCACAGGGATTAACGAAGGATTAAACTCTGCTGCTGTTTTAGTTCCACTTCTTTACCTCGGATGTTGAGTCACGTTCATTTCTGAGATGCATCAGCAGACAGTCAGTCTGCACATGTGACTCCAGGTCCTGGTTTTATCCTCTGTGAACCCATCCGGGCATATGGTCTGGAAGCTGTACCGACGTCTCTTATCTGTTCGTTGCTTCAGGTTGTTAAAGAAAAGCAAACAGCTGACTGGAAGCTGCTGGACTAACCTGCAGCAGCCATTCAGTTTAATAGCATACACAAAGAGGTAACACAATGTTTCTCATGGGATTTGTTTCTTTCTTGTTTTATTTTATAAACACCCTGAGAGTTGCATAAAGTTGTAGGGCTGGGCGATATGGACCAGATATCATATCACCATATATTTATTTTAGATGGCGATATACGATATATACCGGTATTTTTACCCTAATTTGTCTGAAAGTTTCATTGAAGGCATCGCTCCACTGCAGTGATGGAAGTGACAAAACACTGGTTACAAATGTTTGTTAAATCGAAGTAATTAAAGATAGCTGGCTGGTTTTTTATGATTTCTTTGTAAAATTCTTGGGGAGGATTGCCTTCCAGACAGTTTATATAATAGTGGTGGGAAAAAATATTGATACACTGAAATATCGCGCTATTTCATCGTTCTGTTACGAAATCTCGCGGTATTTTGTGAAATCTCATGAGATTTCATAACAAAACGACGACATCTCGCGGGATTTCATCAGTAAAATAGATCGATACCGCGTTTTTTAAATATAGATATGGTATCGGCATATAAAATATTGCGATATTTCAGTGTATCGATATTTTTCCCACCCTTATTAAATAATCAGGTGACCCCTTCGTAGTCAGTCGAGGTGCAGCCTGGCTATTACAAAAAAATAAAGCAAAGAAAATTTGCACAACTAATACTGCGATATAACGATATGTGTAAATATCATATCACAATATCATATTAGTATATCGCACAGCATGTGTAAAGTCCTGGACATTAAACAGCACTTAGATCAATACAAATGATGACATAGGGTCGTGTCTGTGGCTTTTTAGTGTGTTTTTGTCATGTTTCCTCATCCCGTCATGTTTGTTTTATTTTGTAGTAGGGCTGGACGATTATGGAAAAAATTATAATCACGATTATTTTGACTGATATTTAAATCACGATTAATATACAGGATTATTCATTGATTTTATAAAAAGTGTTTGTTGAACCACCAAAACTCAACTTCAAGTATAACTTAAAAAAAGTAAAACCGGAAATAAATTAGAGACAAGTAAAGGAGTAAAGTAAGAATATTATTTAAAATAATAATAGCAATAAAAATGAATACTCTGTCTACATACGTTCCTGTTCTATACTCCCTGCAGTTTGCTTCCTATATTCCACCAGTCTGTTCACTTCAGGATTAATTGTTTTTCTTCGATTACAGTGTTTTTGTGATTGTGAAAAGGCAAAATTGAAATCACGATTAAAATTCGATTAATTGTCCAGCCCTATTTTGTAGTCCTCTTTCTGTATTTGGTTCCCGTTTAGTTGCTGTTTCTTGTAACTCCTGGTTTTCATTTGTAATCTCTGCCACCTGCCTCTGGTTTCAAGTTCAAGTTTATGTAGAACATTTACCAGCAATGGTTGCCCCAAAGTTTTAAACAAGAAAGGCAGATAATAAAAATATTAAAATCATGAATTAAAATTACTTGGGCGGCCGATTATATCGTGCATCCCCAATAATTGTAGTTCTTTCTTTATCCGCTAAAGGCTGCCTCCAGAACAGAGCAAATCCCCAGACTCCCCTGTTAAAAAGGCAAACTTCACAGTGGAAATAAACATGTTTACAGTAGAAATAAACATGTTTACAGCCTCGTTCAGAACATCATTTTATATTTAATAGGTCAAGTTTACCTTCATGTCAACTTTGAGGGGGTGAATTTTTTTATAACTCATTTGATTAAATGTTATGTAATCTTGAAATTACACATAATTAGGAGTGTATCTTTTTGATTGACAGGTGGCAGACTGGGTGATACAGATAAGGAATGAAGATCTAGGAAGAACTGGTATAGGCCAAAAATGGAAAGAGTGCTGGAATACCTTGGATGATATCACTATAAACAAAAACTTGATCCAATATAAAATCATGTATAGAATCTACTACACGTGAGATAAAGTTAATAGGTATAGCAACACACCAGATACCTGCCTGAAATGTGGAAGTAAAGATTCCTTCTGAGAATGTACTAAAATTCAGAAGATTTGGTATGATGTCAAAAATTGGCTCTCAGAGGTATTTAAAATGAATTTAGACCTTGATCCATCACTTCGCATCTTCCATGATCTATCCAACAATCCCAGTATGAGATATCCAGGTGGTTGGATCGTTATGTTTTCATTGGTAGTTTTTAAAAAACTCATTAAAAAGTTGGAGAGCAACAAAACTTCCAACACGAAAACAATGGAAAAATGAAATGATGTATTACCTTATTATCTGTGGCCAGAAGACTTTCTATATTAACAAAAAAGACCATTTTGTGATGGTGTGGAGAGAGAGAATGAAAGCTATAGAGAAGTGATACAGAATATACTGAAGGGAAAAGAATTATCTGAATAATAGTGCGTTCCAGTTTTCTCCGAACTTGTTTTTCCGAGGTCATTTTCCGAGGAAGTGACATGATGAACTTGTTTTTCCGAGATACGAGCTCGTAATTTGCAGAGGACCCCAAGATTGTAGATTTAAAGATGGCTGCGTCCAGTACCATTGTGTGTTTATTAAACTTCTATATCTGATATTTTCTGTTCATAAGCTTCAAGTGTAAACAGCAGAGATGTGCTCATGCTATCTGTTGCTGTTGCTGTTCTGAACACTTACAAATGCTCTGTACTGTAAGGGAAACTATAGAGATTGGGGGATATCACCAAAATATATATAAACAAAATAAACACTGTTTTTTGATTAGTTTGAAGCCGATACTCGCTGATCTGGTTCGTTCTAACCCATCTGAGAAGTAGAGCAGGATTATACAAGTAATATCCCACCGTGGTGTGAGGAAACATGGATGTAAATCAGTGAGTTTCATTTCTGCTGTGGTTTGTTTGAACTCCAAACAGAAAGATAATTCATCCTGTTTACACACCACAGTCATCGGATTACTTCAAAGACGAAGATGTTGTCAGCCATGATGGATGTGTACGTTATTCTGGGAGAGACAACACATCAGCTTTCCCATGATATCTAAATAATAACTGAAATTACTGCTTTAATCAGTGAATCAGCACATCTGTAAATCAAATAGTTTGATCATTTAAACTCTCCTACGTTGTTCAGAAGCAGCTGCAATGACTGAAGCAGACTTTAACACAGGCTCTCCTTTATGAAATGCTCTTGGTGTTTCAATCTCTATGTAACATGACCAGATTTCCTTCTGACTATGAAGCACTACTGCAGTATGGAAGCAAATTTACCTCTTTTTTTTTTTTTTCTAAGGAGATTTACATTGCTACTGTCATTGGGGAAAATCTGCTAATAAAGAATAAATGTAACTTTGGAAACAGAGATAAATAGTAGTATACAACCCCAATTCCAAAAGAGCTGAAACGCTGTATTAACATGTGAATAAAAACAGAATATCATCAACATGCTTTATTCCCAGAAGAACATAAACATGTCACATGATGAAACTGAGACGTTTTACCATTTGATGAAGAATCTTCTCTGATTGTGAATCTGATGCAGCAACACGTCTGTAAAAAGTTGAAACGGGAGCAACAAAAGGCTGGAAAATTAATAATAGAAGGAGACTTTAATACCTAATCAGAACAGTAACATGACTGGGTATAAAAGGAGCATTTCAGAGTTTCTCAGAGGAAAGATGGACAGAGGTTCACCAATCACCAAGAGGCGATGGAACCCTGGAACTACTTTTCACAGTCGTGTCACTACACAATAGTAAACATCACCCTGGAACTACTTTTTACAGGTGTGTTGCTTCACGATAGTAAATGTCGCCCTGGAGCTACTTTTTACAGACGTGTCGCTACACAAAAGTAAACGTCACCCTGGAACTACTTTTTACAGACGTGTCACTACACGATAGTAAATGTCGCCCTGGAACTACTTTTTACAGACGTGTCACTACACGATAGTAAATGTCGCCCTGGAACTACTTTTTACAGATGTGTCACTACACAATAGTAAATGTCACCCTGGAACTACTTTTTACAGATGTGTCACTACACAATAGTAAATGTCACCCTGGAACTACTTTTTACAGACGTGTCGCTACACAAAAGTAAATGTCACCCTGGAACTACATTTTACAGATGTGTCGCTACACAATATTAAACGTCACCCTGGAACTACTTTTTACAGACGTGTCACTACACAATAGTAAACGTCACCCTGGAACTACTTTTTACAGGCGTGTTGCTACACGATAGTAAATGTCACCCTGGAGCTACTTTTTACAGACGTGTCACTACACAATAGTCAACGTCACCCTGGAACTACATTTTACAGACGTGTCCCTACACAATAGTCATCGTTACCCTGGAACTACTTTTTACAGACGTGTCCCTACACAATAGTCAACATCACCCTGGAACTACTTTTTACAGGCATGATGCTACACAACAGTAAATGTCACCCTGGAACTACTTTTTACAGATGTGTCGCTACTTGCTACACAATAGTAAACGTCACCCCGGAACTACTTATTACAGATGTGTCGCTACACAATAGTGAACATCACCCTGGAGCCAGTTTTTACAGATGTGTCGCTACTCGCTACACAATAGTAAACGTCACCCTGGAACTACTTTTTACGGGCGTGTTGCTACACGATAGTAAATGTCGCCCTGGAACCACTTTTTACAGAGGTATCGCTACACAAAAGTTAACGTCACCGCGGAACTACTTTTTACAGACGTGTCGCAACACAATATTAAACGTCACCCTGGAACTACTTTTTACAGGCATGTTCACAACAGTGACATTCACAACAGTAAATGTCACCCTGGAACTACTTTTTACAGATGTGTCGCGCTACTCGCTACACAATAGTAAATGTCACCCTGGAACTACTTTTTACGGGTGTGTTGCTACACGACAGTAAATGTCACTCTGGAACTACTTTTTACGGGTGTGTTGCTACACGACAGTAAATGTCACTCTGGAACTACTTTTTACAGACGTGTTGCTACACGACAGTAAATGTCACCCTGGAACTACTTTTTGCAGATGTGTCGCTAAATGATGGTAAACATCATGCTGGAACTGCATTTTACAGACATGTCCCTACACAATAGTCAACGTCACCCTGGAACTACTTCTTACAGGCATGTTGCTACACGACAGTAAACGTTGCCCTGGAACTACTTTTTACAGATGTGTCGCTACTCGCTACACAATAGTGAACGTCCCCCTGAAACTACTTTTTACAGGCATGTTGCTACACGACAGTAAACGTTGCCCTGGAACAGCTTTTTACAGATGTGTCACTACACGCTTTACAATAGTGAACGTTACCCTGGAACTACGTTTTACAGAAATGTTGCTACATTACGGTAAACGTCGCCCTGTAACTACTTTTTACAGACGTATCGCTAAATGATGGTAAACGTCACCCTGGAACTACTTTTTACAGACGTCACCCTACACAATAGTCAACGTCACCCTGGAACTACTTTTTACAGATGTGTTGCTACACGCTACACAATAGTCAACGTCACCCTGGAACTACTTTTTACAGATGTGTCGCTACACAATAGTGAACGTCACCCTGGAACTACTTTTACAGATGTGTCGCTACACAATAGTCAACGTCACCCTGGAACTACTTTTTACAGAAATGTTGCTGCCATCATTTTAACATTGAGCTTAAACTTGCCATGAAATCTTAAAATGTCGCAATTTTAACGTCTGATATACTGTTTATGTTCTACTGGGGATGAAATGTTGGTCGATGGGATTTGGAAATCTTTGGATTCTGTTTGTATTTATTTACATTGTACTTGCGTCCCAACTTTTTGGAGCTGGGTTTTACGTTCGGTTATTGTCCCTCTTCAACTCTGACCATTTCTGTGTAATATCAGCCACCTTTTTGTCGTTCTTTCCCACCTTCGTCATCATCACCGTGGAGATGAAGTGACTGCATGGATTTGTGGAAACAATAGGACGTCTGTGAAGAGAGGTGTTGTAAGCCATGTGAGGGGGGAATCCTGTGACTCAGGCAGGCTATTAGATTTACTTTAACCAGCTATAACTAGCACGGACTGTCACTCTGGAACGACTGGACCGCCGCTTTCTAACAGCTTCAGAGCATAATTACCATATTGTTGCACACAATAACTAACCAGAGAGCCAGTGTCCTGTCATGGGACACCTCGTGTTGTTTCCATAGTAACCCATAATGTGATCAGGGTTGAATGTCTCCTTCAGTGCACGTTTATTAGGTGAATTTTCATGCTTCAGATGTGTGCTTGTCCTTTCTTTCCTCCTCTGCCCCTCCATCGCAGGCTCGGATCTCGTTTGTGAGGGTGAAGTACCTGTTCCTCACATGGCTGACGGTGTTGGTGGGCAGCTGGGTGCTCTACGTGCAGTACTCCGCCTACACAGAGCTGTGCAGAGGACACGAGTGCAAGAAAGCCATTGTAAGTGTTTGTAAATAATGTGTCAGAATAAATATCTGTGTTGTCCCTTAAATCTCCACCAGATCTCCAGCATCCCCCGAGCGTAATGTCCACTACCATCATCGGTGTCTCATGATCAGGAGTGTGTAGCTTTGTGGAGTAAATGTGATGGATAGTTTACCCTTTAGGTGATCTACGGACGTTTTCCAACATTTATATCCAGCCACTAAATGTCGTGTTTACGGTAAAACCACACTGATCCATGATAACACCATTATTTATCCCATTTTCATCATAAAAACATCACTATCACTACTATGCTGCTAAGAGACTTCTATTTAGACCTGGACATGACGATGAAGACACTGTCTGTAAAACTTTAGACCTATCAGAGAGCTTAAATTGATGGTGATGTCCAATCAGCAGCAGCCAAAGATCAACAAGTGAGCAGAAATGGTTATGTCCAAATTCAGGGGCTAGATCCTACAAAGGACCTGTTTCATATATATATGCAGCTGTATGAAAAAGCTTTTGCCCCCTTCTTGATTTCTTACTTTTTTGCATGTAAGTCACACTTAAATGTTTCAGATCATCAAACAAATTTAAATGTGAGACAAAGATAACACAAGTAAACAGAAAATGCAGTTTTAAGATGAAGATTCTTATTTTTAAGGGGGGGGGGGGATCCAAACCCACATGGCCTTGTGTGAAAAAGTGATTGCCCCCTAAACCTAATAACTGGTTGTTCCACCTTTAGGAGCAACAACTGCATTCAAGCGTTTGTGATAACTGGCAGTGAGTCTTCTACAGCGCTGTGGAGGAATTTTGTTCCACTCATCTTTGCAGAATTGTTGTAATTCAGCCACATTGGAGGCTTTTCCAGCATGAACCACCTTTTTAAGGTCATGCCACAGCATCTCAATGGGATTCAGGTGGGGGCTTTGACTAGGCCACTCCAAAGTCTTCATGTTGTTGTTCTTAAGCCATTCAGAGGTGGACTTGCTGGTGTGTTCTGGATCATTGTTCTGCTGCAGAACCCAAGTGTGCTTCAGCTTGAGGTCACCAACAGATGGCCGGACATTCTCCTTCAGGATTTTTTGGTAGAAGCAGAATTCATGGTTCCATTTACCACAGCAAGTCTTCCAGGTCCTAAAGCAGCAAAACAGCCCCAGACCATCACACTAAAACCACCATATTTTCCTGTTGCTATGATGTTCCTTTTCTGAAATGCCGTGTTACTTTTACGCCAGATGTAATGGGACCTACACCTTCCAAAAAGTTCAACTTTTGTCTCGTCAGTCCACAGAGTATTTTCCCAAAAGTCTTGGGGATCATCAAGATGCTTTCTGGCTAAACTGAGACGAGCCTTTATGTTCTTTTTGCTCAGCAGTGGTTTTGGTCTTGAAACTCTGCCATGCAGGTCATTTTTGCCCCCTAGTCTCTTTCTGATGGTGGAGTCATGAACACTGACCTTAATTGAGGCAAGTGAGTCCTGCAGTTCTTTGCAAGATGTTCTGGGGTCTTTTGTGACCTCTTGGATGAGTCGTCGCTGTGCTCTTGGGGTAATTTTGGTTGGCCGGCCCCTCCTGAGAAGGTTCACCACTGTTCCATGTTTTCACCATTTGTGGATAATGGTTCTCACTGTGGTTCTCTGGAGTCCCAAAGCTTTAGAAATGGCTTTGAAACCTTTTCCAGACTGATAGATCTCAATTACTTTGTTTTGTCATTTGTTCCTGAATTCCTTTGGATCGCAGCATGATGTCTCGCTTTTGAGGATCTTTTGGTCCGCTTAAATTCGTCAGGCAGGTCCTATTTAAGTGATTTCTTGATTGAGAACAGGTGTGGCAGTAATCCGGCATGGGTGTGGCTAGAGAAATTGAACAAGTGAGAAATCAGGAAGAAGGCAAAAACTTTTTTCACACAACTGTATCTTTACTGTATATATATATATATATATATATATATATATATATATATATATATATAAAGGTACAGTATGTAAGAATTACTGATTTCTAGTGGTAAAGATGGGTATTTGAAAGAAAAAATGTTTTATTTCAAAGGACTTCATATTCCAAGCACTGTTGTGAATGTATGGTGGCTGTTAGTGGCCAAAATTCTCCCAGACAAAGATGTTTTCATCTGTAAGTGGATCCAGTGGTCTCAGGTGTAGCTGGACTGGACTATGAGGGACTATTTTTTTGATGTCTTTTAAGACATTACTGATCACAAACAGTACTCTAACTCCCATTAAACAAAGCTGATACAGCAGTTTTAAAGTTCAAATGGTTCTTACTTCACACACATTGTTTTGTCCATTCAGGGACAGACACTGTAGTAGAAATGGTAGAAAAATATGGCAGCCTACATATGTGCACTGCCCTGCAAGTAGATATAAATGACTCATTTTAAGAAAATAAACATATAACAGCTATTCTAGTGCAGCGATTACACATCAATAGGAACACAGTTTTGAATTATATATCACATTTTTCTGCTTTTGACCTTTAATTTTTTACATACTTTACCTTTAAAGTTATACCGTGTAACTTTTGGCCACTATCGGCACTAAACCTGTAACTTCCCACAGGCACCACGACTGTCTCAAAATTAAACAGTCTCAGTCTATGTTTTGAAAAAATGTTGCAGACCACTCTGAAAAGCGGATTTTTAAGTCATCAAGCCATTAATCAGAGCGCTCCAGGTTACATGATCCAATGAGAGACGGCCCGCTCCTGAGATGTTACAATGCCTGGTTTTTAAGATTGGCAGCCCCCCGGAGCAACGACATGCGGCAAGTGCTTTATATTAACCACAGAAATCAGCTGTAGTTAACTTATTTTAATAATAATGTCAGAATATAATGTATCATAATATTGGGCTAACATTGGGTTCAAAAGTTACACGGTATCACTTTAAGTTTGACTTGTAATTCAAGCTGTCAAAATTATTAATTGTGATTAATCACATTGTCAAACAAGAGATTACTTTATTCTTTAGTACTACTATATGCAGAAAATACATTAACTTGTTTTACAACTTAAAGACTAAAACCAAGCCAGAAATCTGGGACTAGTCCAGGACTCAGACCTGAATTTCAGCTTCACATTCATACAGTTGTGAAGTCAGACTGTGAGGACGTATCAGCAGCATTCTGGACTAAACTGCCGCCGTCTGAAGGACTTTAGGGAGACATGTAAGGACAGGGTTTCAGTAGTCTAGACTACTAAAGATAAATGCAGAATTCCTGGTGAGACACTTTTAATCCTAAATATGTTCGAGAAGTGATAAAAGTAATGTGATTTATCTTTTTGACAGCCCTACTTATTATCCATAACACAAGTTGAGGTATTTTTCCAATTTTGCACAAGGAATGAATATTACATGATTTATTTTTCAGCTTTAATATCTATATCGGTTATCGGCCACCTGAGTTTTAAAATATTGGCGATCGACCAAAATTCCAATACAGTGCATCCCTACTCTTAAATTTAGACACCGCTGCTGTAAAATGTCCCGTTTGGCCTGCAATGCATCTTGGGGTATCTTTGGGTAGGATTGTCCATGAAGGATACATTGGACCATCCTTAAAATCTGGGGAAAGTAAGGCCACATTTGTAGGCTGCATTTGAGGGAGTCTTTGAATGTGGACATCCTTGGACGCATCGCTGTGACGTAAGCGGTCTTCAAATCCGGTCTTGGAAGGATGTAGCCCTTAGATCTGGACACAGCCTGTGTGTGTCTGAAAAGAAGAAAAATAATGGTCCTCTGTGGCTGGAATAAAGCCAAGAAGAGGTTTCTGATGCAGCTGAGTTGGATTTGGTTTGTGAGGATAGAAGGTAAATAGCAGAAATAACTGGGAATGAGGAAAAAGTGGACACTGGGATTAAAAGTTCAGCTTTTCCAGACTGGTTTAACAGACAGACCAAAAAATAGCAACAAAAAAAAAAAAAAAAAGGCTTGTTGGAGTTTTAAGGGTTAATGTCCAGGAGAGTTACATTTCCTTCTTATTTCCTAAGTGTGATAAATACAGGAGAGGGATCATCGATGGCTCAGCCTGCAGCAGTCTGTGTGACAAAGAAACGCTCTACATGGGGAGATGTCTGTCAACACTACCAAACAACCAGGTGTGTTTTCTGCTCACCTTCAGTTATAACAGGGGTTATTTGTGATGTGACACGTTTGTTTGGGATGTTGTTGTTTTCCAGGTGTACACAGGAGGCTGGGGGGATCACAGTGGGATCATCCGCTGTAAACTGGGGGAGATTGTTCACTATGAGCTGGGCGAGGAGCCGGAGCCCCGAAGAGAAGCCCCCGTCTTCGACAAGCCGACCAGAGGCACCTCAGTGGAGAAGTTTAAGGAGATGGTCTTCAATCACATCAAGGTACAGAAACATGAAACTGAAAAGTTTACAATCCCAGAAAGGTTGGAAGGCTCTGAAATGTAGATAAAAACAGAAACGATCAAATCTGCAAATCTCATCAACCCATACTGGTGACGTTTACCACCGTGTAGCAATACGTCTGTAAATATAGTTCCAGGGTGATGTTTAACATCGTGTATTAACACGTCTGTAAAAAGTAGTTCCAGGGTGATGTTTACCATCGTGTAGCAATACGTCTGTAAAAAGTAGTTCCAGGGTGATGTTTAACATCGTGTATTAACACGTCTGTAAAAAGTAGTTCCAGGGTGATGTTTACCATCGTGTAGCAATACGTCTGTAAAAAGTAGGTCCAGGGTGATGTTTACCATCGTGTAGCGATACGTCTGTAAAAAGTACTTCCAGGGTGATGTTTAACATCGTGTAGTAACACGTCTGTAGAAAGGTAGTTCCAGGGTGATGTTTACCATCGTGTAGCAATACGTCTGTAAAAAGTAGTTCCAGGGTGATGTTTACCATTGTGTAGCGATACGTCTGTAAAAAGTAGTTCCAGGGTGATGTTTAACATCGTGTAGTAACACGTCTGTAAAAAGTAGTTCCAGGGTGATGTTTACCATCGTGTAGCAATACGTCTGTAAAAAGTAGTTCCAGGGTGATGTTTACCATCGTGTAGTAACACGTCTGTAAAAAGTAGTTCCAGGGTGATGTTTACCATCGTGTAGTAACACGTCTGTAAAAAGTAGTTCCAGGGTGATGTTTACCATCGTGTAGTAACACGTCTGTAAAAAGTAGTTCCAGGGTGATGTTTACCATCGTGTAGCAATACGTCTGTAAAAAGTAGTTCTAGGATCAGGTTTACCATCGTGTAGTAACACGTATGTTAAAAGTAGTTCCAGGGTGATGTTTACCATCGTGTAGCAATACGTCTGTAAAAAGTAGTTCTAGGATGAGGTTTACCATCGTGTAGTAACACGTATGTAAAAAGTAGTTCCAGGGTGATGTTTACCATCGTGTAGCAACACGTCTGTAAAAAGTAGTTCCAGGGTGATGTTTACCATCGTGTAGCAATACGTCTGTAAAAAGTAGTTCCAGGGTGATGTTTACCATCGTGTAGCAACACGTTTGTAAAAAGTAGTTCCAGGGTGATATTTACCATCTTCTTTTATCTGTAAATGTCTGGGAAGTGAGGAGACCAGTTGATGAGGTTGAATGTTGTCCCATTCTGATCTGATGCAGGAGCATTTTCAGAGAGGATGGATGGCGGTATTTCTGGATGCTGTATGGCTTCTTCTCTGCATGATGGAGCTTTAACCTGCATTTGTGGATTTCAGGGTGAACTGTGTTCACAGACAGATTTCTGGAATCTTCCTGAGTCCATCAGTGGTTTCCAGCAGAGAATCATGTCTGATTGTAATGCAGAAGATCACCAGTATCCAGCCTTGTCCCATGCACACAGAGATTCCTCCTGATTCTCTCCATCTTCTGACGATATTCAACACTTTTAGAGCCAGTTTGTCTCAGATTGATGAACCTCTGTCCATCTTTCCATCTGAGAGACTCTGAAATGCTCCTTTTATATCCAGTCATGTTACTGTTGCCAGTTAACCTGATTAGATATTAAAGTCTCCTCCTGTTATTAATTTTCCAGCCTTTTGTTGCTCCTGTTCCATCCTCTTACAGACGTGTTGCTGCATCAGATTCAGTGATAAAATGTTTCAGTTTCATCATCTGTTATGTTGTTTCTGTCCGACTGGGATAGAATATGCTGATGAGATTTGGAAATAATAATTTTTTTTTTTTATTTCTATTTCACTCAATGATCCAAGTCTTTCCAAATAGGGGTTGTAAGTATTAACAGACTAAAGTCTGTTTTGTCTGACTTGTTCCTCAGTCCAAGCTCGGAGAGCAGGCAAACCTCGCCAACCTTGTCGCCCAAGTGCTCTCCGTCGCTGATGGCAACAGAGATGGCCGCGTGTCACTGCCAGAAGCCCGCTCCACATGGGCCCTCCTGCAGATGGACGAGGTATCTGCAGGTTTTATCTGTCAGCAGTGGAAAGTTGGTCTGTTATGGAAGAGGATTAAGCTGGATTTATACTCGCGCGTCGTCTCCGTAACCGCCGTAGGCTCTGCATAGGTCTGCAGCGTGCATCCCGGCTACGTGAATGCAGAGACGCGCCGGGGTAGCACTCACTTGTGATTGGTCAGTGTGGTTACGTGCCTCCGGATGTTTGGGTTTTGTAGCTGAATGAATGAATGCATGTCAGCAACTTTTGTTGGTTTAAAAGAGGAAATAATTGCCAGAGCGAAAGCGAACCATCGGGGTGGAAAAAAAACTCTCCACCCCGTGGAATTTTCCAGTCAATAAAAGCCGTACTGTCGCCTGCAGATCTGGGGGAAAAAAAACTGCAGCATGACGCCGTAACCGTACGCTTGAGTAAAAGCACACACTGCCTCTGCGTCAGCTACGCAGGCCCGACTTGACGCAGATGCCACACGAGTATAAATTCAGCTTTAGGGTCACTGAAAAAAAAAAAGAAATTAATGTTCAAGGGGAAAAAAAGTCAGAATTCTGACTTTTTTTTCCCAGAACATTTTTTTTAAAAATTGCTAGATTTTATTTCACATTCTGAAAAAAGTCAGGATTCTGACTTTTTTCCAGAACAAATAAAAAAAAAAACAATCAAAAGTTTCTTTTTGTTCCAATTTTTTTTAACAAAGACAGAATTTTGAAGAAAAAAAAGTCACAATTCTGACAGATTCTGGTGTTTTTGAGGGGGAAATTGTGAGGAAAAAAAATCTCCTGCCCCCCAATTTTTTTTAAAGGAGTGATGACATAGCAGTTAAAACTAGTTTATGTTGTTGGCATTACTGCATATGTAAATACTCGGCATTTTTTACAGCGGAGTATTGTTTTGAAACGCCAGACCTCACTTCCTCAGCAATACAGTTGGGTCCGGTGATGATATGGAGCTTTACCCGGAGACCACGTTGACTTCATTTTGATTGGCTACACCTTATTTGGCTATGACCTTATTTGGAGAATCTAGGTCAAGCTGCGGTCGGAGTTTGCTAAAGGCTAACTGCTAGCAACATGGGCACTTCAGACAGTGTGAGCTACGTTTATCAGACAAGACAGCATTTAGAAAATAAATAAACTTACAGGTAATGACAAGGTTGTGGCCCCCTCCCTCAGTGTTGCTGCAGAAGTTTTCTTTTAAATCCATTTGTTTGAAAATCCAGACCCGACTGCACAGAAGTTACTACTAGCTCCATACATGCAGCTGAATCAGACAGGGAGGGGAGGGGGGAGCGGACAGTGCATAAACCATTAGGAGAGAGAGGGGGGGGGGGGGGGGGCGCTGTTTACTTGATAGTGTGCTCTTATTGGAGCAATTAAATTACGTAGAATGATAGAACTACGTAGAATGATAGAACCAGTGGTGTAGTCTACGTGATACGCAGGTATACGCCGTATACTCACTAGAAAAAGTCCCAAATTACCGTATAACCACTGAAAAATGCGCACAGATACGTGTCAGCATGTTTTTGTTGCATAACTTTCCCGTTCAGAAATTCCCCTTTTTCTGTGTGAGGAAGCGGCACGTCTGAACTGTCAAGCCTGAAGCTCACGTTAACTGCTGAGTTTGCGCCCTACGGTAAAAACCAGCCTTAACGAAGCAGTGAAGAACAGCAGCACAATCCGCCAACGCAGGTCAGCTGAGAAGAAGTGCGTCACATGTACAATGCGTGCAGGTGCGTTGTAGATGAGAGCTGGACCTGGCAGCCTGGAGCAAGAGTCAGATGAGGGAGTTTGAAACAGGCGTGGGCAGTGGCATCGCCAGCCGATTTTCTCGGGGCTTCAGCCCCGGATTTTTTGAGTTTAGCCCCGGGTATGAATTTACTGTTTAACCACCTTTTCCTGGAAAAAATCAGATGAAAGACCAAATGACCCAGCTTTCTACCAGCACTTGAACGCACCATAAATATGCGACGGTTTAGCCTAGCTCCCGTTAGTGTGGTGTGTGCGTGAGCGTGAAGCCCGAGGTCCGATTAGCCCCCCATCGGATGTCAGACGAAGCTAAAGTTTGTCAGCTCCGTGTGCGCATGTGCAGAGGAGAGCAGCAGTGAAATTAAAGCAGATGATGAGAGCAGAGATGGACAGAAAATATGAGAGAAAGCAGCAGTTACATCCTCAGCTTTTCAGCAGGAAAGTAAAAGGTAGATATCACAGTGTTGACTCTTTTTTTCTCCTTAAAAACAATATGAAAAAGTCAACATGAAACCCCCCAACATAAAAAACGAGGCTGAAGTTAGCAGCAACTCCTTTCCAGCTTCTGTTTCGATTTTGGCTTAAAGGGCAATTCCACTCAAATAATTTTGTACTGACAACATTTAACTCGGTTCTGTGTAAAAACTACAACACGTAGACTTTTCATTGAAGAACAGTTTCTGATTTAGGAAACTTATAAATGAGGAGAAAATGAGAACAAATGAGGAGGAGAAAAGGAGAACAAGTGATGAGAAGAGAATAAATAGGAGAGAACTAATTAGGAAGAAAAAAGAGCAAATAATGAGATAAGAGCAGGTGAGAAGAGAACGTGATGATGAGGAGGGTCAGTGATGAGTCAAAGAGAAGACAAAAGGTGAATACTGTATTAACTGTTCTGCGTGAGTGCAGTGCATGGGTTTTAGCAACATGCAGGAATGTCTCAGAAAATTAGAATTCATGATATTCTAATATTTTGAGAAAGGATATTTGAGTTTTCTTAAGCTGTATGCCATAATCAGCAATATTAAAACAATAAGGGCTTGCAATATTTCAGTTGATTTGTAATGAATCCAGAATGTATGACATTTTCATGTTTTTTTTTTAATTTCATCCTATCTCAAAATATTTTTGTATTTTGTATATACAAAATATATTATATTGTTTTGTCTTTTTTTTAAGGAGGGGGGGGGGCGGGGGCGGGGGGACAGGACACAGCCACAGTATACCGACTAGAATCAACTAGACTACACCACTGGATAGAACTACGTAGAATGATAGCCTGCTGTCTGATTCAACCGTTTCTGAGCAGAGAGACAAAGCTGACAGACCGTGTCAGAAAGCGTGTCCCCCCTTCCAATTTCTGAAAAAAGTTAGGGAAATATGGGGATTTTGGGGGGGGAAAAAAAGTCAGAATTCTTACTTTTTGTCTCTGATTTTATTTTACTTCAGCGGCCCTAACCTCTTCCGTAGTCTGTGGCTGCAGTCAGTCAGATTTCTTCCCTCTCCAACCAGGTGCTGTTCGGGCTGCTGCTCCAGGACCGCGGACACACTCCCCGTCTCCTCGGCTACTGCGGCGACCTGTACATGACGGAGCGTATCCCGTACGGGCCCCTGTACGGCTTCTCGCTGCCCTGGCCTTTCGTCTCCTGGGTGCCCAGCGGCGTGCAGCGCACCATGGACCAGTGGTTCACCCCCTCCTGGCCTCGCAAAGCTAAGATCTCCATGGGCCTGCTGGAGCTCGTGGAGGACATCTTCCACGGCACCTACGGCAGCTTCCTGATCTGCGACCTGGCCGCAGCGCAGTTCGGCTACACCGACCGCCACGAGCTCCGCCTCACCAACACCCAGGCGGTGGTCCCCGAGGACGAGTTCAGACGCACCATGCGGGTGCTGAAGTGCGACACGGATGCCGACTGCGTGTACGGGGCGGACTGCCACGCGTCCTGCAACCTGTCGGAGAAACGCTGCAGGGAGGAGCCGGCCCGGCCGAACCTGGCCAAGGCCTGCGGCACACTGAAGGATTACCTCCTGCGCGGGGCGCCGTCGGAGATCAGGGAGGAGCTGGAGAGGCAGCTGTACGCCTGCATGGCTCTCAGAGGAGATGCTGGACAGATGGACATGGAGCACTCGCTTATCCTCAACAACCTGAAAGCTCTGCTGTGGAGACAGATCTCACACACCAAGGACTCGTGACGGTGAGACGACTGAAAGCCACTGAGATCATGCCAGTCAGTTCTTCAGGTAGAACTGAGGAAAAAAGATGCTGTGATTTATGAGTAGCATATTTTATGAAGCAACTTTTCTTAACTTTTGAAGGTCAGAGTGATGGACCTACCTCCTCCATCCCATTTCTAAAGTTTAAGACTTGGAAAACACTTGAGTACTTTAAAACTTAAATGGAAGGATGGCATGTTGCTCTCAACTTAAAAACGGTTCATGAAAACTCATCTTAATGTTCACCACAGTAGAATGTTATGACAGACGCTGCTCAAATCTTAGCAAGTATATTTTTCTAATTTCTAGTCAAAATGTCTCATCACACTCAAAATAAGACAAAATTACTGAAAGAGAAACATTTCAGTGAGATATAAGATCTTGTTTTAAGCCAATGCATCTTATTTCAAGAAATCTTATCATGAAAATTTTGCTTGTTCCAATGGCAGAATTTTTTTTTGTGTGAGACGAGATATTTTGACTAGAAATCAGAAAACTATACTTGCTAAGATTTGAGATTTTGCAGTGGAGCTCCAGGAAAACGATGCACTGCTGTCGCTCCGAGTTGCTGTTTCTGCCACAAAAACGTGCCGATGTTTGCAGACTGTAATGGTTTGATGAGTTAATTCCATTCAGGACAACCGGGGCCCTCATTTATCAGCCGTACTCGCCGAACGTTTCCACCTGATCTGGAAAACTAGGGCTGCATGATGGTGAACGCTGCAACGACGATGACAGTTGATATGAAGAAAAATGCCACTTTGAAGTTTTCTACCGCGGAGTTTCACTCGCAAACCTCTGATATAGGGATGTCCGATATTATCAGCCTACCGATATCATCGGCTGATATTGGCATTGATATGTGATATTGGAAAATATCAGTATCGTTTTCTTCTAACAGATATTTTTAAAATGAATAGTAAAATTTCGTTGGAGGATACAACAGAACAACAAAATCTCGCGAGATTTTGTTCCATTAGCAGCAGTCCAATATGTCTAAAATTCCCAGTTATTGTGTAAAAACTACATATCCCAGCATTCCTTTCAGAGTCATGTGACTACGGTGCAGCTGCTGCTGCTACAGACTGACTTGCTTTGAAGCAGCTGATAATATGTCTGGTTTTAAGTTGTTGGTTAAGTTACCAAGTTGTCAGAAACATTAAATTAGCCACATGTTGGCTAATACCTGCTAGTATCTGATATCTGGCAGCCAGATGTCCAAAATTAACTCCTCTGGCCGAGTTAGGGATATTTCGGGATCTTTGCTCTGAGAGCAGAATATAGATATATCTCTCAAAATATGAGAGACGCAACCTCATAGTTCTCTGCATATATCGGTATTGGTTGATATTGGATATCGGCATTTAAGAGTTAGACAGTATTGGATATCTGTAAAAAAAAAGGCCAATATCAAACATCCCTACTCTGATACGGAGGTCTATTGGGCTTTATATGTTAAACTCACTGTAGTTGCATGTTTTATCTGATGCCAGAGTTGGTGGCGGCAGAGATTCGCCACGTCTCCTCTGGCAGTTACGAAAACACCACCACTGATTTCCGTAGTCAATTAAATTCATAACAGCTGTGATTCGATTCAATTAAATCCAATTCAATTTCATGTTTTCAGGGATCGACCGATACAGATTTTTTTGGGCCTATACTAATATTTTCTTATCAGCCTCGGCTGATTGCTGATATAACCTGCAGATATTTGGGGCCGATATTGCATTTGACTCCCAAATTAATATAATGGAGGATACAATGAAAAGTATTTTAATATAAAAAAGAACAAAGCACTTCAAATGAATATATAATAAGAAAAAAAAACGGTGCACCTGTAAACAAATTTTAAATGGAAAAATTAAGCTCGTCATAAATATATACATACATATATATTTGTGTATATGTGTGTGTGTATATATATATATATATATATATATATATATATATATATATACACTGCCCAGCCCAAAAAAAAGTCTCCAACAAAAAAAAGGTCAAACATTTAACATTTGGTTGGAGCCTTTAGCTTTGATTGCGGCAGCATTCGCTGTGTTTCCAGAAGTTTCTGCAATGTCACCAGATTTATTTGCATCCTGTTGCATCAATTTTTCACCAAGATCTTGATGATGATTGTAGAGTCTAACCACAGCACATCCCAAAGATTCTCAATGGGGTTCAGGTCTGGACTCTGTGGGGGCCAATCCATGTGTGAAAATGATGTCTGATGATCCCTGAACCATCTTTCACAATCTGAGCCCGATAAATTCTGGCACGGTCATCTTGGAATATGGCCGTGCCATCAGGAAAGAAACATCCATTGATGGAATAACCTGCTCATTCAGTATATTCAGGTATCAGCTGACCTCATTATCTGAGCTCATACTGTTGCTGAACCTGGACCTGACCAACTGCAGCAACCCCAGATCATCACACTGCCCCCACAGGCTCATACAGTAGCACTAGGCATGATGCTGCATCACTTCATCTGCCTTTCCGGCCACATTTCTTCCTTGAAGACGATGGTCCACTATCCTTCCAGTTTTTCATAATGCGTTGGACTGTTCTTAACCCAATTTTAGTAGTTTCTGCATCTCTTTAGATGTTTTCTCTGCTTGATGCCAATAATTTGACCCTTCTCAAACAGACTGACATCTTTTCCACGACCACGGATGTGTCTTTCCACATGCTTGTTTAGGAAATGAGAAGCAACTCATTGCACCAGTTGGGGTTAAATAACTTGTTGCCAGCTGAAAGATAATCACCCATGCAGTAATTATCCAATAGGAGGCTTGATTTCATTGCAGCCATTTTGCTATTATATAAATAAAAAAAAAGTTATATTTTAGTGTGGAAAAGGGGAGGAAAGACGACCCAAATTTTATTTTTTTAAGCAGCATTAAAAAAAAAAAAATTTTCTCATTAATGTCACTCAGCACCCCATCTTGACAGAAAAAAACGGAAATATAGAAATTTTAGCAAATTTATTAAAAAGAAAAAACTGAAATATCACATTGTCATAAGTTTTCAGACCCTTTGCAGTGACACTCATATTTAACTCACAGATTGTCCATTTCTTCTGAGCCTCCTTGAGATGGTTCTACTCCTTCATTGGAGTCCAGCTGTGTTTAAATAAACTGATTGGACTTGATTTGGAAATGCACACACCTGTCTATATAAGAGCTTCCAGCTCACAGTGCATGTCAGAGCAAATGAGGATCATGAGGTGGAAGGAACTGTCCAAGGAGCTCAGAGACAGAATTGTGGTGAGACACAGATCTGGACAAGGTTACAAAAGAGTTTCTGCAGCACTAAAGGTTCCTAAGAGCACGGTGGCCTCCACAGTCCTTTAATGGAAGAAGTTTGGGACGACCAGAACTCTTCCTAGACCCGGCCGTCCAGCCAAACTGAGCAATGGTGGGAGAAGAGCCTTGGTGAGAGAGTAAAGAAGAAGCCAAAGATCACTGTGGCTGAGCTCCAGAGATGCAGTAGGAAGATGGAGAAAGTTCCACAAAGTCAGCTATCACTGCAGCCTCCACCAGTCGGGCTTTATGGCAGAGTGGCCCGATGGAAGCTTCTCCTCAGTGCAGACATATGAAAGCCCGCATAGAGTTTGCTAAAAAACACATGAAGGACTCCCAGACTGTGAGAAATAAGATTCTCTGGTCTGATGAGACCAAGATTGAACTTTTTGGAGTTAATTCTAAGCGGTATGTGTGGAGAAAACCAGGCACTGCTCATCACCTGCCCAATACCATCCCAACAGTGAAGCATGGTGGTGGCAGCATCATGCTATGGGGGTGTTTTTCAGCTGCAGGGACAGGACGACTGGTTGCAGTTGAAGGAAAGATGAATGCAGCCAAGTACAGAGATATTCTGGAAGAAAAGCTCTTCCAGAGTTCAGGACCTCAGACTGGGCCGAAGGTTCACCTTCCAACAAGACAATGACCCTCAGCACACAGCTGAAATAACAAAGGAGTGGATCAGAACCACTCTGGACCATTCTGGACCGGCCCAGCCAGAACCCTGACTTAAACCCAACTGAGCATCTCTGGAGAGACCTGAAAATGGCTGAACACCACCGTTCACCATCCAACCTGACAGAACTGGAGAGGATCTGCAAGAAGAACCAGAAGATCCCAAATCCAGGTGTGGAACACTTGTTGCATCATTCCCAAGAAGACTTATGGATGTACCAGCTCAGAAGTACTTCTACTCAGTACTGAGTGAAGGGTCTGAATACTTATGACCATGTGATATTTCAGTTTTTCTCTTTTAAAAACTTTGCCAAAATTTCTACATTTCTGTTTTTTTTCTGTCAAGATGGGGTGCTGAGTGTACATTAATGAGAAATAAAATTAACTTTTTTGATTTTAGCAAATGGCTGCAATGAAACAAAGTGTGTAAAGTTTAAAGGGGTCTGAATACTTTCTGTACCCACTGTGTGTATATATATATATATATATATATTGTGTGTATGTGGGGGTATATATATATATATATATATATATATACTGTATGCATATATATATACATATATAATATTGTAAATTATGTCAAGTGGCGGCCAATGCAATTGACATATCGGCTGATACTGATGCCAGCAAAAAAAAAAAAAAAAAATGCAAATATCGGCCTAAAATATCGTCTGGTCGATGA
Source organism: Atherinomorus stipes (assembly GCA_023101725.1). NCBI lineage: Eukaryota > Metazoa > Chordata > Actinopteri > Atheriniformes > Atherinidae > Atherinomorus > Atherinomorus stipes. The sequence goes on from JALJCO010004566.1 coordinate 52,471, forward strand.
ATCGGTCTATCCTTTAATATTGATCCATTTCTGGATATTTATACACCAGTTTTTCTTAAATATTAAAGACATTCTTGGATAACTATTTTTATAAAACACTGAGCCAGTTTACATGGTGATCAGCAGATGTCTGGAAGTATTTAGATTACTTTAATAATCTCATCTGACAAATCCATTCCTGGATTAGGACTGCCACGATTAGTTGATTAATTGTGATTGTCGACTATAAAAAATAGTTGGCGTCTAATTTCATGATCGACTAATCGTTCATCGTTTCTAAGCTTTGTTTTTCCTCTCAAAATTGCCCCTGCTGTATCTCCAGCTGCTTTTTTGCCTTTATATTGACCTAAATGAACACAAACACTCACAGTCAAACGTTTGGCCACGTTTTTACATTAGAGTCAATGAGAAATTGTCCAAACTTTTGACTGGTAATATAAATATGCTACAATTTACATTTGATCTGATTAGTCGACTAATCGTTACAATAATCAGTGACTAGTTGTTTGTGCAGTCCTACACTGGATTTATGTCAGAGGTAATAAGCTGCTGAATCGTTAACAGCTGGATATAATCCAATGGTGGATAAAAACATCTGAATGCGCCATAATCTCGGAGAGAGAAGCTGATTGGATGGGTAACCTTTCAGTCACGTTTTAATGCTAAGATCTCGTAAGTAGGGTCTCTGATGTCACCTGGGGAAAAAAAGATGGATTTACGAATTTTACGACTAAGTATTAAATTTGGATTAATTCAGCTTTAATTATTATAGATTTTTTAATGAATTTATTTGTTTTTTAACCCAGTTCTGCAGGTTACCACAGTTCTCGTGAGTAAAAACTTACCCATCTCCTCGCTCACTCCATGCACCCTGTTTCTGCAGCCATTAGCATCTACGGAGCAGGCATCCAGGACAGTGGGAGACGAACCGACATGAATGCTCAGCAACGTTTCAAAGGTCATGTTCCTTCCTTTACATGTCCAATTACATGGCGACTGTTTATCTTTGTTCAAGCAGTTGTTGCCATATGCAGCTCGCGCTGGCTCATAAAGGTCAATCTTTCGTTGCATCGTGCAGCCCTAACTAGAGCTTAGGAATGTACATAATTGTAAGCACAGCTCCACAGGCTCCTCACAATACGATAAACTCAGCCAGGACTTCTGTTTGAAACAGACAAAGTGACAAAGATGTGAAAGTGTCGGGTTCTGTGACTTTAGCCCCGTTTCCACCAGCGGGTCGGGTCGGGTTGGGATCGGGTGCCATAGATACTGATATCTGTAACCGTCCCGTTGCCTCGCAGGCGCCATATAAGGATGGGGATAGCTGTCAAAGCCGTGCGACACTGGCCTTGAGTTATAACAAAGAACGCGATACAGAAGCAAAAGATGGCAACGGCCGACATCCACCATTACTTCTTGGCATGTGGCTTTTTTTATTTTTTTAAAATCAACTGTATATTTAATCTCGGCGTTGTTGCCGCTTTGTTCTTGGAGTTGCACAGGAAGTGACTGTAGTGAGTCAAGCTGCACCTTTTTGGGTCGGATCGGTAAGACTGGTACCCTAACGGAAGGGTGCCACAAAAGCAGGGTGGGTGGGGGCAGATTTAATGGTACCCGTCCCAGTTTTTGCCTGTAGAAAGCAAAGAATTGTGGACTGACCCATCCTGAACTGACCCAAACGGGGCTTATGCCTCCGATTGATCGTGCACCCCGGCTGCTGGGCCACAGGGATGTCCCTTTGGCTGACTGGTCAGCTCACATGACTCTCACCTGGGAGTGACCGAATCTCACCCGGGACCTCTTGTTGCGAACCCTTGCCACAAAAACCAGTTCAACATAATCAGAACTTTGTAAACTGGGAGCGCTCCTCAAAAGAACTGATCCACTACCAGAGGAGATCCTGTTTGATTGATGCCATGATGTGGGACTTGTGTTGCAGTGAGATGCTAAATGCAGAAAAACTGGTTTGGTCTCTGATGTGAGGCACATTTCCCAGTTGCCACTGAGCTGGATCCTGTTGTCCATGTTGGGTGCTGGTTTTTAATGAGCCCAACAAAACACCAGGCTGAAATCAAACAGGAAAGAGCTCCATCGGTAACGGCGCTGAGAAAGACCGCATCCAAAGCAGGGACTTGGTTTGCTCATGACTAGGGATGTATACCGAGTACCGGTATCGTTTCGTACCGGTTCCTAATCTTAACGATACCAGGGTACCATTAAGATTCTGGACAAATGATACTCTTATTGATACTTTTTGTACATCTACCTAACCATCGAGTTATCATTACGCAGTCAAATAATCACAGTGATGGAATAAGACAGACACAATTCCCTTATTCTCCCAGCTGTCCTTCACCCACTTTTATGTCCAGGCTTCTTCAACATCATCTGAACAAATATTCTCCACCACTGGATCTTGTAACATCTTGTAATGTCTTTATTATTTACTCTAAATTATGTTATAGTATCAATAAGAGAATCGATAAATACCGGTATCGATGAGGAGTATCGATATTGGTATCAGTATCAATAAAATCATAACGATATACATCCCTACTCATGACACAATATTATATCCAATCATTGGAAAACGATTCAGTGTTTGCCGATATCACAAATTCTGCCGGGACAGGCATCCAGCATCATCGTCATCCCGTCTGTCTAAGACCTCTCCTGCCAGTAAAAGTCAGTCAGATGTTGATTCTTGTCTTCTCCCCGCTCCGTCCTTTTCTTTGGGAAGTTTGGTTTCTCGACATCTGGATGCTGAGGGACGACATCTGGATGCAATCAATGTCACTGTGCCATGAAAAGCAGCCAGAAACAGTTTTAAGGTCAGAAAGTTGCATAACGCCACTTTAACAAAATTACTTCCATTCAGAACAAATCCCAAAAAGCAGCAAGAGTGAAGAATACTCCATCATCTTCAGCATTCTTCTCTGGACAGTCATCTCCAGATCAGTCACCAGAACAGAACCATTTCTTTAAGTCTCTGGTTCTGGTTCTGGTGGCCCAGCAGATGACTGAACTCTCCACCACAGACTGATGGAAGATGTGAAACATACATGTTCAGGCGTTGAATGATCTCAGCTGTAGAAGAAGTAGAGTCTGCTCTGAGCTTTCCTAGATGGGTTCAGTGTTGCATTTCCAGTCCAGTCTGTAGTCCAGCTGAACTCCAGAGTTCTTATATTCCTCCACCTCTCGTCCCAGGATGTGAGCAGTGCCTTCTTTATTCTTGCTCCTCCTGAAGTCAACAATCATCTCTTTAGTTTTGCTGATATTTAAGATGAGGTGATTGTTACCATTTCACAACCTGACCGACCAGTTTTCTGTACTTGGCTTCTGGTCCATCACTGATACACCCCACAGCTGCAGAGTCAGAGTATTTCTGCAGAGTAATCAGTGTTTCTGTAGAATAATCGGAGTGTTTCTGCAGAGTAATCTTGTATTTCTGCAGCATAATAGGAATATTTCTGCAGAGTGGCCGAAGTGTTTCTACAGAGTAATCAGAGTATTTCTAGAGTCCCTTGAGTGTTTCTGCAGAGTAGTCGTAGTATTTCTGCAGAGTCACCGGAGTGTTTCTGCAGAGTAATTGGTAATCAGAGTGTTTCTGCAGAGTAGTCGTAGTATTTCTGCAGAATCACCGGAGTGTTTCTGCAGAGTAATTGGTAATCAGAGTGTTTCTGCAGAATAGTCGTAGTATTTCTGCAGAGTCACCGAAGTGTTTCTGCAGAATAATCGGAGTATTTCTGCAGAGTAGTCGTAGTATTTCTGCAGAGTCACCGGAGTGTTTCTGCAGAATAATCGGAGTATTTCTGCAGAGTAGCCGGAGTGTTTCTGCAGAGTAGTCGTAGTATTTTTCTGCAGTCACCGGAGTGTTTCTGCAGAATAATCGGGAGTATTTCTGCAGAGTAGCCGGAGTGTTTCTGCAGAATAATCGGAGTATTTCTGCAGAGTAGCCGGAGTGTTTCTGCAGAATAATGGGTTCAGCCGGAGTGTTTCTGCAGAATAATCGGAGTATTTCTGCAGAGTAGCCGGAGTGTTTCTGCAGAATAATCGGAGTATTTCTGCAGAGTAGCCGGAGTGTTTCTGCAGAATAATCGGAGTATTTCTGCAGAGTAGCCGGAGTGTTTCTGCAGAGTAGTCGTAGTATTTCTGCAGAGTCACCGGAGTGTTTCTGTAGAGTAAAGCTTGTTACAGACTACACGAGAAGCAAGAACTTTGTTCTTGTCCGTGACGCTGCAAGAATAAGAAAAAAGTTCTTTTTCGTCAAGTCATTTCATACTCAACATGAAGCTCTGCGACCAGGCGCAGCCGGGGGAAGAGAGGTGGCGACTGTTCACCCAGTGATTATACATTTACGATAAACTTTGTCCGTGGCAGGAGGACAGACTTGCTCACGCAGTGGTGTCCGTGTATTTAAATGCCACCTGTGTAGTTTACATTTTCATATTTCTCACCACCTCGATCAGCTGTTTATTAAGACTATCCGTTCAACGTCGCATCTGTGGAAATGAGGAGGTGACAACTCTCTGCTTCAAGCGTCTGTGTTAACCCCGCCCGCCTCAAATGTCCGACCAATCACACAATACTTCTCAGAGTTCCCTGAGAAGAAAGTTCTGCTCAGCCGAGGGGTCGAGAACCACCGGCGAGCCGTCCTCAAACATGTCCGCGAGAACAAAATGACATCATTTTGTTCTTGCGGCCCCGAGAACAAGAGGGAAGTTCTCACTTCTCGTGGAGTACGTAGAAGCCTTAAGTTGAATGTTTCTGCAGAGTAACCCAGAGTATTTCTGCAGATGACAGAACTCAGAGTTGTACTGGAAGTCTGAGGTGTCCAGTGTGAACAGGAATGGTGAGAGTACAGTTCCTTGTGGTGCTCCAGTGCTGCTGAACACCATCTCAGACACACAAGCTTTCGGTCAGGTTGTTAGCTGGTCATGATTCCAGGTGGTTGAGGAGTTTTCCAGCTGGAACGTGTGGAGTTACAAAGGGATCCGTTTATATAACTGACGCAGCTGATCATTAATGGCGTGAGGATGCTGATTGTACAACTGCCGTACTCATGTTAGATAATACACAAATTTCTTTTGTACTTGCATATTTTTCTAAACTTTATTCCGTTTGAATGAAATTTAAAGCGTTATGCAAACAGAGGGTTGATAAATGAGGGCCCTGCTTTACAAACCAGTGACCAAGCTCCCACTTCAAGTGGAATTAAAACCTAATTTTGTTGTTACAAAGAAGCATGACAAAATCAGGGAGCGTTCCTTTTTAAAGAGTAATGCTGACAGTATTCAGTCTTCTAAACAAATCCACCAATAGGACCAAAACCAACAGTGCACTACTTTGCTGCTTCTGCATTGTTTTCCCCCATTTTACTTTTTTACTACAGTCCTTGAACTCAACGGTGCCAAAATATAAAAACACGTAAACAGACAAAATAATTTCCTACAACAGCTGCACTTGGCAGTAAATTTGGTTTTTGGTATTTTTGTGGGAATATTAACAGATTATTAAAGAAATCCAACTAAGGCTCAGATTAGCATCACTTCACAGGAAAAAAAAAAAACATTTAAATGAACTAAAGCTTCTTTACAGCATTCAGACTCCGCAAATTATTAAAGAAAGGAAAAAGATTCAACCACACAATGAAAGCTGTGAAGTGGGACTGTGCAAACTTTTACTTCACCTAATGTGTTCTTATATATCTATATAATATGTTTCAGAGGTTATATTAGAAATATAATGAGGAATGACACTACTTTATATGGCGGCTGACAGGAGGAATCCCAGTCAGCACAGCCATGAAAATAATGAAATGTTGCTTTGAATGTTGCTGGAAGGAATTGTATGAAGGTTTATTTGTTTTCCTTTCATGAATGATGCTTTAGTGTCTCGTACTAAAAGATAAAGCAGCGACCGAGCTCAGCTGATAACTTGCTGGTCACTGCGGTGGGGAAAGCTTTCCCACTCCTACAGATTATTAGACTGCACCCAGTGGTCCTGTTTTCACACGTCGGTATGAGGATCGGCTTCAAGGTGGACGATGAAGTCCTGTGCTTCTTTACTGGGCATTTCCATCACATCACTGCTGCATTGATGACGCAATGAAATTAATGTTCTTCACTTAGTGAATGTTAGCGACTTGTATATCTCACTGAGAAGAAAATCTGCACTGTTGTATAATTATTATTATTTGGATTTCACATCAGAGTGCTATAGATGACATTAATTCATGAATGTTTACCCCATGATCACGTTCAATGCTGTACAAAGTATTTCCCATCACCCCCCTCCATGTGTTGCTGGACTAAACTTGGCTGACAACTTGATTCGTTCATACACTTAAATGTGGACAGACACGACCTCCAAAAGCATGTCAGGCTTCTGGTCTCTGCTGCCGTTTTGAAAATGTATAAAATGTTTACTGAATGAAGAAACCAGCATGACTTTGCACAATTAAATGGTGCAACACCTCACTGGAAACTTGTGTGATCTTTTTCAGGACTGAATTTTTGAGGATTTAAGATTATTACAGGACATTGAGTTAAATAAACTTTATTTATCCTGGAATTTAGATTAATTTCACATCAATGCTGTCTTCATAATTATATATCCTCCTTACAAATAAGGAAGTAAATAAGTTGAACCAAATAATACAGAAGAGTTTTTGGAAAATCATGACATTGGTTTTGAATTGTGGTTTAACAGAAATACTAAAACCAAAAAATAAAACATGCATGATGGGTATCCTAGACTAAAATTTTATTGAGCAACACTTTGAGACAATCACTGCAATCAGGTGTTTTCTGTAACGTCCAATCAGACGTCTGCACCTGCTGACAGGTTTTTTGATCCACTAGGGATAGTTTTGTTTTTAAAAGTTCTTCTTTTCAACTACAATTCAAAAGTAATATTTTATTTTGCCGATATATAATTTTGTGAATTTTATTACTTTTTAGTTTATTTATTACTTATTAACTGAACTTATTTGAATAACTATTGTTGATGTTAATTGGAAGTTGTGAATAATTTTGAGGACTGTATATGTGTGTGTATATACATATACACACACATATACACAAGCACACATATATAAATAATTTATCCAACATTTATATCTGTCTACAGTATATCATATATATATATATATATATTTGTGTATGTGTATATATTTATATACAGTCATCCTCAAAATTATTCATACCCTCATGAGATGTTCTAGTAAGCCTACAGAAAAAATCAGATGTCAGTGAAATAAGATTGACAAAAGTAATAATACATCATAAAAATCTATGAAAATCGGTTTGAAAGAAATATTGAAAACAAATACACAAAAAATAAAACAAGTAAACAAGCATGATGGGGCCCCAAAGCTAAAATTTTGCAACATTTTCAGGCAATCACTGCAATCATGTGTTCAAATGTTCAAAATGTGTTAATCTTCAAAAAGAATTCTGCACCTGTTGACAGGTATTTAGGTCCACTGTTCATGTGAAAGGTGCTCTTATGTGTCAGGGATAATTTTTTTAATATTTCCAACCACAATTCCAAAGCGATATATTTCACTTAATTATATATTTTTTTTTTAATTTCATTTGAAGTACAATGAGGAATTTACTCTTTAATTAAAGGGTATAAATAATTTTGAGGTGTGTACAGTATATATACAGGTACTACCCAAAAAAATTAGAATATCCTGCAAAAAGTTCATGTATTTCTGTAATTCAACTTAAAAGGTGCAATTTACATATTTTATAGATAAATAATATGTGAATCAATATATTTCAAGCTTTTATTTGTTTGAATGCTGCTGATTAGGACTTGCAGCTTAAGAAAACCTCAAATTCAAAAACTTAAAAAAATAGAATACTGCATGAAATCAATTATAAAAGGATTTTAAATACAAAAATATCAGGCCTCCTAAAATAAAACCTTGCATCTGGACTTAGTACTTGGTGGGGGCCCCTTTAATGACTGCCTTAACCGAGCGTGGCATGAATGCTACCAGCTTGTGGCATATCTCAGGTGTTATGGAAGATGAACATGCTTCCATCACAGCCTTGAGCTCTTCTTTATTGTTTGTTCTCTTCCCGTTCAGCTTTTTCTTGACAATGTCCCACAGATATTTGATGGGGTTCAGGTCAGGTGAGTTTGCGGGCCAATCAAGCATGGTGATCCCATGGTTGCTGAACTTTTGGCAGTGTGGGCAGGTGCAAGTCCTGCTGGAAGATGAAGTCTGCATCCTCATACAGCTGGTCCACCATCCAGCTTCTTTTCTATCACTTTTTGTGTCTTTCCACCTTGTGCAGGGAGTCAATGATGGTTTTCTGCACAACTGTCAGATCAGCATCTTCCCCATGATTGTGAATTCTTCTAAACCAAGACAGAGACTTTTTTAAAGGCTCAGGGCACTTATGGAGGTGTTTTGGATTGTTTATCTGATTAGACTGTGACACTCTGAACTTACAATACCGGAGCTTTCACAATATTCTAGTTTTTAAATTTGAGGTTTTCTTAAGCTGCAAGTCCTAATCAGCAACATCCAAATAAAAGCTTGAAATATATTGATTCACAGATTGTCTAAACACTATGTAAATTGCACCTTTTAAGCTGATTTACAGAAATACATGAATTTTTTCAGAATATTCTAATTTTTGGGGTAGTACCTGTGTATGTACAGCCATGAAAAGAATGAAGACACCTCCCTTTTTTTCCTCATTAATTGGTAATTTTAATGCCTGGTACTACTAAAAGTACATTTGTCTGGACAAATATAACAAAAATAGCTCAAAAGAGTTTAAGAACTGATATCTCTCCATTTTTCATGCTTTTCTTGATAAGTGATTTTGGTTATTAAGTTCCTACATGAACAGCTACGGCATTGTACTGCCAAAAACGGCTTTTAGGCATTCTATTTTCTGATTGTCATCAAAAATAATGTATCAACTGTGGTGTGAATTGTGACTATGTATATACATATATATATATATATATATATATATATATATATATATATATATATATGTATGTATATCTACACACTCACAGATAGATGAACATAATTAAAATTCTTGATGAAACAAGTGATATTTGTCTAAAATAAGAGAGAAAGGCACCAGCTTGAGTTTGTAATAAATTTATTCGTCTGTGTTGGGTGTTGTGTTGTGGCGGGGCCCCTAACCGTCCCCTGCCTCTTGCTCTTGTGCTCGTAAGAAACTGGCCTTCTTCTGGGCGACGCGGTCCTTCCTCTGTGCCAGGGATAACTTGGCGCGGTTCCATCTGCAGGACAGACAAACAGCTCCATTAGCATTCAGAGCATCGACGGGGAAAGCAGCTTCCAGCTCAGCACTGGGATTTTCCCAGTCGCTGATTCATCTTCAACTGCAGAGGCTCACCTCTTCTTCTTGACGTCTTTTTTGGGTTTCTTTTCGTGTGCGGGGTTGGCTCTGATGGCGGCGTGTGCTTTTTTATACATTTCTTCTACCTGAAAAGAGGAAATAAAGGATGAGCACGGCGTGTGAGGGTTTCTCCGAGTGTGCCGCTCCGTCCGGCTTCTCTCAGCCCCGTCTTGAAAAGGACAGCAAACATCAGCCGATGCAAATGAAGGACCAACTACATTTTGCTCAGCGTGCAGTGGATCATCATCAAGAAGCAGAAAAAACTAAAACACGGTTCACGTGACGCGTAAAACCCCAGATTTTGTGTTAATGTGGGGAGACGAAGCATCTCACCGTGTCTGGCGCGACTCCGTTCTTGATGAAGCGAGAGAACTGTTTCTTGTAGGCCTCCTCATCCTCCTCCAGCAGGTAGGACATGTAGTCGGCCACGTTCATGCCCATGATGTGTTTCCGATGCACCTCCGCGTTGAACTCTTTGCTCTCTGCGTCGTAACCAGGGAAGCGTTTCATACTGGAAAAGGACAGACGGAGATCAGACAACGCCGCGACTCGCCAACATCACCAGGAGTTCGGTTCGTCCGGCTTCTCTCAGCCCCGTCTTGAAAAGGACAGCAAACATCAGCCGATGCAAACGAAGGACCAACTACGTTTTGCTCAGCGTGCTGTGGATCATCATCGAGAAGCAGAGGACGGCGGGCAAACGCGAGCTCGGCTGTGTGACAGCGAGTCCACGTCACGACCGCCCACACGAACACCAATAACGTCTGAGAAACCACGTCAGGAGGAAAGACACCAGCACACAGCAGAGATTACCAGACTTCTGCGAACACGGCGGACTCAGCATGGCCATATCCATACGCTGGGGTTGATACTTCCATACCAGCCAGATAGGAAGTATCGGAATCGATACTTTTTGGGGCATCGCAATACCAGTGTACAGATACAAAACATGCAATTTGTTTCCACTTCTCAGTAGGGAAGCGCGATATCATCGGCCTATATCGGCCTTAAAACTGAGTATCAGACATCGGCCACCCCACTGTCTGCCATTACATAGATGCACGCCGAAGGGCGACTCAAGAAAATATCGAAGAAATTTTACCAGTGTGTAGGCCTGGGACAATGATCATTTTTGCTGGACGATATATTATCCCAAATATTATTGACGATAAACAATATTATAGACGATAGGGCTGGGAAAAAATATCGATACACTGAAATATTGCAATGTTTTCATATGCAGATTTCATACTGATATTTTAAAAATGCGATATTGATTTATTTTACCAATGAATTCTCACGAGATTTTGTAACATAACGACAAAATCTCACGAGATTTCATTGGAAAATAGATACCACGTTTTTAAATAGATAGAGTATGTATCAATAATCTTTCCCAGCTTTAAGTGTCCACATTGTAGACACCGAAATAACCACTTATGTAATGATAATTTATCATAATGCAAGTACACCCTTTCAATTGCAATGACTTAACTTTTATTTCACACTGGAATGTCCACAACCAGAACTTTTAAATATCTAAAATAAACAAAATAATAAAATAAAAAGTACTGTCAGGCTTTGCAGTATGCATTTCTATGCTCCTGGAAGCTCACTTGTGGCTCCGCCTCCTCCCATAGATACAAAGATCCTGAATGACTGACAAGATGCTTCACTCCCTTCATTTCACTCTGCTAAGCCACAAACGCGTCCAGGTGCTGAGACGATGCAGAGTGAACCATCGTCATCCACCACGTTTGGAGGCGAGAGACAAGAAAAACAAATACACGCATGCACATGGAGATTTATCGCAGCCGGGAAAACGATTGAGTTCATTTTCATTTATCCTGCGATTAAAAGGGCTGTGCAATTAATCAAAATTTGATTGTGATTTCAATTTTTTGTGTCAAACGATCTCCCAACCCCTATAATCGAGTTGAAACTTTTTTTTTCTTCCCATTTTTCTTTACACAATTTCTGAAAGTTGTTCTTAAGTTAATTTCAGTGGCTTCCACTCAGGCAGTTTGTTGGATGTCATTAACAAAAATGTTAGATTTGGAATGTTCTAGCATTGCATCAATTAAAGCTGAAAGTTTGGGATATTTTTTTAAGTAAAGAAAAATATTTTATTCATAAAAAATAGAGAAAATGCAGAACAGCTGGAAACATGTATGTTTTTCTACGTTTTTTGCATTTATCTAATTTTCAAAGTATATTTATTTTATTCATTTGTTTTATACATTGCAAAAAAGCTAGATTAGGTACATATTTGTAGCCTGTATATTCAGTTTGAACGTTTTGCAAAAATTATCAATTAAGTGTTAGAAATGCTTAATAAATGTACAGTGTAACTAAAAAAATATTGTTTGAATAATTGTGATTTCAATCAGTTTTCCTACATGTTTTAACAAGTGAAATTGAAGACTTTTTAAGATCACTTTGAACAAAATGTAATGCCCATTTCACGGTTACACTGGCAAAAACACAGATCCCCCCACATTTACAAAGATACTGCAAAAAAAGATAGATTGAGCAACAACTTTTGGTCATCATTACCTACGTCTATCATTGGTGTCCAGTTTGAAAATTTCTTCCAAAAGTTACGCATGCATGCAAACCTCAGGCTAACAGGTGACGGGTGTGCAAAGACTGATCTTTTCCTGACTGTCTAATATAAAGGCTCTGTCAAGATTTATTAGTTGGGAAAAACATGTAAATCTGTTGATTTTTTCCTGTCATTTTTCTACAGGGTTCCTACAGCTTAAGGGAAGTTAAATTTAAGACTTTTTTAATGCCATTTGAAATTAAATTTAAGACCAACTTCACAATTAACACAGACTGGTGGGTTGCGGGGGGGGGGCACTACATCATTTACAGAGGGTTAGAAACAATTTGACCCAAATGATTGATATTACTATTTCTTTCGAGATTTGGAACTACTTCCAATGATGAAAGCTTTCTAATCATGTGTTAAAATTTTTAAGACTTTTGAAATATGAATTTAAGACATTTTAATGCCAATTAAGGCCTTAATATTAGATTTATGAATTCAATGCCTTTTAAGACTTTAAGGATCCGCGGGAACCCTGTTCTAAGTGACAAATCTGTGTAAGACAAATTAAGACCCATCATATGAAATTTAAGACCACAACTGTCAAATTTAAGGACTTTTTAAAGGTATTAAATGCAGATTTATGAATTTAAGACTTAAGATTTTTTAAGACTCTGCAGGAACTAGGGCTGGACGATAATTCAATATCAATATATATCGATCGATAGAGGTTTTTTCAATAGGAAAAAAAGAGGGTCAATAAAAGTTCAATATAAAAGCACAGTTTTCCTCTGTAGCCTATCAGGTAGCATGATACTACAGTCACTCCTTCCGTCAATCCAATTACAAACGCAGACCCAGGCAAAGGCTGAATTGGACGCGATAAGTCCGCAAGGAAGCGGCATGTTTGACAAGACAAGTCCATTTAAAGAGCGGATGGACTTTGCTGCTCATGTTCTGCAATGAAAGTCTGACAACGGCTTTACTGTGAACTTTATTATAAGTAGGTCATTCAGCAAAAGCTTAAATGGCCGAAACTGCACCTAAAATAGCTTTTAATTTGATAATGGCTTTTATTTTTGATAAATATCAATATCGATTGATACAGATTTTTTTTTTATGGATAATCTTTTTTTCTATATCGTCCAGTCCTAGCAGAACTGTTTAATATTGATTAAAATAATTGGGAAAAATAATTTTTAAAAATGAGAGGTCGGGGAATAAAGGAATAAAGAATATTGTGCCAGGGGTAACTGAGAAAAATAAAATAAAAACCTAAAAAAAAAGGGAAAGAAAGAAAAAAAAAAAAAAAAAAAAAAAAACAAAAAACTAAAAAGAGAAAATGAGATGGGATTCTCAAAAACTCCCACCCACCCAATTATATTAAACTCATTAAAAATATATATATAAAAAAAAAAGAGGGGGAGAGAAGCGAGATAGGTATGCTTTTTATTTTTTTTTTTTATTTTTTTTTTTTTCTTTTTTTTTATTTTTTTTTTTTTTTTTTTTTTTTTCTTTTTTTCTTTCTTTTTTATTTTTTTTATTTTTTTTATCATATTTTTTTTTTTTTTTTTTACATCTTTTTCTATATTTTTATATTTTTTTTTTTTTTTTTTTTTTTTTTTTTTTTTTTTTTTTTTATTTTTTTTTTTTTTTTTTTTTTTCTTTTTGGGGGGGGGGGATTATAAAAAAAATAACCCCAGAAGCCCCCGGTTCATTTACACTAGATATTTATACTTGGGCTTTATTACAGTAATGTTTCCAGCACATGCACTTTCTCTCATTGACATCGTCTAAAATAGCAAACGTGACCACGTGGTGATCAAACATGGCGGGAGCCGTCCGCCTGCAGTCACAGCGCAGTTAGACCTCAGCAACTGCAGCTTCTGGACCTGCATCCACCACCGACAGAACCCGGTCCTGATTGGTTCAACCTCTCACTGATGCAAGCTCTGATTTTCTGACGGGACTTCCATGAAATAAAATATATTTATATATATTTAGGCGTTTTCAACAGGCTACAAGATAAACAGCCTTGGTTTTCACGCTGCAATAAACTGATGTTAACAAAACCTGGATGTGTCGATATTTGACTGATTCAACAAAGCAACATAAAATGAGTTGTACCCTCAAGTTATTCCACTCAGATAACTGTAGGTTATACCAACACACGGGCAAAAATTTCAAAATTCTCTTCATAATCTGCATCAATCCGAACGAGCCGATTGATATCAACTCCCTGGTTGCCATTCACGTGCAAACACAGGAATAGAGGGGGACGTTTTATTTTCTCAGTGTTGTTTTTGTTGTTTCATAGAAGTAAACGTTCAGATGAAGGTGTTACTAAAGTAAAAAATATTGGCATCAAAAACACTTTTCCACTTAAAGCGTTTGCAGCATTTAAAGCTTGTTTTCTCATCTTTTTGGCCAAAAACAGGCATTTTTGCTGCAACAAACCCAGATTACTAAAGAATGGAAAAAGCTAGAAGCACTTTTTTTTTTTCTGATAAAAGAAGAGAGTCTAAGCTTTCCTTTAGTACATTCAGTGTTTGCATAGGCACAGTACACAATATTCTGTAGATCTCTAAAAAATCAGTGAAAATGCTTAAAAATCCTGGCAATATGGAGCACTCTGCTTGGAAAAGGTCTGGCAGTCAATGATTTAAACGCGATATTGATTTATTTTACCAACGAAATTTTGCAAGAGAACAATGAGATCTCACGCGATTTCCTAAAAAACGTCAAAATTTTGCGAGATTTCATTAGTAAAATAGATCTATACCGTGTTTTTAAATATCGATATGACATCGGCACATGAAAATATTGCGATATTTTGGTGTATCTATATTTTTTCCCAGCCCTAGTAGACAAATATTAAATATAAACATTAGGGCTGGGAAAAAACATCGATACACTGAAATATAGCGATATTTTCATATTCTGATACTGATATTTTAAAATGCGGTATCGATCTATTTTACTAATGAAATCTTGCGAGAGTTAGTCATCCAGACAAGAAATCTTACGGTTTTTCGTGAAATCTTGCGAGATTTTGGTGGCAAAATAATCAATATCACATTTTTGAATATCTATATGAAATCTGCATATGAAAATATTGAGATATTTTGGTGTATCTATATTTTTTCCCAGCCCTAGTAGACAAATACTAAATACAAACATTAGGGCTGGGAAAAAACATAGATACATTGAAATATAGCGATATTTTCATTTGCTGACATATTGATATTTTGAAATGTGATATCGATCTACTATACTAATGAAATCTTGGAAGAGTTAGTCGTCCAGACAAGAAATCTTACGGTTTTTCGTGAAATCTCGCGAGATTTCGTTGGTAAAATAAATCAATATTGCATTTTTGAATATCTATATGAAATCTGCATATGAAAATATTGCAATATTTCAGTGTATCGATATTTTTTCCCAGCCCTAATTCACGTTAAACCTTTATTTTTAAAAAAATCTGTAAATATTATTCAGAGTTGCCGATGCGGATACCAGCAAAAAAAAAAAAAAAAAAAAAAAAACGCAAATATCGGCCAGCCGATGTATCGGTCTAATGTTAAACTAGACAACCTCTTCCTGTCTGGTTTCAGACAAACAGATCTGAAGCTGGCGTCCTGCTGGAGATGACGGCTGACTTTCCTACGGTGGACTGGTTCATCTCTCGTCTATTTGTCTCCAGACAGACACACACACACACACCTGAGCGTCACCTTCACGCCGCACCAACCTGTGGGGGATGGACAGTCCTCCGTCCACTGCTCCCTTCAGGGCTCCAAACACCTTGTTCCCCGTGGTGGTTCTGGTCAGACCTGCATCCAGGTAACACGAGAAGGCCCCCGGCTGCCCGTCCACATTCTCCACGTTGAACTCGTCTCCCGTCACCTCCACCTGGCCCTCGTACACGTTATCCATGCCGAACTTGTGCAGCAGCTGTGAGAAACGGATTCACTGAATTAGATGTGATCTATGACATCATCTTTGAGGTGGTCAGCCCTGTGTTTACCCGGCGAGCCAGCAGGAGCCCGGTGCAGTAGGCTGCGGCGTAGTTAGTGAGGCCTACGGTGATCCCGTATTTGGGCAGCTCGTGAGAGTAAGCAGCACACACGATGTGGTCTCCTTCAATCTTTGCATAGGCGATCTGGACCAAACAAAAACAGACAGATCAGATCAGTTTCTACACGTGACAGCATGGGTTTCACACAGAGACAGAGGCACTGACCTGGCAGCAGATATCCCTGTTGGACAACCTGACAATCATTCTGTACTTGGGGGTGTTGTACTTGTTCTTGTCCTGCACAACAAGGCGTTTGCGGGCGTAGAAGTCCGTTTTTCCCTCTGAGGAAATATTGATTAGTATTTTATACACAAGATTAGCTTTATTTGACATTACTAGAGCATAATGTGGTTAGCTTTTACCTCTCCTCCTCCTGAATTTGACCTCATATCTCTTGAAATAGGCCTTGTTCTTCACCACTTTAACGAAACCCTGAAAAGCAGGAAAGTTGAATGTTAGCGAGCCACTGGTGAGAGGAAGCTGGACAAGCAGGGGAGCAGATAAAAACGTCCTCTAACAGGGTCTAAATCTGCAGTCTGGGCTTTAAAACGCCTCTAACTGCTGGTGTCCAACAAGTCAGCTGAGGTTTCATCAGCCATGACTCGCCACGCTGGAAGTCAGCGGCTCACCGGCCCCGAGCGGCCCGATAAGCGCAAACATCCAGCGGCATCCGAGCCGCGGGCCGCCGGACACACACCTCTCCCGCCGAGCGAATGCCAATACACCCGTTTAACCAGATATAAGTCAATATGGACATGAAATACTCACCATTTCGACAGGATTTTTCGCTCTCCGCCTCCTAAAACTTGAAGCGGACTCTGATACTCGGAAGTCTACCAGAACTTACCTCCGGTTTCGGGAGAGCTCGGCTCAGACAGCAAACAGCGCCCCCTGCCGCCCCGGAGCAAACAACAGCCCTTTATCTCCAATCTTACTTTCAAACCAGATTATTTATAAAGCGCCATTTTCACGACATCATCGTCTCAGGGCTTCACAGACAGATCAATTCCAGCCAAGATCAAGATTTAATCATCGGTCCTGAAGACAAGAGTGAGATCATTTCACCAAAACTACAGAATTTTAATCCTTATCGGTGTGTGAGAAACCTGGGTGTACTTTTTGACTCTGCACAGCAAAATCCTCAGTGTAAAATTTGAATTGTTAAATCACATTAACTCTTTCAGAGTAATTCCAACACCGGTGAGAGTAAAATGCCCCCTGATGACCAGCAGTGCTGGTGATAATTTTCAGAGTTAAAATAAGATTTATCTTTAGTGTCAAAGAAAAATAACTCTTGTCAGAGTTACTCAGGGGAGGCTCCGCCCTTTTCATTTTGAATATTTCCCATCATGCTTTGTTCATTTCATTTCTTTCGTTTTGTTTATCTATTTTGCTT
The DNA here is from genome assembly GCA_023101725.1 of Atherinomorus stipes. NCBI lineage: Eukaryota > Metazoa > Chordata > Actinopteri > Atheriniformes > Atherinidae > Atherinomorus > Atherinomorus stipes. The sequence continues at coordinate 69,897 of JALJCO010004566.1, forward strand.
ATCACCAAATACATGGTATAAAACACAAACTTCATAGCAGAAAAAATATTTACATTTAACAATTCCAGAACTCATTTAAAGAGAGGTAAGACCCGTTTTTAAAAAGCGACTTCACTGTGTGACTTCACTGTTCAATCCTGCACCATGAGTGAAGTGCATATGTGCTCAGCTTATGTTTCCTTGGTGTGATATCAAATTTCTATGTACATAAAATGTTGGAGAAGATAGGCAATGCCTCGCCACAATCCCAACTTGCCAGAAAGGTAATTGAGGACAAGAATCTTGATTAAACCTGGAGTGGATGAAAGTCACCATCAACTGATATATTTTACTTTGTGTAAATGTTAAGGAATTTGATGTGTCAAATGGTGTAATTACATATTAAATCAACACTATAGATTGTTACTTTATCTCAAAGAGTAAAAGCTTAGTAACAATGTCAGTCTTGATCAAGTTTAACACTAAAAAAAGTTAACTCTTATCAGTGTTAAACTAACACTAAAAATTCAACACTAGGTCCAGTGTAACTTTAACACTGTACAGGGCAGGACCATATTTAACCTGGCTTAGTGTTAACATTGACTCTTTAATTGTTACTCCAACACTGCTGATTTTACTGTGTGAGCTGAATTTTATTCCACACATTAGAAATGTCACAAAGACAGAAGTCGCCCATTTCTCTGTCTCTGCCAAGGAGGAAATATTTTTGGTCGCGTTGGTCCGTCCGTCTGTCTGTCTGTCAGCAACTTTACAGAAAAAGTTCTGGACAGATTGACCTGAAATTTTTCCCAGCCGTGTGTCTCAGCCCAAGGATGAACCCATTAAATTTTGGTGGTGATCCGGATCACCTTCTGGATCCAGGAATTTTTTTTTGAAGGATTCTTTGTCATTGTGAGATCGGCCACGTTGGAAAGTCTGTTGATGAGGCGTGAGTGCCCCCTTGTGACAGAAGTGTGCAGCTGCGCTACTGAGCACATGATGTCAGGATGCAGAAATAAAACTTATGAGCAGCAGTGAGCACGAGGAGAGAAGACTGTTGGACAGACTTCTAGCAGGTGAATATGGTGAACTGTGTGCGTCTGTGAAGAACTGGAAGTAACTAGTTGTATTTTTTGCCTGAACAGGATGTTCATTTAGCCTTTAATGTTATTTAGCTGATTTGCTTATTCAGAAGTGTTCCTCCATTCACCATGTGCCTTTTCTATTAAGCTAACTGATCTGTTACATGCCAGTTACTGTAGCTGTTAGCCTTGAACACATATGCATGTTTAGTCCTAACTGGAAGGGATTTATTAGTAATAATTAATGCTACCTTGATTGTGTGTATTTGCTGAACGAATGTTCCTCATGGCTTTGTATTTCTGCGTCTATAGACCACACTCACTTCCATCCAGGCATTCACCTTAAAGGAATAGTTCACCCACAGAATGATATAACTTAATTTTCCACTTACCCTCATGGTGAGCAAGACTCTGGAGCACTTCTTTAATATCTCAAATGCAGCCGGCGATCAAGAAGGCTTCTCGTTTTCCCCCAACTTTCAGATAATGGAGTTCGCCAGGGCCTGAGCCAAAAAGGTCCATAAAAGTCCAAAAAAACTTGTCAATATTCCTCCATACTGCTCCTCCAATGTAATCCAAGTGTCCTGAGTGGGTAGTGATCTAGAATTTACTCAAAACAACATCATTTATTATATTTTTAGAGCCTAAACAGTAGAACATCTTACTTTCGCAAAGCATGCATTAGCGCATTCACAAAACTACAGAAGCCTCGGCGTTCAGAGCCTACTCTGCCCATAATGCAAGCGTAGAAGAAAAGATTAGCTGTTTACATTGTGCTAAGAGCGACAGAGCTGCAGACAAACTGGGACAAACACAAGAGAGTCCAAAAGGGGGTTGATATTGATTTGAAACAAACAAAGAAAGAGAAAGAGAACGTGCGGTCCCCTCTGCTGCGGCTTCCGTAGTTTTGTGAACGCACATCAGCGTGCTTGCAGATGCAATGTAGTACTGTTTAGGCTTTAAAAATATACTAAATGGCGTAGTTTCAAGTAAATTCTGGACGCTACCCACTCAGGACACTTGGATTACATTGGACGAGCAGTATGGAGGAATATTGACAAGTTTTTGTGCACTTTTATGGACCTTTTTGGTTCTGGCCCTGGCGGACTCCATTATATGAAAGTTGCGGGGAAAACAAGAAGCCTAGTTTCTAGAAGACTAGATAACTGTAATGTCCTGTTCTCTGGTCTTCCTAAAAAGTCTGTTTCTAGCTTACAGTAACTGCAGAACTCAGCGGCATGAGTTCTGACGAGGATCAGAGGGCGGGAACACATTACACCAGTTTTATCGCTGCATTGGCTCCCCGATGTCGATTGATGTCAAGGTTCTTTTAATGGTTTATAAATGTCTTAATGGTCTTGGGCCTTCTTATTTATCTGATATGCTTTTAAACTACGAACCCTCGCGGACCCTGAAGTCCTCTGGTACCGGCCTTTTAGTTGATCCCAAAGTGAGAACTAAAACTTACGGCGAGGCCTCATTTCACTCTCTACGGTCCTTGTCTGTGGAACAGCCTGCCAGAGAACCTCAGGGCTGCAGAGACCGTTGATGTGTTTACCAAAACAATAATAACTCCCAACAAAATAATTCCCAATGTCAAAATCAAGGCCACGATAAATGCCGTCCTTCCTTCTCTGAACTGGCATCATGAATGCAGCATTAGCAACAAACGCTATATTGAGAGATAACCACACCGTTAAAACTTTAGCTGTGGTCCTAACTTTAATGTCAAGATAACACATGGTGTAAGTTAACTGAGTTTTGAACCCCAAGATAACCGGACTGTTAAAGTTAACGGTCGGTTAAATGTATTTAACGGCTAGTTAAAAAATAACCGAGTTTTGAACAGGGCCCAGATGGGTAGTTATAGGAACTGTGTTCCCAAAACCTCTCTGTCTGAATGTGCCTAACGTCTCCAGGGCTCTGAAGCAGCTGCTTGACTTGCAGTCTGCACCAGTTCTCCCAGTGCCAGCTTAGCTGTGCCGAACATACTAATGCAACATAGAGACTGTATCTGGCATTTGACAATGGTGGCTTGTATCGGCTTGTAGATGTAAATGCAACACCATTTTTGAACCCATTAAAATTTATTTTATATTTATTTTCAGGCTAAATAGTTTAAGTAAATGCTGTACTTTCATTCTGCAAGTCAGAAGTAACTAAAACGAAAAAGAAAATGCACATTCCATCCACATGTAATGAGCATTTTCTTTTTTTAAATATGTAGCTGTCCCTGATTGGTTGAGAAGGGTCTATCTGAGGCTCGCAAGACAGGGGCGTGTCGTAGAGTGGGCGTGTCGTAGAGGGACGTTCCTCGACGACACGCCCACCAGGCCAATGAGAGCACGGTAAAATCTAGCCCTACCCCTGACCCTTCCCTCCTAAACCTAAGCAGACCGACCCACTATGCGACACGCCCACTATAGGACACGCCCAGAATATGACACGCCCACTGGGTTGCAAGCCGCAGATAGATACACTTGGATTGGTTGGGATTAGAGAAATCTGATTGGTTCATCAGAAAATGTGTAAAATGTGGGGCAAATGTTTTTTACTTGTAAAACTAACCTGTATTTTCTCTCAGAATTAATCTGTACCAGCAGGTTTGAATTGTTGTACTTGTTTATCCACCAAAAGATACGACACATTACAAGTAATAAGGTTATTGTTTTCCTAAAATAATTTCAAGCTCCTACTTACTTGACAGTGCATGCAGTAGCTACAATCTTCCTGTTACTGCACAACTATAAACATGGATTTAAAAAAAAAGACAAAACGAGAATGAACGATCAAGTGGAAAACCTGTCAGGGGAGCTTCAAAATAAAATGATTTTCAAAATAAAAGTGGGTTTGATATAGATCTTTGGCAGATTTGGGGAATTTGGATCAATCTATTGATGCATTGATGTAAATCAGTGTATTGTTACACCCCTAGCTCATACATTCAGGACTGTAAAAGTCCTGGTTTGCAGTCTGTCCATGTAGTTTTATGAACGTGAAATTTCCCAGGAGTAGAAGAAGCTGGATGAAGTAGATGCCAGTTTCTTTTGTCAATTTTTCTGCCGAAGTAAATAAATAACTGTTTAAATATCTTAGTTTCTCATTTATGTGTTCAGATCAGATATAGGCTATTTCTGTGTGTTGCTCAGAAAAGACATACGATCAATATCAAGGTTAAATTTCTCCCAAAGTCTTCTAAACTGTACCTCATGTAAAGTTTCTTCTCTCAAAGTTTCCTTCTTTTAGCCAAACCTGTTTCCAGTTAAAGTTTCCAAACAAAGAAGACCAAAATAACCTCCCAGAAGGCATTACCTTCCGTAGAAATGTGTAAATCAACGTACATTCATCAGTTGATGAATATATTTATTAATGACATCAACTTTGGTATGCTGCTTTTAAGAGGTCGCGAAATGGAATATCAGCTGTTGTTCTTCGGAGAAGTTGCAGCATCCTGCATGTCCAGGGAGGTTACACTGGGGTACCACTTTTCATCAAATAAAGTGACTTATTCTGATGAAGAATATTTCCGTTATTCCACATGTAGCACAAAGATATGCAAGTTTCCCTGCAAAAAGAACTTGTTGATGAAAACCAGATCATTTTATATCTAACTTTTCATTTAAGACTTTAGGCCCACCCATGAAATTAAAAATATGTTGGTGAAAGGTGTTAAAATTGCCTGTTTTTCACTGACTAATTTGCTGAAAGATCTTGGAAGACAGGGTAAGGCAGAGTAAACACTCCTCCAACAACATCCCAACAGAGGGCAGCATTCATCCAGAAAGAATCATTCACACATCCTCCACAACTCTGATTTATTTATGTGGCTTGTGTTCATGAAAACGTCTCTGCCAACATCAAGCAGCTGATTCTGCTGTTGACTCTTGTTTGGAGTCGTTTACTGAGCTGGATGATTGAAGTCTGAAGAAACAAGACATGTTTCCTGTTTGTGATTTAACAATGTCTTCATTTAACAAACAGGAGCCTAAGCATCACGAGGAAGAGACAAACCGCCATTACAACCAGCATCACCAGTCAGTCAGAGTCGCTTTACTGGTCGCTCTGGTACCAACACCAGCCCGAGATGATCCTACAAGTGTTCAATGGGGTTGAGGTCGGCAGGCAGGTCCTCCAACTTCTGGAGGTGTCTCTGATAGACCCAGTTTACGTAATACTTTCAAGTAAATATGTCAAAGTTGAGACACAATATTAACAGCCTGATATAACAAAGGTAAATGTATGTTGGTGAAATTTTTAAAAAATATGCCACCATTATAATAAAAAACCCAAAAACAGTTGAAAGTTGACAAGCTGAAAGTCTCAAGTGTCACTTCTCTCCTTGAAGACCCAAAACATAACTTTTAAACCTTAAAAATCTGCGTTTGACTGGTTTTGATGACACCAACATTCATTATGCACTTTTTTGGAGAGGGACCCAACTGCAGTCACGATATGTCGCCATATATCCAATCCAAGGCGGAAGTCCCAATCGGAAGTTTCTTCTTCATGTAACTTACTAAAATCTAACCCTGACCCTTCTCCTAACCCTAACCACCCGACTTCACCATACACATCTGTTTGCAAGCCACAGATAGTTACTCTTGACGGTGATTAACTTCCACTGGAGACTTCCTGTATGGATTGGATGTATGGTGGCGTCCTTATCGGTCATTGTAACTGCAATTCGGTACTCTTGGCATTTTTGAGCCGTCACTGCCCAGAACCAAAGTTTAAGGTGTGTGTACTTGAATTTAATTTTCACCTGAAGTCTCTCAGAATTATGAAGGACAAAAAATGATCTCTTTTTGCAATATTACAACAGCCTGATGAATGTTTAACTTTAATATTTTTTAATTACTATGTATTTTCTGTCAATCAATAATTAGTCTTTGTGTACTCTGGATTCTATGCATGACCTTTGTATGTATCCCCTCTCTTTTGTACTTTTTTTTTTTTGTGTAAATATTTTTTTATACATTCCCACCTTGTTTCCTGTTTTTATCTCCATTTATGTCTTATACTCTGTACTACGCTTACTTGTCATAAAGTCATTAAAAAAAAAAAAAAAGCCGTCACTGCCCAGAGGCGTCCCGAGGCTCAGAAACTGCAGTATGCAACTTTTTCATCCGGGATGGGGCCGTAGCGTTGAAGCCTACGATTAGTTGCGCACCGTGTCATGTGCTAGCAAATGGATATGAACCAGACATGAACACAACGGGTGTTTTGAACGCGGATCATGGTGGATTCTGCAAAGAAATGCAAGGAAACCGGAAGAAGAGAGGAAAAGAAAGAGAGGAAGGGACAGAACAGGAGTCAAGATAAGACTGTCTGTTACTAGCTGGAGTGAATCACAGTAGAGGTACGATGCAAGATGGATGCTAGTTTAGCCGTCGATTGGGGGCTAAACTTAGGAAAATTGCTAAAAGTTGCGTTGTGGGCTTTAAAGGTGCGTTCACACACACACAGTTTGATCTGCTTCAAACAGATCGTAGTCCGATTCCACAGATAGTCCGCTTCGTTTGGCGCAGTCCGAACACCAACCGTATAAGAACGAGAAGACAACAACTTCCATGGTTCCAGTTGAGTTTTAAATAGTCCCTGTTTATAAAGATGAGGATGGAGGGAAGGATGCATCTTTGGAAGCAGCTGGAGGAGATCTGTGATGTCTGAGAAGACCCGTGAAGTCCCGAGGAGACGCTGCTGTCTCTGTCCACAGCTGGACGTCACAGCTTTGTGAAGCAAACACTGATGAATGAAGAAAAATCCAGCAGACGTGACTGCAGCTCCGTGTGTTAAAAGTCTCATCATGTCCAGTAAACGGTGTCTGCAGACGGGAATTTTACCGGCAGAGACAGCAGGAGGCTCCTACAGCTGGACACTGGTAAGAGCTCCTATTTTATCATCTTCCAATGTATTTAAGATCTGTAGGAAACTTAAATAAACTAACACCGTCCTGATGAGCTTTAAAACTTTAACAGGCAATACAACAGAAGGCTGAGCCGTTACTTCTGTCTGTAAAACTGGAAAAGTAACCTAAAGGCTACAATAAACCCATTAAAATCCATGTTGACATCAGTATAAAGCTTACTCGCAGCATCACGTCCGGTTTCAGTGAACAGCGCCACAGTCTGGTCAGATGTGCTGAAATGCAGTGATGTTTCCTGATAACTGACTTATGCAGGCGTGCCTGTTTCTGTTGCATACATCATAATGAAGATCGTTTTTGTCGATAAAACATGGCAAAAAATGTTACAATCATGTCATCAGACACAAAGTACAAGCTCACAGCTCACAAAAACGAGTTCATGACACCACTTCCATCCAAAGTTACCTCGGAAAAAGTCCAGAGACAACTGGAATGCACTATAAAGGACTCTGCACCATTAGCATTAGCTCAGGAGAAGGTGCTAGCGTGATTGCTCAGTGTAGAAATTGCATCCTCCTTGTGTCACATTTCTCAAATCCAAGCTGACAAAAACAACGCAGGATGAGGGTGAAGGTAGCAAAGGGGCTCAAAAGCCCCTCGGAGGTTGCTGCTTCCCATCTGGACATGTAAGTAAAACATTTGCTAATTCTTATCAATGGTTAGCCGGATCTGTAATGTTGCTAATGCTAATTGAGTAAGAGAGTGTGCACCACCTACTGGCAGGGAGGAATTAAACTTGTAGTTATCACCTCCGTCAATTTGAACTGAAAATGGGTTGAATAGATAAAAGACATGTTGTGGACCAACTGGTTTACTGGACTCTTACTGTTCCAGTATCATCTGCTGCTGGAGTCCAGTATGGCCTCAGAGATAACCTACATTTGTGACTGGTCAAGAATAAATTAATTATGATTGTAGCTTGGAACATTATAAATCATTCCCGTCTCAGGAATCGCAGCTTTCCAGTGATGTGGAAGCACCTCAAAGGTAGACAGGAAAAAACAGGTAGACCGGCTCATAAACACAACAACACCAGACTTAACAGCCAGCAAGGCGACTGAGCAGAGTCACAGAAAAAAAAAAAACAATAATTTTGCAGAAGTTAAACAACTGTAGACGCTCTGACTGTTTGACATCCAGAACTGCATCATCACCGCGTGTTGAAATCCAGCTCCATGATGAAATGATGACAGGGATCTGGAAAGGTCAGTGATGAAATCTGTGAAGCTTTGGTGGATTTTAAATCCAGACAGAGGTCACAATATCTAAAAACTGATGATGATCTGTTTCTTACAACAGATTTTTAGTTTGGCCTGGTTACTAACATGAACTCATACTGGATGATATCCCATGGGGCCTTGTTGAAGTGTTAAAAGTTGTACTTCTAACCTCATCTCAGGTTTTAAAAATGACTCAAGCACCTCTTGATGCATTATCCTGAAGTAGCGTCAGATGCTCCCCTGTGGTCATAAAGGGATGGACATGGTCAGCAACAATACTCAGGTAGGCTGTGGGGGTTAAACTGCCACGTTGGTACGAAGGGACCCAAAGTGGGCCAAGAAAATCTCTCTCACACTATTACAGCAGCAGCCTGAAGCCTTGATCCAAGGCAGGATGGATCCATGCTTTCATGATGTTTCCAGCAGGTTCTGAGCCGAGCATCTGAATGTGGAGCTGAAATGGAGACTCATCAGATCAGCAACGTTTCTCCATCTTTGTTGTCCAGTTCTAGTGAGTCTGTGTGAGTTGTAGCCTCAGTTTCCTGTTTTTAGCTGACAGGAGTGGCACCTGGTCTGGTCTTCTGCTGCATTCTGGTCCAGACTACGAAAGAAGATCAGGGCCACTGAAAGAAAAAAAAAAAAAAAAAAATCAGAATTCTTACTTACTACTAAAAAAAAAAATCTCCAGATTTTTTTGTTTTGTTTTCCATGTTCTGGAAAGTTCAGAATTCTGACATTTTCCAGAACATAAAAAAAACTCAAATAGATAACATTTTTTTCAATTTCAATTTAAAGTCAATATTTTTTTTCAGAGAGTGAAAAAAAAACTATTTTTTTGTTTTTGATGTTCTGGAAAAATGAAAAACTTCTGTATTCTCAGAAAAGAGTCAGGCCAGAGGCGGCTGTAGCTCAGGTAGAAGAGCAGTCATCTTTCAACTAGAGGGTCGGGAGATCGATTCCAGGCTTCCCTAGACTACGTGCCGAAGTGTCCTTGGGCAAGACTCTGAACACCTAGTTGCCTCCCAATGTGCCTGTCGGGGTTTGCATGTATGTATGATTGTGCGTGTGACTGGGTGAATGTGATATGTATTGTAGAGCGCTTTGAGTGGTTAGTATGACTGGAAAAGCGCTATATAAGTACAGTCCATTTAACATTCAGTTCTGACATTTTTCCAAAAAACTTTCAATTAGATTAAACATTTTCTCAAAGTTCTTGAAAAAAAAAAAAATCAGAATTCCGACTTTTTTTTCCAGAAATTAAAAAAAAAAAAAATCCCCATTTTTTTGTTTGTTTTAATGTTCTGGAAAAATGAAACAAAGAATTCTGACTTTATTCTCAGAGTTCTCAGAAAAAAGTCAGAATTGTAACATTTTTCCAGAACATAAATATTTTTTTTAAAGTTCTATATTATTCTATATTATTTTTCTACAGTGGCCCTAGTACTCTTCTGTTCCAGATAACTGTTGCTCACTAGATATTTTCTCTCCTTCAGCCAATTCTCTGGAAACCTTAGAGATGGTTGTGTGTGAAAATCCAGTAAATACTCAGACTAACAACCATGCCACGTTCACATAAATCCTCTTTCTTCCTCATTCTGATTCTCGGTTTGAACTTGAGCAAGTCGTCACCATGTCTACATGACTAAATGCTGCCGTGTGATTGGCTGGTTGGACATTTAAGTTAACAGCAAGTTGAACAGGTGGAGCTGATAAAGTGGACGATGAGTTTAAGATATGATCTGTTCTCCAAGAAGGTGACAATATACCAACTGCATGTTTGACAATAATAAACACATGAAATATACTCACCAATATCTCTGATATCTTCAAATCAAAATGAATAAGTAGGTATAATGTACGATATGATGACAACAGCAGCTGCTGTTCGACACTCACTGCCACGATGGACCATAATGATTAACACAATAACGGCACATCCCAAATGAGCAGACATTCATCAGCAGTTAGTAAGGATGGGATGAGTAACAAAAACAGTAAAAGTTAAATTCCTCTCACACAGAGGATCCACCTATTCCCAAGAATGATGCTGGTGCTTCTACTGATCCACCCAATGAAACCCTGCTGTGATTAAATATGGTGTCATTCATTTACACCAAAACTCCAGGAGAATTGGATAAGGAATTATTCAGCAACAGATAAGAAACCAAATATTCTGAGGAACTGCCATAAAATCAACATGAGACCACAAACAACATGTTGTGTGTTACAAATCAAAGCAAAGCAGCTTAATCACCTGTTCAAAAAGAAATTTTCTCTCTCGATCAGATTAGTTACTTCAGTCAGACCCAAACAGTCTTTTTCACTACTGACAATTTGGTGATGTGATTAAAAAGAAAGAAAAAAATAGATAAATAAAATTCAAGAAAAAGATAAAATGAACCCTTCCTCCATCCTGGTTGTTTTAACACCTACTTTAGTTTACTTTCAATTAAGTTTCCTTTCTCTGTGTTAAGTAAATTTAGATCTTTGTTGTCGTTAACTTGTCCTGTCCAGCATGATAATGAGCAGAATGAAGATCTGGCAGCTGTGTTGTGCCGACTAAATTAGCTTTGACGAGGAGAACTTAATGGATTTACATGTTTATGCTGGACCTGAAAAGGAGAAACCAATTTTTTGAGCGAGCGTGTGGCGAGTGAGCGTGGCGGCGCGTCGACAACAGGATTTGACATCGACAATTTTTCAAAGCGGAGTAGTCAACGTCATCAACGCGTCGCTACAGGCCTACTTGGCTGCTAACAGTAGTAGCTGCTCTCTAGTGGTGGACTCTACTTTATTCTTTATTTACGGTCTCTGCTCTAAGAGCAGCTTTAATAATAAGTTCAGCGCCTTTTGTAAGATTTTAGCTTTCAGATGAGGCATAACATGATCATACTTACCGTAGTGTCCTTAAAACAACTTAAGCTTCTGACTGCCCTAATATAGCTAGCACAGAGCATTGGCTCAAAGAGATTACCGCGACCTAGCAGAATAATAATTGAAGTGATCATAAAGTCCTGTTTTGTTCAAAGAAACATTCCCTCCATCCAGGTCCGTCCCATCCCTGTGATACCGGAGCATCCCTCATCTCCAGCGCTCCGTTAGCTCGTACCGACATCCAGGCAAAGTGAGAGGTTGCTGGCTGGACTTGGACTGACACCGTCTTTCAGGAGAATACAGCGGGGGGGGGAAAGTATTGAATGCATCAACATTTTTCTCAGAAAATATATTTCTAGTAGAGCTATTGACATGAAATTTTCACCAGATATCATAAGTAACCCAAGTAATGCACACGTACAAAGAAATCCTAACATTTATGTCCATAAATTAAACTATGTGTAATAAAGTGAAATGACACAGGGAATAAGTATTGAACACATGAAGAAATGAAGGACAAAAAGATATAGAAAGCCAAGAAAGCAGCTGGAGTCTGTCAGTATTTAGAAAGTAATCCTGTCCTCTATCAGTGCAAAGTAATATCAGCTGGTTTAGTCCTGATTGATGCCTTTAAAAAGGTTTCTCATCACCAAGGTGTCAGACAAGAAGCACTGCATGATGGGTAAAAGCAAAGAGCTGTCTAAAGACCTACACAACCTTATTATTGCAAACACACTGAAGGCATTGGTTCCAGGTGCATTTGTAAACTTGTGAAAGTTCCAGTGAGCACCATTGGGACCATCATCCGGAAGTGGAAAGAACACGGCATGGTCATAAAGCGGCCACGGCCAGGTGCTCCTCACAAGATTTCAGACAGAGGAGTCAGAACAATAACCAGAAAGGTTCTCCAACAGCCCAGGACCACTCGTGGAGAGCTTCAGAAAGACCTGGAATCAGCAGCTACAGTTGTTTCAGAGAAAACAAGAAGGAATGCACTCAACCGCCTTCATGCACGCACACCACGCAAGACTCCATTTCTGAAGAAGAAGCAGGTTGATGCTGGTTTGAAGTTTGCAACACAACATCTGGACAAACACATGACATTCTGGAAAACATAGTCTGGTCAGATGAGACCAGAACTGAACTCTTCAGATGTCATAAGACACAACATGTTTGGAGGAGAAATGGCACCAAAATCACCATAGCAACAGTGAAGTTTGGAGGTGGAATCATCATGGTGGGGGCTGTTTTTCAGCATGTGGTACTGGCAGACTTCATATCATTGAAGGAAGAATGAATGGAGAAAAGTAGAGAGACATTCTGGACCAGAATCTGCTGCATCTCCTGCTGAAGATGAAAAGAGGCTGGATCTTTCAGCAAGACGACCGTCCCACCACACAGCCAAGAAACACTCACCTGGTTTAAGAAGAAGAAGATAAAGCTGCTAGAACGGCCCAGTCGATCATCCAACTTGAATCCAATTGAAAATCTTTGAAAAGAACTGAAGATTCAAGTTCAGAGAAGAAACCCAGAACCTTGAAGATTTGAAGGCAGTTTGTGGAAGAATGGACCAAAATCACACCTGAGCAACGTATTCCACTGGTTTCTGCATACAGGAGGTGTCTGGAGGCTGGAACCACCAACAAAGGTTTCTGCACCAATTAAATAAATTTCAGTGAGCACATTCAGTACTTATTCCCTGTGTCATTTCACTATATTACACATAATTTATGGACATAAAAGTTTGGATTTCTTTGTATTTGTGCATTACTTGGGTTGTTGCCGACATCTGGTGAAAATTTCATGTCAATAGCTCTACTATAAATATATTTTCTGAGAAAAATGTTGACGTGTTCAATACTTTTTTCCCCGTTGTATGTTCTTGTTCTTCATCCTACAGATCATGGCCGACTTTTACACCCTTGAAATTATTTTATTTTTATTTTTCATTTTATTTTTTCACTGTGGTCTGTCATGTCAGCCGCCGCAGCGCCCAGAAATCAGCTGATCGCGTCGCTCTCACTTGATTACTGAACCTGACATGTTTTCTTGGAGCTTTTCAGTCAAGTTTTTCATTCCTCCGATGTAATGTTTTTTCCATTGAACAATATTGAGAACATGTCTCACCAGAGGTGCTAAGGCAATGCAGAAATGCCCCTGTTGAAAATCTGGGCAGGGCTGAATAAGGTGAATACATGTCATTTCCCCCTCCTCCTCTTTCATTTCTCACCAACACTGTCTTTTAGGGGTGGTAATGTTGCATTAAAGTAATAGTACACCCACAGAATGATGTAACTTTATTTTCCACCGACCCTCATGGTGAGCAAGACTCTGGAGAACATTTTTGATATCTCAAATGCAGCCGGCGATCAGGAAGGCTTCTCATTTTCCCCAAACTTTCATATAATGGAGCCAAAAAGGTCCATTAAAGTCCACAAAAACTTGTCAATATTCCTCCATACTGCTCGTCCAATGTAATACAAGCGTCCTGAGTAGGCAGCGTCCATATTTTACTTGAAACAACATCATTTATTATATTTTTAGAGCCGAAACAGTAGCACATCTTACTTTCGTGAAGCACACATATGCGCGTTCACGAAACTACAGAAGCCTCGGCGTTCAGAGCCAATTCTGCCGATAACACGAGTGCAGAAGAAGAAATTTGCCGTTTACATGTGCTAAGAGCGCCAGAGCTGCAGACAAACCGAGACAAACACGAGAGGGGTTGGATATTGATTTAAAACAAAGAAAGAAAAAAAAAGAAACAGAGAACTTGCCATCTCGTCTGCTGCGGCTTCCGTAGTTTCGTGAACACGCATTGGCGTGCTAGCAGGAGATGCGATGTTGTACTGTTTAGGCTCTAAAAATATACTAAATGACGTCGTTTCGAGTAAATTCTGGACGCTACCCACTCAGGACGCTTAGATTACATTGGACAAGCAGTATGGAGAAATATTGACAAGTTTTTGTGGACTTTTATGGACCTTTTTGGCTCAAGCTCCGGCGAACGATGAGGGTAAGTGGAAAATAAAGTTGCATCATTCTGTGGGTGAACTATTCCTTTAAAGCTTCAGCTAATAACTAACTACCCGCATACATAATAGATGCCTGGGGTGCGATGTTCCGTTAATATCTATAATAAATGCAGTCACAGCTAGTTGCGTCACCTCAAATTGACTCGGGGATGCAGTGGCGGCGAACAGCGAACACCTGCGCTTTGTGGTGCTGTAGCGACTTTATTCAAGCCGTCAGAGATCCATCCAGTTACTGTGCAGCTGGGAGTTAGATATTTCTTTGTACGGATTAGTAAAGAAGAAAATAGAGATGCTTTTAGTGATCAGGAGAGCTGACCGGACACCAACTGCATCTGTGCAGCGTAAACGTCTATTGGGTGAGTTTCAATGCAAGTTGGAGAACTAGCTTAAGTTGTTGCTAACTGGGTTTGATGTACTTTTTCCTCCCAGAAAATGAAGTTATGAGTGTGAATCTGCTTAGACACTTACTGTAACAAATACATGTGTTCAACAGAAGATCTAACCGCTCGTGTTAGCCGCTGTTTACATAAAGTTGATCACCAGAACACGACTTGCTTTTCTTAGATAAAACATTTCCTTGAGATGCCGTATTTTTGGGGTCAGTCCAGCCAGCTGTGAAACATCAACAGACATCCCTGCTTGTGAAAGCTTTTTTTTCTCCCGTGTATGGAGACGGCTTATTATGTATCTGATAGATGGAAGAAAAATCCGGTCAGCCGGTGTCAGCTGTTTGAAAACTTCTGCAAGGACTCCATTTGGATCACACCCAATAAAAGATTTTTTTCTGTTGAATAGTTTCAGTTCTCTGGGACTAAAATGATAAACATCCATAACCTTACTTTGGCTCTACTACAGCGTGTTCTGCTCAGAGTTCAATATGATGGCGGTAATACTGTGGGATGTGTAGATGACGTCACCATCTGCAACCTAAAGATTATTAATCTCTGTTAGTAGTCCATCATAATCCACCAACATCCACTTTATTCTCCTGATTTATAAAGATTCTGACAGTTTTCAAGCCTCATATTAAGAGGATGGCCACAGGATGACCCATTAGGGGAGTGGATAGCCCAGTGGTAGCGTCATGGGCTTTGGCGCGGAGGACCCAAGTTCGAGCCCCCGACATGACCCCTAGGTGAACCACTGTGGACCCCTGAGCAAGGTCCTTAACCCCCACCAACTGCTCCCCGGGAACTTCAAGTAGCAGCCCCCTGCTCTCTGATACTCAGTACAGATATGGGTGAAATGGTAAAGCGCTTTTCCAGTCATACTAACCACTCAAAGCGCTTTACACTACATATCACATTCACCCAGTCACACACACAATCATACCCCGATAGGCACATCAGGAGGCAACTTGGGGTTCAGTGTCTTGCCCAAGGACACTTCGGCATGTAGTCTGGGGAAGCCTGGAATCGATCCCACAACCCTCCAGTTGAAAGACAACTGCTCTTCCACCTGAGCTACAGCAGAGCCCTAATTTCCCCTCAGGGATCTTACCAGTATAACAAAAAAAAAAAAAAAAAAAGGAATTAGATGTATTACACAACTAGCCAGTTTGAACAAATAATGTTTTTGGACATTATTTATGCATTTATTTATTTTTTCTGGCCTGAACCCTGGCCAGAAAACCCTTCTCTGTGCCTCTCAGTTCTAGCACCCCCTAGTGCCTCACCTCCTCATCCCGAGCTTCTTCCCCCTCCCCAGATCTTTGATACAGCTGCATCTACCTGGTCTCTGTCTGCTCTTGAACTGTTCTCAATAGGGGATTATCACGCTTCCGTGTTCCGAACTTCCGGTTTTAAACAGTTAGACGGCCCACTTCCGGTCCAGTTCAATGTCCCTGCTTTACTTCGTAGATAACGTGAATAAACGCCAACCCTACTGAAATTTTCACGGATTCCAGACTGAAGTGATACTAAGGAGGAAGTGGATCAAAGCGATTCTCCAGAGTGAAGGGCCGAACTTTATAATAAAACAACGTAGCATGTTTGTTTGTAGCCAGAGGGGCACAACACCGGCATGCTAGCATTAGCCAGCTATCGTTTACCGACGTGCTTAGCTTTTTGCGTCTTAAAACACACATACATCTGAAAATCGGGTCTGTACCCCCCCGTTTCCAGTGGAACAACTGGGGACTGCAAAGAAAGGAGACGCTTTCAGATGCTTGTGTGTTTTCAGCCGCACAAAGTTAGGCACGTCATCAAGCTGGCTAATGCTAACAGTAGTCCCCCAGCTGCTACTCTGTTAAACTTTGTAAATCGGATAAACGCCAATGCCAAGTTTTCATTCCAGACTGAGTGATGCTAATGAAGAAGTGGATCAAAACGACCGATTCGCCGCAGCGGAGGACCGAACTTTATAATAAAACGACACACGTTTGTTTGTGGCCAGCAGACTATACAGTCGTGTTAGCCTGTAAGCATTAGCCAGCTCGATAACGTGCCTAACTTTGTGCGGCTGAAAACACACAAGCATCTGAAAGCGTCTGCTTTCTTGGCAGTCCCCAGTTGTTCCACTGGAAACAGGGAGGTACAGATCCGAATTTCAGATGTTTGTGTGTTTTAAGACGCACAATGTTAAGCACGTCAGTAAACGCTAGCTGGCTAATGCTAGCATGCTGTGAAGTGCCGGTGTTGTGCCCCACCGGTGACAAACAAACGTGTGTTTTATTATAAAGTTCGGCCCTTCACCGCGGCGAATCGATCGCTTTGATCCACTTCTTCCTTAGTATCACTTCGGTCTGGAATGAAAACTTAAGTATGTTTGGAGTTTATCCGATTTAAACAGTATAACAGAGCAGGAACGGCTGTCGTTAACATGGCCCGGAAGAGGAAGTGTCCAAAATCCGGGAACTTCCGGTAAGCGTGATAATCCCCTATTGTTCGTTAGTCTGTATAAGCCCTCTCGTTCCCTGTATCTGTGTTAAGTATCATTTCTGTTCATTAGGGCCTACTTGTAGCCCTTTTTAGTACTTGCCCTGCTCTTTGTTCATGCCTTTATTCCGAGATCTATTCACTGTTTACAAGCCTATTTTGGGTGCGTCCCCTACTTTTTAGCCCTACCCCCTAAATTTTGCGTGTTCCCATGAAGGTAGTGCTGTCCCAATTCCTCTTGCATGTAGGGGTAGTGGACATGACGAGGGGTAGGGAGTGTGAATCTAGCCCTTCAAAGCGAGGGACGTCAGATGCTGACCCACAGCTCATGACCATTAGGTGAGGGTAGGACCGTAAATCGACCGGTAAATCGACAGCTTCTCCTTCTGGCTCAGCTCCTTCTTCACCACGACAAATGGATGCAGATCAATGCAGCTCATGGAGGGAGTCAGGTGTGCTCCAACATACCTGATTAAAATCAGTGAGTCATTAACAGGCTTGTGCAAAGCTTTTCATTTGAGTGAGGTGTGTTGTAATAGGGGAACATCTAAAACATTGGTGGGGAACCTTGGTCCTCACCTGCAGGTTTTAGATGTTTTGATGCTCCAACACACCTGACACAAATCAGTGGGTCATTAACAGGCTTGCGCAGATCTTTTCATTTGAGTGAGGTGTGTTGTAATAGGGGAACAGCTAAAACATTGGTGGGGAACCTTGGTCCTCACCTGCAGGTTTTAGATGTTTTGATGCTCCAACACACCTGACTTAATCAGTAGGTCATTAACAGATTTGTACAGAGCTTTTCATTTGAGTGCACCGTATGGGCTTTATGCACAACTCGACTACTTCCTAAACTTAAGCCAGCTCCTTTGCCTCCCTTCCTTTATTACTGGACAGACTGATTAATCCAGGTGTGTCTGGCCATTGTCCTTGTGAGTACTTAGGTCAGACACACCTGGATTAATTTAAATCATCCAATAATGAAAGACAGGAGAGCTGGCTTAAGTTCAGGAAGTTATCGAGTTGTGCATAAAGCCCATTGTAGTAGGAAAACATCTAAAACAGTTGTGGGGAACCTTGGTCCTCATCCTGAAGGTTTTAGATGTTTTGATGCTCCAACACACCTGACACAAATCAGTGGGTCATTAACAGGCTTGCGCAGATCTTTTCATTTGAGTGGAGTGTGTTGTAGTAGGGAAACATATGAAGAGTTTGTTTAAAAAAACTGTTAACCACCATTTAGAAAAAGCTGAGTTAACTGCTTAATTTACTTTTTGAGTATTTTCACCAAATCACACTCGGATGAAGTAGAGGATTTTAATGATGTTAAATGGAGATGGGAGGTTTGTACCAGACAGTGATGAAAAGCAGTTAACTCCGTTTTTTCTAAATGGTGGTTAACTGTTCTTGCAAATGAACTCTTCATATACTGTACAACAGTTGTGGGGAACCTTGCTCCTTGTCCTGAAGGTTTTAGATGTTTAACTGCTCCAACACATCTGACTCAAATCAGTTGGTCATTAACAGGCGTGTACAGAGCTTTTCATTTGAGTGAGGTGTGTTGTGGTAGGGCAGGGGTAGGCAACTCCGGTCCTCGAGGGCCGGCATCCTGCAGGTCTTCAGGGCTTCCCTGCTTCAACACACCACCTGATGTGCAGAGCTTGGCAGCACAAGTCTGCTAATTACATATTGATTGAAGTCAGGTGTGTTGCAGCAGGAAAAGTCCTAATATCTGCAGGACGCCGGCCCTCGAGGACCAGAGTTGCCTCCCCTGTAGTAGGGAAACATCTAAAATGGGGGTTGGGAACCTTGGTCATCATCCTGCAGGTTTTAGATGTTGCAATGCTCCAACACACCTGACTCAAATCAGTGGGTCATCAACAGGCTTGTTTTTGTGAAAAAAGGGGTGGGGGAGCGTGTGCAGAGCTTTTCATTTGAGTGAGTGTGTGTTGTAGTAGGGAAACATCTAAAACATTGGTGGGGAACCTTGGTCATCATCTGCAGGTTTTAGATGTTTTGAAAAAGAGGTTTTTAATCTCAATGGGACTTTTTCTGGTAAAATAAAGGTTAAATAAGATGCTCCAACACACCTGACTCAAATCAGTGGGTCGTTAACAAGCTTGCACTGAATTTTTTATTTGAGTTAGCTGTATTGTAGTAGGAAAACATCTAAAACACTTGTGAGGAACCTTGGTCCTCATCCTGCAGGTTTTAGATGTTTTGATGCTCCAACACACCTGACTCAAATGAGTTGGTCATTAACAGGCGTGTACAGAGCTTTTCATTTGAGTAAGGTGTGTTGTAGTGGGGAAACATCTAATACAGTAGTGGGGAACTTTGGTCTTTTGGATGTTTCCCTGCCCCAACACACCTGATTTAAGTGAATGAATCACTGTGCAGAACTTCTGTTGGATCCAATTGATTTGAACCAGGTGTGGTGGAGCAGGGACACATAGGATCTAAGGTGGAAGATGGATGCAGCTCAAGGATCCAATCACATGAGACTGGTATCAACTGTCCTGGTCCAAATTAATCCTCTGACGATCACATTAAATAATAATACGTGTGCTGCAACTTCTGGCCTCCCTAAGTAAAAGTGCTAGCATGGCAGTACTGATGAAAGGAGGAAATGAGTTTTATATGACTAACTCTGCTGTAGTTCAGATCTCACATGGTGCTCATTTATTCAGATTTCAGGGTGTCGTGCTGTACAGTCACTAATCTGGCAGTTTTGCTTCGACAAAGAAGAAAATAAATCCCTCACTCACTGAGAGTCTATCTGTGGACGGCGTGCTGAAAAAAGGAAGCAAGACCTTCTGCTTTTCTGTTTGAAGCAGATAGATAATATCCCCCGCTGTCACTCGGGGCAGATGTCCTCGTGTAAGATAAGAAAAGTCTCAGTCACTGTTGTGGAGAGCTTTTTCACCACCGCTCAAGCTCCGTTTCTGCAGAACTGATTTCGCAACTGACAATACGAACTGTCCAGTCATCATTTGCCAGGAGTGGTCAGTAATTATTACCAGTTCGCATCGGGGTAAGGGGTGTGGTGGGCATCTGGAAGTGTTATCCTCCCATTGCATTTCTCCTTTTTGAAAGTTACCTCATTAACTTGTTCTTACGTTGAATTCTTCAAGTCATATCTTATGTGTGAATAATTTTTTTGTGTCATGCAGCATTGCAGATATTTCCAGCATGACCAGTACAGATTTCCCATCTCAAACATCATGAAACAGACTTGGAAAATAACTTTGAAGTTGCAATGGACTCTAAATGACTTGCAGAAAATCACACATCAACAAATGCGTTCACAGGAACACCACAGATAAGATGCCGGCGCTGCAGTGACATGCAACACGCTCCTGTCTTTCCTGCCTGTTTTCTCACTGCTGATTGCGTTCATTTTCATTCACACACAGGAACGTTATCCAGGCATCACCAACAAATGCTTTCCCAAAAACACACGCAGACAAACATGCAACTTGCAGTTACTTTGAAGAACTTAGCATCTGCCCGAGACAGTTTTCTCCCAGATCACCATGGATGCAGGTGTAGTTCTCTGCAGCATCAAATCAGTTCTGCTGAGACCAAACTGAGCTCTGCTATGTTTAACGCCAGACAGCAGAAATGCTGCAGAAGTACTGTATTTTTCTCCTTCGCCACATGCGCAGTATGTTACATCCACTTTTACATGAAGTGATAAACCACACACTCCAAAGATCAGCAAAAAACTAAACCGGCTGTTGCTGCACTTTAAGGCGAGACACTGCAGGCAAATTGGGTAAAAAATGTAACTAACTGGCATCACCATGAAACTTTCCTGGTTTATTCCTCACATTAGGGCTATCATTTTCTGCATTGCAAGTTTTCTGAAATTTTATGTTTTAAATGTGCAAATTAGGTGTTATATAGCCCAAAAAATGGGCTAATTTGCATACATTTCTAGGAAAAGCCAGGTTCAAAGTTTCTTTTGAATTTTGTTCACATATTAAAATTAGATGTTTTTACAGAGGGGATTTGGGATATCTACCATTTCACAATTTAGAATATACTGTCAATAACCAGAAAAAACTCATTTTTTTGGCATATTTTTGGGATAAAATGTTCTATAAATCAGGCTGTGAATGAGATATCAAAATATCCTTCTGTAAAAACTTTAGAAATACAGTCAGGAGCACTTCAGTGTCTTGTCATGGCAGTGAACACTTCAGGTTTCTGTAAGTGCGCCTGATGTGGAGTTTGCTTGTTTTTTACCCGGAATAAGAGAAAAAACTCATTTTGAGAAAACAGCCTTTAAAGTTTTGGATAATAAAATTCTCCACATTTTTGTTCTATAACACTATTTACAGACATCAGTTCCAATCAGATTCATGAGCTGGAAATATCAAGTTTGGTTGAGATGACATCGTTCAGGAAAAAGAGACATTTCCAACAATGAGATCCAGACATGATGGGGTTCAGATGAGCACCATGGTGCTGCGCTCCGTTTAAACTTTAGCTGCAGTTTGAGGAGATTTGGGTTCATCAGATAAAGTATTATGAAATAAACTCCTAAAATGTTTATTTTTGACGTTTTTTTTACACTAGTCTGAAAGAAAACATGTTGGAGGGAAAAAATGAAAATCTCAAAACAGACCAGGTGATGAAAAAACGGGGTTTTTACCTGAAGTGCCCCCCTTAATCATAAAACAAGCAGCTGAGAACATTCAGGTGTATGAGCGCCAGTTGTGCTGCATGCTTGTTGATCTTTGACCCGTTCAGCGGTTGCTTCCCCTCTCCAGACACACAATGACCAGGAAACACACGGCAGCGTTCTCCACATCCACACACCCACGTCCCCTGATGGGATTCTCAGCGTTTGAGGGGAAATTTACAACCAGAAACAGTTGTAATGCTTGCAAACAAGGGGAGCTGCTGATCACAGTGATGGATGAGGGGGTGATTTGTGAAGTGTTTACGGCATAAATCCAAGGATCTGTTGGGAGGCTCAACTGTTTCTTTTCAAACTTATTTTCCCCCCTTTTTTTATTTTTTCCTGTGCTGGATCAGAGTTTTAGGGGTCATAAGCACCAGCTCTGCTGAATCTGAACCTTCAATCTGTTTCCAGAAAGTCCCTGAAAGTTACACGACGGTGAGATTTGAGGTGAAAGTTGGCGAGAAAAGCAACACGCTGGAGGACCTCCTGTGTGAAAGAAGAACTCTTGCGGTCAGCAGCGTCCAGTAAATCATTCATTGTGTTCACACTCTGTCCCTATCTGGTGGCTGCAGGTGGGGCGAGCCGAGGGCCTGATGAGATTCAGCCTGCCACTCCCAGGGAGGAGGGGGTCGAACCCGGGGAAAGGGGCTGAGATCTGATTGCCTGCTTGGAGGGAGGAGAGAGTTTAAAAGAAAGAGTAGGGGGGTGTTAAACTGTGGTTAGAGACTCAGAGCCAAAGGAACATGTGAGAGGATAAGATAGCATGATGTGGTTTTCATTGAGACGGGTCCCTAAACAGGGACGTAAACCAGGGAAAGTCAGTTTAGCCACAATAGACCATCGTGGCATGCATCCGTCATCTGTGTGGCTATGCACTGCAGAAAAAGATTATTTTCACCCCAAATCTTACAATTTAGAAACAAAAAGGAAGAAAATCTGCTTCAGTTTTATTAAAAGTGATGCCAAAACACCAAATCCACCGATATCAGTTTTGCTTTGGCTGAAAATCAAGACAATGCCTGACGAGTTTCTGCTGCTGCATCTTCTGTTAACATTCACACACATGTGGTGCAAAACCTGACACCTCAGAAGTATTTAAAACTACGAGGAGTTCCCGCAGTCTGTCTCTCTGTCAATCCTCACAAGGGCCAAAAAGGGGTTCGAGGTTAGAGCTTGAGAAAATAACCTCATGGCTCACCAGCACAGGGCTTTATTTAAAGCTGCGCGACCGTGATCTGCAGCTCCGACGAGGCAGACAACTGCTGCGAAAGGTAAAGCAGAAAATACCACCGCTGCAGCTCCTCCGGCGGTGACAGTGCAGCTGGGCCTCTATTTCAATCACATATTGTAAAAGAACAAGAATCAAGGCCTGGGGGAGGGGGGGGGGGACACATGAGGGGGAGGCTGTGGCAGCACTGATAGCGTCTTCTCGACTGCGTTTGGTTTCCTGTTCTGAGTCAGTGAGCAACCCGGAGTTTAGACACGTTGCCGCCATCAACGCTGCCCCCCCCCCCCCCTCCCTCCATCTTCAGCTTCAGAGATGATGAAGACAATCACAGACCAAATATTCACAAATATTCTGGACCACTGTGTGACGGAAAATCCTTTCATGTGAAAAAGACGAGCTGCTTCAGACAAAATCCAAACAAATAACCTGTAATTTAGCTTTTATAAAGCTAAATAACTCCAAAAGGAAATCATTTCAGAGCAAAGAAATCAGTTTTCAGAGGGAATACAGACCGATAATAAGAGAAGGAAGTTGCTTCTAAAAGGCAACATGATTTATTTTTGTTCAATGCAAATGCAGAACCATTATAACCCTGGTGGACCCTTTTATCAAAACATGAATCAGTGTTTTTGTGTGACTGTCATGGCTGACTAAATATTTCTGAGGGAGGAGGAAGAAAAAGAGAGAAAGAGCGTGTAAAAGAGAGAGAGAGAGTTGGAGGATGAGGCTCTGCAGCTTCAGACCAGATGCAGACTGAGTTCTGGACCTGCAGCGTCACAGCTGTGAGTATGGGACATGTGTGTCGCCTTCAGGCCTCCTATCTGCTTTTTTTTTTTTTTTTTTTTTTGCTTGCAGGTCTGGAACCTGCTGCAGCTGCATCAAACAAACTCTGTTCCCACATGGGGGGGGGGGGGGGGGGGGGGCTGATCCATTTGCTTGTAGCACAGAGTCCAAATCTTAGCAATGATTTGGAGTTTCAGCTTTAACAGATTTCTGCTGAAAACTTCTTTCTTTCTTTCTTTCTTTCTTTCTTTCTTTTTTTCTTTCTTTCTTTCTTTCTTTCTTTCTTTCTTTCTTCAATCCAATGATCAGTTTAATTGGGTCCGTTTCTCGGTCAGGACAGGAGGGAGGGGGGCAGTTTTAATGATGTAAAACAATAAGGCTGAAGTCAGTGCTGGGTAAGCTGAAGCAGTGTAACTGTAAAGGGATACCCCTGCTCCCCACCAGCAGGCTGTTGTGCGCAGCGGCCGCGTGCGTCTCATTAACAGGATCACTTTTCAAGCGGCCGAACAAACAGGTCGTTATCCAGCGAGCCTCTAACGCACGTTTCATGTCTCATCATAAATAACGAGCGAGCCATTTCCCCGCAGCAGCTTCTGCTTATATGAGTTTATGTTAAAGGTGAAACCCCAACGCTCTTCTAAGAAGCCTGCGCGCGCATTCAATCTCGGTTTTACTTCAGCTTCGGGTTATTTTAACGTATAAAGGCTTTGAAATAGTTTATAGCACTTAGAAATGAATAGAGGAGCCATTATGAGCGACTTTTAAGGTGGTATTTTGTTTGAAAAATGGTAAAGTAATTAGCTATTTGCAGAAAAAGTTGCATAACATTCACATATTTCATTTAAATAAAAACGATGCCACATTTTTAAATTGTAGGCTAAACAGAAACTTTCATTTTCTATAAATCTGTAAACGGTAGTTTGTGTTCAATCCCGCGGATCTGCTTTTTGTTCCACCTGCCTCGCGACACCTGCAAAACGATGTGGGGCTCCTCTTTTTGCGCATGCGTAATGGCCCGCCAAAAATCCCAACGCAGTCTCGCATGTCAACCAATGGTGTTCCAATCTGTCCAGAGATAAAGTGCGAGTCGCGCGCAGCGGAGAGGAGTCCGGAGGAGGATTTTTGTACCTGAGCTGCAGCCTGAAGGAGATCAGCAACATGCCGCGGTCCTTCCTGGTGAAGAGCAAGCGGGCCCACAGTTACCACCAGCCCCGCTACCTGGACGATGACTACAACGCGCTGGACACCGTTATGGCTCACGTGTGCGCAGGTGGGTTCGTTTGTGCGTAATTACGCACGAAAACGGCCAAAGCGGCCGCAGCGTTTGCGGGTTTTCTTTACGGGAATTAAAGAGAAGTTTGTGTTTTTCCTCTACTGTCAACAGAGAGCAAATCTCACGCGGAGTTTGAGTCTAACTTGGAACCGCAGGGGGAGGCGGCCCCCGGCGCTGAGAGAGGACACCCCCCCGGGTCCAGGATGAGGTCTCCAGGCTCGCTGTCCTCCAGCTCCCCGCTGAGCTGCGGGGACAGCGTGTGTGAGCGGTCCTCCGACTGTGATTTCTGGCGTCCGCCGTCCCCCTCCTCCTCACCAGGTCCGCACCTACACGCCTCAGCTCAGATGCTCTACAAGTCAAACCGACTTTTTAAATAATTATATGAAGTTTGGGTTCATTTTAAGAGTTGACAGAATGTGGAACTGTTTTTAATCCTAAATAATCCGGTCTTCATGGTTGTTTTATTGACCGATAATAAAATATTTATGAACGTTGGTCAAATGATTTATTTTTTGTTAAATAATAATGTTTTTTAGTTTTAGTTTTTAATAATCTCACTTTTATGTAGTTGCACAGAATTTAATTTAATCTTTAATCCAAATTAATCTCCAGATTCAGAGAAATGCTCCACACCCGCAGCGGAGGACGGTCACTTCAACATCCCACTCTTCCCTTACCCCTGGTCCACGTACTCCGGCACCGAGCTCCGGCATCTGGTCCAGGGTCCTTATCAGCACCACCTGCGGGGCCACAGGGGGTCTCGCTCACCCGTCCGGCTCTACGGGGCGGATGACAGCGGCGGTGAGCGGGGTTACGCGCAGCGGGGCCTCGGGGCCGGATGTTACCAGGACATTTCTTCAACGGCCCTCCAAATGTGCAGGATGCGGGGTGGAGACGAGCTGTTTGCGGCCGGGAAGCAGCAGCAGCAGCCCCGCGTTGCGGAAATCAAGTCTGAGGAGGATTTTATGCAATCTAACCTGGAAGAAAGCGGATCTTATAAATGCATTAAATGCTGCAAGGTGCGTGTTTAGTTTTTACTCACAACAACAACAAAAAAAGGGATTCCAACTTGCGGGAATTTGATTTTCAGATGACATCTTTACGTTCTTCTTAGATTAAAATCACCCGTGTATGTTTTTATAAAGGTGTTCTCCACGCCTCATGGGCTGGAGGTCCACGTGCGGCGCTCACACAGCGGGACGCGGCCGTTTGAGTGTGGAATCTGCGGGAAAACCTTTGGTCACGCAGTGAGCTTGGACCAGCACAGGGCGGTCCACTCTCAGGTGGGTTAGAGGCTCGGTCTGGAAGAGGCGACTTTTAAGGCCTTTAGGCCTGAATCAGGACGCAAGCGGCCTAAAAGAAGCAGCTGGTTTCCACGCTGACGCTGATTTTTTTTTTCCAGGAGAGGAGCTTCAGCTGTAAAATCTGTGGCAAAAGCTTTAAGCGTTCCTCCACGCTGTCCACGCACCTGCTCATCCACTCGGACACGCGGCCTTACCCGTGCCAGTACTGCGGGAAGAGGTTCCACCAAAAGTCCGACATGAAAAAACACACTTTCATCCACACAGGTGAGGCGCAGCTTCAGTGATGACGCACGCGCGCAAATGACATCACTTTTCTGTCCTTTTTTTTTCTAAAATTTGCCTGGTTGTGATTTCGCAGGTGAGAAGCCGCACAAGTGTCAGGTGTGCGGGAAGGCCTTCAGCCAGAGCTCCAACCTCATCACGCACAGCAGGAAACACACGGGCTTCAAGCCGTTCGGCTGCGACCTGTGCGGGAAAGGTTTCCAGAGGAAGGTGGACCTGCGGAGGCACAAGGAGACGCAGCACGGACTCAAATAAGCTCGTTTTCAGGATTTCAGAGGAGATCCGGAACTTTGTGTTTTCTGACTCAAAGTCGTGTTTTTATTTGCTGTATTGTTTTTCTTATTTATCTGCTCTAATATATAATATTTTTCGTTAATTTATCACTTGTGTTTTTACGTGACTATTGGTAAACTGAACATTTAACAACCAAAGCTGAATATTTAAACCGGCTTTTACTGAGTTCATTTGTTACAATAATTATTAAATATGGATTTTAAGATCTTAATTGTGAGTTTTTTTTATTATACAGTTTAATTGTTTAACAATTATTCAGATTGATTGGTTGGATATTTTTATTTTAATTCTAAAATAACAATTATTCAATTTAGGATTTAATCTATGATATTTTTTTGGAACTTTTTTTTCATTTTTAAAGGTAATTTGCTTTTAAACTTTAAATTTTGTTTTTCTTAATTTTTAAAAATGATTTAATGTGCTTTAAAACTTATTTAGGCATTTATTCATATTGGGGATTTATCAACTTCTCAAAATAATAAAATTTAGCATTTTTTGTTTTTATTTAAATTTTATTATTCAATTTGCTTTTTTGGGATTAATTTTAGGGATTTGTGCATTTCTATTTATATCTTTCAATTTCGTTTTAAAATAATGAAAAGTTTCATTACTTTAGGAGCCATTTAATTATTTTTTGTGAGTTTTTATTTACATAACCGAGTTTCTCTTTCGGTCAGGAAACCTTTGTCACTGTGACACATTAAACTCTTTCCCCGTCTCGGCCCAACGCTCCGGCTGCTAGATGGAAAAACAAGAAAACAAAAAATGAGAAGTGGTGTGAAGTCATGCGGACCATCAATCACGTCCACAATCTGCATGACAGGTCAAAGTTTGATCTCCAATAATCAGCAGAGGAGCGTTTCAGCTGCGCGCGCCATCTGGCCCAAACCAAATATTCTCCGATAAATGAACTGCTCACATTCTCGTATAACAAATGACACGATGGTGCCATAAAGCCGCGAGGAAAGGAAGTCTGGAGGAATGGCTGCTTTTATGACAGCAGCAGCGCAGCAATAAGCAGCGTGTCACATGGCGTTTTCTCTGGGGAAAAGCAGGGTGTGATTTATTTTATTTGGCCCCGCAGAGGTTAAACATCCACCGTCTGGAAACTTCAAGGATGTGATTTGCACATATCTCACCACAGATTGTGTACACAGCACCGCTCCATGATGTAAAGTCTCCAGTAAGTCAGATACAAGCTCTTTATTTATTAGGATGACAACTTTGCACAGTATATTTATGGTTTTCAGGGTGTTGTGGGTTTAAACAGCTGGACTAAGTTCAGCAGGTCCTGCTCCTGCAGGCCGAGCTCCTCCATCAGAGCGTTCAGATACTCCAGAGATGCAGATGTTTCCAAGGCTTCCCGGACCACAGGAGACACCTCCGACAATCTGAGGAAAAACACAGAGAGAAATAACACGTTACGCTCAGAAATTCAATTAAATATAAAATCAATCTCAACAAGATGACGGCTTCAAACAGAGAAGAAAATAAATGAAGTTCGGTTTGAGATGCAGAATGATGAAGGATGCAAAAATAACCGTGGAACACCAGGAAATTTATAAACGAAATTTAAATGATTAATAGTATTGCTGCTGTTTTTATACATATTATCTATGTTTATCCTAGAAAAGTGTTGCTTTTATTTATTTTATCCTTTTTAGTGTGCTTCTATCTTTGTGTACACTATTTAATTTCTCTGTTCTTGGAATTAGGAATGACGAATAAAAAACCTTTGACCTTTAAATGACAAAAATAAGTGACATAAAATATTAAAGATATGGTTGTTACCTATTAAACATCATAACAGGTTCCAACAACCTACAAATAAAATTCCATAATGTTTGTTCAAAGAGTAAAATATGATTAAAAACAAAACACTGATTTACAAATCTCATCAACTCATATTTTCTTCCCAGTAAAACACAAACAGCTGTGATGGATCCAGTATGTGGTCCAGGTCTCGCTGTGATGGATCCAGTATGTGGTCCAGGTCTCGCTGTGATGGATCCAGTATGTGGTCCAGGTCTCGCTGTGATGGATCCAGTATGTGGTCCAGGTCTCGCTGTGATGGATCCAGTGTGTGGTCCAGGTCTCGCTGTGATGGATCCAGTCTGTGGTCCAGGTCTCGCTGTGATGGATCCAGTATGTGGTCCAGGTCTCGCTGTGATGGATCCAGTATGTGGTCCAGGTCTCGCTGTGATGGATCCAGCGTGTGGTCCAGGTCTCGCTGTGATGGATCCAGTATGTGGTCCAGGTCTTGCTGCGATGGATCCAGTATGTGGTCCAGGTCTTGCTGCGATGGATCCAGTATGTGGTCCAGGTCTCGCTGTGATGGATCCAGTATGTGGTCCAGGTCTCGCTGCGATGGATCCAGTATGTGGTCCAGGTCTCGCTGCGATGGATCCAGTATGTGGTCCAGGTCTCGCTGCGATGGATCCAGTATGTGGTCCAGGTCTCGCTGCGATGGATCCAGTATGTGGTCCAGGTCTCGCTGTGATGGATCCAGTATGTGGTCCAGGTCTCGCTGCGATGGATCCAGTATGTGGTCCAGGTCTCGCTGTGATGGATCCAGCGTGTGGTCCAGGTCTTGCTGCGATGGATCCAGCATGTGGTCCAGGTCTTGCTGCGATGGATCCAGCATGTGGTCCAGGTCTCGCTGTGATGGATCCAGTATGTGGTCCAGGTCTCCCTGTGATGGGTCCAGTGTGTGGTCCAGGTCTCGCTGTGATGGGTCCAGTGTGTGGTCCAGGTCTCGCTGTGATGGATCCAGTATGTGGTCCAGGTCTCGCTGTGATGGATCCAGCGTGTGGTCCAGGTCTCGCCGTGATGGATCCAGTATGTGGTCCAGGTCTCGCTGCGATGGATCCAGTATGTGGTCCAGGTCTCGCTGTGATGGATCCAGTATGTGGTCCAGGTCCAGGAGCAGGTGTTGCTCTAAAACCTCCATGTACTTTCCAGCATTGATGGAGCTTCACAGATGCGGAAGCTGCCGTTGCCTAGCAACCCCATCCCATCAGAGATGCAGCTTTTCAACTGTCCACTGATAAGAAGCTGGATGCTCCTGACCCGCTTTGGTCTGCAGGACACGGCCTCATAAAGGGTCATAAAGGGATGGACATGGTCAGCAACAACACTCAGGTAGGCTGTGGTGGTTAAACCGCCATGTTGGTACTAAGGGGCCCAAAGTGGGCCAAGAAAATCTCTCCCACACCATTACACCACCACCACCAAGCTGAACCGTTGATACAAGGCAGGATGGATCCATGGTTTCATGTTGTTGACACCAAATTCTGAGCCTACATCTGAATTTTGTAGCAGAAATGGAGACTCATCAGACAAGGCAACATTTCTCCATCTTCTATTGTCCAATGTTGGTGAGTCTGTGTGAATTGTAGCCTCAGTTTCCTGTTCTTAGCTGACAGGAGCGGCACCCGGTGTGGTCTTCTGCTGCTGTAGCCCATCTGCTTCCAGGTTGGATGTGTTGTGCATTCAGAGATGCTCTTCTGCATACTTCGGTTGGAACAAGTGGTTATTTGAATTACTGTTGCCTTTCTATCAGCTGGAACCAGTCTGGCCATTCTCCTCTGACCTCTGGCATCAACAAGGCATTTGTGCCCACAGAACTGCTGCTCACTGGATATTTTCTCTTTTTGGGACCATTCTCTGTAAACCCTAGATATGGTTGTGCAGGAAAATCCCAGTAGATCAGCAGTTTCTGAAATACTCAGACCAACAACCATGCCACGTTCAAAATCACGTAAATCACCTTTCTTCTTCATTCTGATGCTGGTTTGAACTGCAGCAGATCGTCTTCACCATGTCTACATGCCGAAATGCATTGAGTTGCTGCCATGTGATTGGCTGATTAGAAATTCGTGTTAACGAGCAGTTGGACAGGTGTACCTAATAAAGTGGCCGGTGTGTGTATATTTTCTATGAAATAGTAAAATGTCTCAGTTTCATCATCTGATATGTTGCTTATGTTCTACGGGGAATAAAATCTGTGATTAGATTTAAAAATTCTGATTTATTCAGTTTACACACAAAAAAAACAGCTTTTTTGGAACTGGGGTTAGAAAATTGGACCAAATGTGATGAGAAAAGTCCCAGTTTATCCATTTGTAGATTATTATTAAATCATTACCAGTAATTAAATCCTGTGGTATCAGACACCTAACACTAACACAGCTCTGATTTAAAAACTAAAAAATGGCTGAATCTAGTTTTGTTTTTCTCCAAAATCACTGATGCTTCTTATAATTTGTTGATCAGAGTCAAAAAGAGTAGAAATGGCCATTAAATGGGTGAAAATGCCAAATATTACACTCAGAGTTCACGTCCTTTAATCCCAGTTTGCAGAGTTGGTTCCATGTATGTAGGATATATTTAGATGACCAGCTTCATGAGGGGAAAAAGCGAAATAATCAGCTTGATTTCAGAGCATCCTGCCTCCACATCCAGTCCGCGACGTCCTGTGCCAGTTCTCCCTCCCTCCCTACCTGTCCTGTCTACCTGCACTGCTGCCTAATCTCCGGTTCAACTCGGGGTCTAGTGTTGCAGGGGGGGCATCCATTATTCAGCCGGCTCGAACAAAAGAGGCCAGACTAGCTCCACAGCTGCCACGCAGCAGAGAGATAAGACAGCACACCAAATTATTCATGACGGATGGAAAGGAAGGACGGGGTGGAAGACGAGTTAAATGGGAACCGATGAAATTATAGAGTACCAGTGGGACATGTGACGAAGAGGACGCATGTTTGGTAAAGACCTGATTACATAAAACAGCGAAATGAGGAGAAACTGTAAAAGAAAAAGTGGATCGAACCCAAATCATGATAACGAAATGTTAAAAAATGACAATTTATTCACTGATTTTTACTTTTTTGTGTGTAAAAAGGCAACTAGAAAAGTCCAGGATTTCCTTGGTTTTGCAATAACACAAACTGAACCACAAAATAAAAACACACTGACTTCTGACTTCAAAATAAAAGTTCTGATCTCAAACACAATGAAGGAAATAAGCCAATCACTAATCATGTCTAACCCAGATTACTCTAAATGCTTAGATACTTCAGGTTAGAGATGTTCAATATTGTTTTTTTTAATTGTTTTTTTTTACCGATATTAGATATACCGATATTGTTTAACTTTAAATTTTTGAAATCCAAAATCAACTGATACTGATCTATGCAGACAACTGTGAGGTTTTATCTCTCATATTTTGAGAGATAAACTATATTCTTCATGCTGGATCGGTGTTAATGGAACAGCAAGATCTCGCGAGATTTCCTTAATAAAATATCGGTACGGTAAAACCGATACTGATATTTTTCAAAATCACATTTTTATGCTGATATCAGCCAATAATATCAGTAGCCCGACATTTCTACTTTCGATACTATAAAACTTAGCAGGGTGTGCATTACTCAGCTGTAATTACAAACCTGCATCAACAAAACGTGCAAACATTTAAATCACTAAACAAATTCAAACGATTTTTTTTATTTGGGGAATAAACTTCCTGGTGCGTTGAAAACATGATGATGTTTTTCATGTATAAACATTAGAGCATGGACAGAGTATATGTTGTTAATGATAAAAATCTGGATGTCTTTACTACTATTCATCACTGGTTTTGATTGTTATTAAATCAATAAACGCCAGATTCAGTGGTTTTGGGGTTGTTGTTTGTTGTTTGTTTAACAGCATTCATGTTGTTTTATTTTGCTATATCTACTTTTTTGGCAGGATTTTGTTTGGTAGACAGCAGAATTCATGGTTTCAATTTACCACAGCAAGTCTTCCAGGTCCTGAAGCAGCAAAACAGCCCCAGACCATCACACTACCACCACCATATTTTACTGTTGGATGGGGGGGCAATCACTTTTTCACACAGGGCCATGTAGGTTTGGATTTTTCCCCCTTCCTAATAAAAATCTTCATTTAAAAACTGCATTTTGTTTTTACTTGTGTTAGCTTTGTCTCACATTTAAATGTGTTTGATTATTGGAAACATATAAGTGTGACTAACATGCAAAAAAGTAAGAAATCAGGAAGGGGGCAAAAACTTTCACACAACTGTAGATCAGATAAATTGTTTCTGTCCGTATGCACTGATCTAATCCATGTTTATGTATAGATCTTGTTGTAGTTGTATGTTTGTGTATATGCATATATATATATATATATACACACACAGTTGTGTGTTCACTAGTTTACATGAAGCTGACTGCTTGTGTGACTTTTACATATTTTACATCTTATTTTTGTCTTTTACTCTGATAATGAGTTTTATTTAAAGGGACTTGAGGCGAGATTAAGAAATGAGACTTGCGACTGTTGCGTCTGGCACTGCAGGTAACTGCAGCCATGAGCCAAGCCGTCATGGGAACGAGCACAAACTGAAGCTATAACGTTGCTTTCTACGCTCAAGTCTTTTTCTTCGTAGCTCCACTTTTTATTGTATTTCTCTGGATCGTTTGCTGACGGCAGAAGAATTCATAACCTTCCATTACAGTGTTTGAATTTACTGCGACGTCTCCTTCCGGTATCAAAACTGTCAGGGACGCGGATGCAGCGTCATCTGACGCCAAATCACAGAGCTTGCAGCACACTGCCTGTTCAAGGCAACAGAGAGAGATGTGGGTGGGCTCGTTCTTTTTGGTTTTTAACGCGTCGTCTGCCATCAGTATTAAAAAACTGGACATGCTTGTTCATTCTTTCACCATTCCTGCCTCTAGTCCCTTTAAACTGTTGTATTTCTAAAGGGACGATGGAAGGAAACTAAAATCCAGGCATGTTTTTAGTTTCCTGACATTCACAGACCCTTCCGAATAAACCTGATCCCGGCTCGTAAATCAGGTTCACCTGGGCATCAGGTGAAAGCGTTCCCAGTCTGCTGGTGAGAGTGTGTACAGAGAAACCGAGTGTGTGTGTGTGTGCAGGGCTGTTTGTGTGTGCATCACGGATCTGGAGAGGGGCAATCAGGTTGAGATAAGGCCATGTGTGCTCAGGCAGGAGCAACACGGATCTCCATGAACTGCCAGCAACACACACACACACACGTTTGTACTTCTGTCTTTGTGAGGACAGTCACTGATATAATGCATTCTCTAGCCTCTAACCTCCACAACTGACTACCTAAACCTAACCAGAACCTAACTGTAACCTAAACTCTAAAACCAAATCCTGACCCTCAAGAGGGGGTTTTCTTTGGTTTTGTTTTTATCAGTCAAAATGTCCTCACTTTGTTGGTTAAACACACAAAACGGTCCTCACAATGCTGTACAAGTACACACACATAGCATATCGCATAGAAAAACAATCCTAAACCTAAAGGCATGTTGTCAAATCCACCATGAAACAGACGGGACACCAAGTTGAGGACAGTCCTTCCTGTCCCCGGCTGTCCAGCTGTCACAGCATAATCTAAAACCACGTGCCACAAACTTACAGATGCAGAAGCACCACAGCCATCAGGGTCCACTCTGGAGTCTTGTGGAAGATGTTTGTGCTGGAGAACCTGCAGAGAAAAACCACCATGTCAGGCAGAAATCAGCTGAGCGGCAGACCGGCCGGACTGGGCAGAGATTTACGTCTTTCCGACAGCGCGGCGTATTTTCTCCGGCCTCTCGACAGCTCAGAGAATTCCCGGAAGCCGGATTCTGGAGGCTTTTAAATCACTTTGGGATTTAATAGAAGTCCAGTTGAAAACATCCAAACCGGTCGAGGAGAATACGGAGAGTGTGGAAGGCAGGAAACGTTCAATTCTGGCTCAAGTTTCTGAGATCCGTCGGGAAGCGCCGGCGATGGAATCAGACAGAACAGATAAAACAAATAAATACAGTCGTCCTCAAAATTATTTATACCCTTCAATTAAAGACGGAGAAAACATCAGCTGTCAGTGAAATGAGATGAAATTGACAAAGGTAATAATAAAAAAATATTCTATGAAAATCTTGACATTGATTTTGAATTTTGGTTTGAAAGAAATATTAAAAACAAACACACAAAAAATAAAACAAGTAAACAAGCATGACGGGGCTCCAAAGCATTTTGTTGAGCAACATTTTGAGGCAATCACTGCAATCAGGTGTTTCTGTAACGTCCAATCAGACGTCTGCACCTGTTGACAGGTATGTTGGTCCATGTTCATGGGAAAGATGCTCTAATGTGTTTTGAACAGTTTTGTTTGTTTTTTTTAAATTATTATTTCCAACCAAAATTCAAAAGAAATATTTTGTTTCTTTAAATTATAATTTGTAAATTTTTATTTATTATTAGCTTCTTTAGTTTCTTGTTATTTGAATTACTATTGTGAATTTAGCATTTTCTTTAATTAAAGGGTATGAATAATATTGAGGACGACTGTAAATAAATAAATATCACACCTCCGATTATCTGCTTCCGTTTCACGGTTTTGGCTCTCAGTCCTGTCCAGCAAATATAAGATAACACTCGTCTATAGGGATGTTCGATATTGGCTTTTTTTTTTTAAATCGATATCCAATATTGTCCAGCTCTTAAACTACGATAAACAGCATAAACAGATACCAATACATGCAGACAGCTGTGAGGTTACATCTCATATTTTGAGAAATACAACTATATTCCTCTCTAAAAGAAAAGATCCCAAAATGTCCTTAACTCAGCCAGAAGAGTTCATTTTGGACATCTGGCTGCCAGATATCAGATACTAGCAGGTATTAGCCAACATGTCTCTAATTTAATGTTTCTGACAACTTGGTAACTTAAGCAACAGCTTAAAGCCAGACAGTAGCAGCACCGCAATCACATGACTCTGAAAGGAATGCTGGGAGATGAAGTTCTTCCACAATAACAGCAACTTTTATACATGCTGGAGCAACGCTGATGAAACAAAATCTCGCGAGATCACACTCCATTAAGAAATCTCATGAGATTTTGTTCGTATAAATATTGGTCAAATAAAAGAAAAAAAGAAAAAAAGAAGAACCGATACCTATATTTTCAGATATCACATTTTAATGCCAATATTGGCTGATAATATCGGTAGGCTAATAATATTGGACAGTGCCAGTGCTGCGTTCCATTTGAACTTGGAAATTCCCAGTTCAGAGTAGGAAGTTTCCTCTGGAACGGCCCCCCCAGGTGGGATATCCCACTTGGAAAGTCAGACAATCCTGCCACCTCCGAGTAAAGAAATAAAGATGGCCGCGCCCAGTGTTAGAAGTCGGGTTAGCAGTTGTGGAAGCTTCTGTAATGTTAAATTTATTTCACTTCTGACTATTTTTTATTGTATTGAATCAGTCGTATGTGTAGTATTGGTTTATACAGATGTAGGTGGAAGCTGCTGGAGTGCAATTCATATTTTTCATGTGGTATATGTGAACTACAACAACGGCTAATAATAGCCTTAGCAAACATGTTGTTTTGCTAGGATTTTTTGACCAGTAAACTGGACCAAAAATTGGTCGGGTGTGACATCAACCTCCAGCTCCATGAAATGGACGCCAAGAGCAAACTGTCGGTCATTATTCACTCTGGAACTAGCGATGCACAATATCATCGGAACAACATCGGTATCACCTGATATTGTCCTTACATTAGGCCACGCCCACTGTGCAACAATCATGACGTCTCCGTTAACTACTTCATCCGCAGTAGATGCAGAAGTAATTTTCTAATTCAGTAAGGAATGACAATTACATCATTTTCAGCTTTGATATCGGTATCAGCCATGAGAAGCTAAAAAGTATCGGTTTATGGTATCGGTTGAAATTTTTCATCACTAACTGGAACTGCTTTAATAAACACATGTGAAGCCTATGCTATGAAGCCATGAAGAAAACTTCCAACTGCTGCTTGATTTCAGAGTTCAGCTTAATTTAAAATGTGCAACGGGCTTTGAAATGGGGCAGATTTTACAGTCCTTTTCCTCTAATATTATTATTAATATTAGTTATTTAATCCCAATAACCTTCGCAGACATTTTTATCTATGACTCTGCATGCCGAAACTGAACCCAGCCAGAGGTTGATGCATGGCCTGGCACAGATGAAGTTGAGAGGGTCACGCCCTTACCACCCTTATTATAAAAATAACAACAAATACAGAAAAATAAGGTAGTAAATACTGTAGTTGCACATCAGAGGGAGGGACATGCAGGGTGTTTTCCACACGTACCGTCTTACAGGATGTCTGCTGCATGTGTGTAAATCAGATTAGAGCAGTTCGTTGGAAAACTGCAGCAACACGTTTGCATGTCTTATATCAGCAGCAGCACAAGTGACACTATAATTAGTGACAGAGAAGTTTATGACTGCACTTCCTGTAATGCACCAGGTCCACCAGCGGGGGGCAGCAGAGAACATCACATCCTCTCATGATGCTGTGGAGCTCAGATCAGATTTATCATCATTTACACCATTAACATCTAATTTACATTAAACCTTAAAACTCCAACAAGCTGTTGCTACTTTTGGTCCAACTGTTCTATTGTTTTTAAATAAAATTTCCAGTAGAAGAACCTTTAATCCCAGTCAGCATCCAGGCATCATGTTCCAGTTCAGTCTCAGGTGTCAGATTATGAGGCTAAAATTATGTAAAATTAATGTATCAATAGATACAGAACCATAAAGACCGACCAGAACCAGAACCAGGATTTATTACTAACAGAACCGCATCATTCTCTCAAGTCTTTATTTCAGGCATTGAAACAAACACACAACAGAAACTATTAACATTGCACGATATTGGAATTTTGGCCGATTTCCGATATGTCAATATTTTAAAACTCAAGTGGCCGATAACCGATATGGATACCGATATTAAAGCTGAAAAATATAAGCAGTCATTGCAAATAGCAGTTTTGTTATCCGTTTCTGACACTTTGGAAAATAGGGGTGGGAAAAAATGTCGACACACTGAAATATCGCATTTTCATATGCCAATATCACATCGATGTTTAAAAACGCGGTATCAATCTATTTCACTTACAAAATCTCGCGAGATTTCATCGTTCTGTTACAAAATCTCAGGATATTTTGTGAATTCTCACGGTATTTCGTAACAGAACAATAAAATACCGGGAGATTTAAAAACTGCGTTTTTAAATGTCAATATGATATCAGTATATGAAAACATGATATTTCAGTGTATCAATATTTTTTCCCACCCTTAGTCTTTAGAAGTTTTAGAGTCTGTAAAAAAAAAAGTTTTAGAAGAAGAAGGTTTTGGGGGTTTTTTTGGTTTTTTTTAGACTTTAGAAACAGTGGGCTGATTGTTTAAATATCGATTAAATATCGGTGGGGTGGCAGATGTCCGATATTCAGTTTTAAGGGGGCCGATTATGTCGTGCATCCCTATCTGCTACTATTTACCTTCCATCCTCACAAACCAACTCCACCTCAGCTGAATCAGAAAGCTCTTCTTTCTTTATTTCAGCCATAGAGGATCATTATTTTCTTCTTTTCAGACGCACATTGGCCCTCATTTATCAAACGATCGTACGACAAAAAACTGTGCGTATGACCATTTCCACACAAGACTCGGCATTTATCGATTTGAACGTGATCGTAGGATACGAACAAATCTCAGGACAGCTCCAAGTTCGTGTACGCAAGTTTTAGTCAGTGAGGGTTTGCAGCGCAGCAGAACATGAAAATATTTATTAACCAAACCGCAAACTGTCATTTAAACATAAGTATTCACATATCAGCACTAAGAATGAACCCATTTGCAAAGAAAAAGGGAATCATCTTTTGGTGGCGAGTTTTTTATTGGGCCACTTTTTCTTGACCCATTGGCTAAAGAATTATGATGCTGCCATTGGATGTGGGCTATTATTAAATTTCATAACTAATAAACCGAATAAACCATATAAACCAGGCCTAGATTGAGACTTTTATTAATATCTCAGCCGGAGTCGTTCACACCGGTGAGGCTGACTGATCCTTTTCCATGCAGCGTTTTTGTGCACGTCTCTGACTCCGGTTTTTAAGCTGCCAAACAGCACATCTTTAATCTTTCCCACCTCACAAATGAGGAATTCTGTCTTGATCCCCCCAAAAGTTTCTTTTCTGGCAGAATCTCTCCTCTCCACGGTTCAACCTCGCCGGGTGAAGCCTCATCATTATGCATGTTTAAGGGCGTAACTGTGGGCGTGACATTTAAATGACGATGGATTTCAGCTGTGGAATTTATCAAGACTCTTTTGTTCGTACGACGAGATTGGACCGATACGAACGTTTTAATAAATCACATGTGGGTCCAATCGTACGACCATTTTTACAATCAGATGTGCGATCATTTCTACGATCGTTTGATAAATGAGGGCCATAGAACTTTCTGCTCACTTGTTAATCTTGATATGAGAGATAACGCTCAGGGCACCGCAGATGTAGCATATCTAAAATAATTTTCAACAGATTTATTTTCTTATGACAAGAAAAGTTTGAGGTAAAAAATATATATATATATTTCAGCCCTAAAAAACTAATCAGATCGCTGCATGTGTGAGCTTGTAAGGGAGTGTGTGTGCTGTACTGACCTGAAAGTCCTGACCAGGTTGTTCAGGTCCGTAGAGACGTCGCTCATGGTGAGATGCAGCGGACCGAGCACGTTCTTCAGGCTGCAGACCAAAGACATCGGTGACAAACGAGCACATGAATCCAGACGCTGCTTATCAAATCTATGTCAGCTGGAGACTGCATCCATCGGAACAGTACTTCTGAACCTGGTGTCTCTGGACCTCAAAGAAGGTCCCCCAAAGAGCACAGGGGTCCCCAAGGCTTTGATTCTTCAGAGCCAGTGTGGTTTAGATCGAGACCAAAGCGACCAGTTGAAGCTAACTGGTCTAAGTTTTTCATTATCTGGTGTTTTATGCACACGTTATTACTGTTAGTATGATTATTACTATCATTACATAGCTACACAACAAATATGAATAATTCTTAAGGAGGTATTGATGAATAGTTGAATATAGTAATAGACGGTTGTTAAAAATGAATGTAAGTATAAAGACGATGATAACTGCTATCATAGTTAACTGGCTCAAGTGCTTGGTGACATCATATCTGTGGAGAGATATGATTCTCTCAGTTCATCTGACCTGAAAGAGTGCCAGGATGATTATGAGTCGAGCAGAATATGTGCTGAATAGGCGTGGGTTCTGCTGGGTGACGCTTTCCTGGATGAATTTACATAAGAAAGTCAGAGTTAACGAGGCGTAAAAGACCCGAAGGAAATACAGCAACCGAAAATGTTCGGCTGATGGATATATAAGGCTAACGGAGAAAATTCACCGAGTTGGTAAGACTGGTGTTAAACAAACATTAGGACTCTGATATAGCTCCATAGATGAGGTGGAACGGGAGATTCTCATCACGATGAGGTGGAACGGGAGATTCTCATCAGGATGAGGTGGAACTGGAAGATTCTCATCACGATGAGGTGGAACGGGAGATTCTCATCACGATGAGGTGGAACGGGAGATTCTCATCACGATGAGGTGGAACGGGGAGATTCTCATCAGGATGAGGTGGAACTGGAGATTCTCATCAGGATGAGGTGGAACGGGAGATTCTCATCACGATGAGGTGGAACTGGAGATTCTCATCACGATGTGGTGGAACGGGAGATTCTCATCACGATGAGGTGGAACGGGAGATTCTCATCACGATGAGGTGGAACTGGAGATTCTCATCACGATGAGGTGGAACGGGAGATTCTCATCACGATGTGGTGGAACGGGAGATTCTCATCACGATGAGGTGGAACGAGAGATTCTCATCACGATGAGGTGGAACGGGAGATTCTCATCACGATGAGGTGAAACGGAAGATTCTTATCACGATGAGGTGGAACGAGAGATTCTCATCACGATGAGGTGGAACGGAAGATTCTCATCACGATGAGGTGGAACGGAAGATTCTCATCACGATGAGGTGGAACGATGGATTCTCATCACAAGGTGGAAAGGGAGATTCTCATCACGATGAGGTGGAACGGGAGATTCTCATCATGATGAGGTAGAACTGGAGATTCTCATCATGATGAGGTGGAACGAGAGATTCTCATCACGATGAGGTGGAACGGAAGATTCTCATCACGATGAGGTGGAACGGAAGATTCTCATCACGATGAGGTGGAACGGAAGATTCTCATCACGATGAGGTGGAACGGGAGATTCTCATCACGATGAGGTGGAACTGGAGATTCTCATCAGGATGAGGTGGAACGGGAGATTCTCATCACAATGAGGTGGAACGGGAGATTCTCATCAGGATGAGGTGGAACGGAAGATTCTCATCACGATGAGGTGGAACGGGAGATTCTCATCACGATGAGGTGGAACGGGAGATTCTCATCACGATGTGGTGGAACGGGAGATTCTCATCACGATGAGGTGGAACGGGAGATTCTCATCACGATGAGGTGGAACGGAAGATTCTCATCACGATGAGGTGGAACGGGAGATTCTCATCACGATGAGGTGGAACTGGAAGATTCTCATCAGGATGAGGTGGAACTGGAGATTCTCATCACGATGAGGTGGAACGGAAGATTCTCATCACGATGAGGTGGAACGGGAGATTCTCATCACGATGAGGTGGAACTGGAGATTCTCATCAGGATGAGGTGGAACTGGAGATTCTCATCACGATGAGGTGGAACGGGAGATTCTCATCACGATGAGGTGGAACGGAGAGATTCTCATCACGATGAGGTGGAACGGGAGATTCTCATCACGATGAGGTGGAACTGGAGATTCTCATCAGGATGAGGTGGAACTGGAGATTCTCATCACGATGAGGTGGAACGGGAAGATTCTCATCACGATGAGGTGAAACGGAAGATTCTTATCACGATGAGGTGGAACGAGAGATTCCCATCACGATGAGGTGGAACGGGAAGGTGGAACGGAAGATTCTCATCACGATGAGGTGGAACGGAAGATTCTCATCACGATGAGGTGGAACGATGGATTCTCATCACAAGGTGGAAAGGAAGATTCTCATCACGATGAGGTGAAACGAGAGATTCTCATCACGATGAGGTGGAATGGAAGATTCTCCTCACGATGAGGTGAAACGGAAGATTCTCCTCACGATGAGGTGAAACGAAAGATTCTCATCACGATGAGGTGGAACGAGAGATTCTCATCACGATGAGGTGGAAAGGAAGATTCTCATCACGATGAGGTGGAACGAGAGATTCTCATCACGATGAGGTAAAACGGAAGATTCTCATCACGATGAGGTGGAACGAGAGATTCTCATCACGATGAGGTGGAACGGAAGATTCTCATCACGATGAGGTGGAACGAGAGATTCTTATCACGATGAGGTGGAACG
Organism: Atherinomorus stipes; assembly: GCA_023101725.1. Lineage (NCBI taxonomy): Eukaryota > Metazoa > Chordata > Actinopteri > Atheriniformes > Atherinidae > Atherinomorus > Atherinomorus stipes. The sequence goes on from JALJCO010004566.1 coordinate 112,084, forward strand.
GAAGATTCTCATCACGATGAGGTGGAACGGAAGATTCTCATCACGATGAGGTGGAACGGTGGATTCTCATCACAGGTGGAAAGGAAGATTCTCATCACGATGAGGTGGAACGAGGGATTCTCATCACGATAGGTGGAACGGAAGATTCTCATCACGATGAGGTGGAACGGAAGATTCTCATTACGATGAGGTGGAACGATAGATTCTCATCACATGAGGTGGAACGGAAGATTCTCATCACGATGAGGTGGAACGGGAAGATTCTCATCACGATGAGGTGGAACGGAAGATTCTCATCACGATGAGGTGGAACGGAAGATTCTCATCACGATGAGGTGGAAGAGATTCTCATCACGATGAGGTGGAACGGAAGATTCTCATCAGGATGAGGTGAAACTGGAGATTCTCATCACGATGAGGTGGAACGAGAGATTCTCATCACGATGAGGTGGAACGGAAGATTCTCATCACGATGAGGTGGAACAAGAGATTCTCATCACGATGAGGTGGAACGGAAGATTCTCATCAGGATGAGGTGGAACTGGAGATTCTCATCACGATGAGGTGGAACGGGAGATTCTCATCACGATGTGGTGGAACGGAAGATTCTCATCACGATGAGGTGGAACGGAGAGATTCTCATCACGATGAGGTGGAACGGAAGATTCTCATCACGATGAGGTGAAACTGGAGATTCTCATCATGATGAGGTGGAACGAGAGATTCTCATCACGATGGGGTGGAACGGAAGTTTCTCATCACGATGAGGTGGAACGGAAGATTCTCATCACGATGAGGTGGAACGAGAGATTCTCATCATGATGAGGTGAAACTGAAGATTCTCATCACGATGAGGTGAAACTGAAGATTCTCATCATGATGAGGTGAAACGGAGAGATTCTCATCACGATGAGGTGGAACGGAAGATTCTCATCACGATGAGGTGAAACTGAAGATTCTCATCATGATGAGGTGAAACGGAAGATTCTCATCACGATGAGGTGGAACGAGAGATTCTCATCACGATGAGGTGGAACGGAATGTTTCTCATCACGATGAGGTGGAACGAGAGATTCTCATCACGATGAGGTGGAACGGAGAGATTCTCATCACGATGAGGGGAAACTGAAGATTCTCATCACGATGAGGTGGAAGGAGAGATTCTCATCACGATGAGGTGGAACGAAAGATTCTCATCACGATGAGGTGGAACGAGAAGATTCTCATCACGATGAGGTGAAACGGAAGATTCTCATCACAACGTGGTGGAACGGGAGATTCTCATCACGGATCTGCAGCAACTATGTGATGCTATCATGTCAATATGGAGTAAAATCTGCATGTTTCCAACACCTTGTGGGATTTATGACACCAGGAATAAGGAGGGTCTGACCCGGTTCTAGAAGGTGGTCCTGATGTTGCGGCTGGTGTGTGTACGTGGTTGAGAACATGTTGAAAGTTTCTGAACTTCCAGACAGACAGAAACGTACCAGCTGCTGAGCTTCTCCACTGTTATCCGTTTCTGGATGAGATGCTGAGCCTCAGAGTCGATGAGCGGCAGACCCGGATCCTTGCTCCTCTGGTCCTGAAAACAAATATGACCAAGTTTAAAAGGGAACCGCAAAGCATTTCTAACAAAGTTCTCGTGTCCCGGTGGCTCCTCCTCCTCCTCCTCCTCCTCCTCCTCCTCCTCTCACCTCATGTCCATTCAGGTCCTGGACCTCTTCAGGTAGAATCCAGGTCCCCTTGTAAAACTCCCGGACCCGGACCTCCAGCTCCTGGGTGTCCTTCTGCAGCACCTCGTAGTCCGGAACCGGAGCCGACGGCCTCCTTTGCTCTCCAGCATCAGCCTCCATTACGTCATCCTCGAGGTCGTCTTCATCCAACTCCTCCTCTTCCTCCTTCACATCAGCGAACGGCGAACCGAGCGAGCGATCGGCGCCGTACAGGAACCTCAGGGTCTCCTCGCTGCACCATTCCTTCAACGTTCGTCTCAGACACGCCATGAGATTCCGACGCACCGAGTCGGGCTCGGCCTCGGCGGCCTGGTTCTTCAGGAGGTGTCGCAGTCCTGCTGCCCCCCTCTGGCTCATCCCCACCTGGGTGATGGTGAGGCCCGGTGGGCCGGATGAAGCTGTGATCTGGTGGATCTGAGGCTGCTCAGCATCCGTCTCTGATGAACTACACAGATTCAACGCAGAAAAGGCCTCGTCCACACCTGAGACTCCAGGTAAGTCCATCTCTTCCTGAGCTCCCTGATCCGAGTTTGCTCTGAGCTGTCTGGATCCTTCAGCATCACCTTCCTCACCTCCTGCGTTCTCCTCTTTACATCCGTCTCTGCTCTGCTTCCTCCTCCTCCTCTCGGCCTCCAGCCGTCCCTCCTTCCCTGGATCTCCGTGTTTGGGCAGGTCGCCCCAGTGCACCCGGGGTTTCCTCTGCTGGGAGACCACGCTGGAGACAAAGTCCTGCTCCTCTTCATCATCGCTGCTGTAGCTGTGGTCAGCTCCCGCGGGGCTTCGCATCGAGCCGTGGAGCTCCTCACTCGGGTTCTCGATGTCCACTTCGTTGAGTCGCTTCTCCGACAGCTTCACCTCCTCACCAGTTCTCCCACTGCACACCCGTATAACGCTGCGTTAGTCTGTTTATACTGCAGGCAAACACACACGAACATAGAATACGCACCCGTCTCCTTTCTTTAGCAGCCGGATTTCAGGAGGACTGTCGAATCAAACCAGATCAAATTTTATTTATAGAGAACTTTTCACACAGAAAAGCAGCACAAAGAGCTTCACACGATAAAAACACTTATTTTTACAAGGGATGATCGATATTGTTTTTTGTTTTTTTTTTTACAGAGTTCCAACATTGTCCAACTCTTAGTTTCCAATATCAACCGATACCAATATATGCAGAGAACTATGAGGTTGTATCTCTCATATTCTAAGCGATACGTCTATATTCTGCTCCGAGAGCAAAGATCTCAAAATCTCCTTAACTCAGCCAGAGGAGTTCATTTTGGACATCTGGCTGCCAGATATCAGATACTAGCAGGTATCAGCCAACATGTGGCTAATTATTAGGGGTGACAAAAAATGTCGATACACTGATATATTGCTATATTATCAAATGCAGATATATCGATATTTTTAAACATGGTCTCGATCTATTTTACTAACAAAATCTCGTGAGATTTCACCATTAACTATGAAATCTTGCAAGATTTTGTGAACTGTCATGAGTTTTTTTAACAGAACGATGAAGTCTCGCGAGATTTAGTTAGTAAAATAGATTGATACCGCGTTTTTAAATATCAATATGATATCGGCACATTAAAATATCGCGATTTTTTCCCCCCACCCCTTCTAATTCTAATGTTTCTGACAACTTGGTAACTTAACCAACAACTTAAAACCAGACATATTATAAGCAGCTTCAAAGCAAGTCAGTCTGTAGCAGCAGCAGCTGCACCGTAGTCACATGACTCTGAAAGGAATGCTGGGAAATGAAGTTCTTCCATAATAACAGGGATTTTTATACAAGCTGGAGCGGTGCGATGGAACAAAATCTCGTGAGATCTTGTTGTTCCGTTACAAGATCTCGAAATAATAAATCGTGAGATCTCATATTAATCGAGATAGTAAATATATCAGCCCGAAAAAATCTATTCAGATATTTTCCAATATCACATTTTAATGCCAATGTAGGCCGATAATATCGGGAGGTGGATAATATTGGACATCCCTAATTTTTACAAGTCTTCACAGACAAAAGTATCTCCAATTCCAGTGAAGTTGGGATGTTGTGGAAAATGTAAATAAAAACAAAATACAATGATTTGGGATGTTCCTTTGGCTGACTGGTAAACGCGCATGACTTTCACCCGGGAGTCTGTGGGATTGAATCCTGCCGGGGCCTTCGTTAAGTATTTTGTAGGGCTGGGGAAAAAAATCTGTACACTGAAATATCGCGATATTTTCATATGCTGATATCATATTGATATGTAAAAATGTGGAATAGATCTATTTTACTAATGAAATCTCGCGAGATTTCGTTGTTCAGTCACAAAATCTCATGGGTTTTCGTGAAATCTCGCAAGATTTTACCGTTATCTTACAAAATCTCGCGAGATTTCGTTGGTAAAATAGATCAATATTGCATTTTTGAATCTCTATATGAAATCTGCATATGAAAATATCGCGATATTTCAGTGTATCTATTTTTTTCCCAGCCCTAAGTATTTTGCCACAGTAATGTGTTCCTGCCCTCTGGTCCTCATTAGAAACCGTGCCGCTGAGTTCGGAGTCGTTGTAGGTTTGAGGACCAGAGAGTGGGGCGTTACCGTAATTACTCTAATAGAGATAAAAGCATCAGCATCTCCGTGCTGGCAGCAGAAACGTGCAGACTGGAGATGTTTTTAAGATGATAAAATCCCGTCTTTGTTTCATTCTTGTAAGAGGAATAAGATCCAGCTCAGTCATAGAGGACATCCAGATTTCTCTAACCCCAAAAAGGTTTCAGATGTTGCTCGTTTCAGGACTGATAATCAGCGATAAAGGACATTTCTCCATCCCACGGTCAGCTCTTCATCAGGATTACATACAGCGATGAGAAGCTGCGTACTCACCTCTCAAACTGTCTGAGCCAGAGAGGAGTTCTCCAGATCTGTAGCTCGAACTCTTTAGAGGCTTTGTAGCAGAAGTTACTGCAAAAACACTAAAACAGAGAAAACCATTAGAACCAGGACAGAAAAAACATTAAAACCAGCAAGTGAAAAAGCTGGTTGATGGTTCATCTCCAAGCGTCTGGCCAGCGGTGAAAGGAGGAACTCACCTTCCGCTCTGTGATGTCGTACACTCGGTTCGTCTTGGTGGAAATCTTGAACTGCTGAGTCGGGATCTGGAAAACAACACATGTCAGCGTCTCTGATGGAACATGAGACGTTGGACAGTTGTCCCTGATAAAGGCTCTGACCTTGTCCAGTTTCTGTGGACAGATGGGATAACCACACTGCTTAGCGATGAACCGCTCCTCTACGGCGTCTCTGTAGTTAGCTGGAGTGATGAACTTGGCCTGCGGAGAGATGAGAGGCTCTGACCACGACTGCAATGAACCGTCACGTGGACTCAAATAACCTCCATTTATCTACTAATTACGAGTCATCACAAATGAACTGAATAAAAAACTCTAATATTTTCTTTTTATTCAATGCATGAGGACTGAACTTCTAATCCTCCTGCAGTCTGTGGATCCGGGTACAGATTCATGCTTTAGGTTTGTAAGGTTTGAGTTTTATCTTTAATCAAAAATGAATGGACGGATCGATGGATGAATCCATGGATGGATAGATAGATGAATGGATGGATGGATAAATGGATGCATGGATGGTTGGACGGATGGATCCATGGATGGATGGATGAACAGATGGATGGATGGATGAACGGATGGATGGATGGATGGATGGATAGATAGATGAATGAATGGATGGATGAACAGATGGATCCATGGATGGATGGATGGTTGAATGGATCCATTGATGGATGGATGATTAGATGAATGGCTGGATAAATAGACGGATAGATCCATGGATTGATGGATGGATAGATGAACAGATGGATGGATGCATGGATGGACGGACGGACGGACGGATGCATGGATGGATGGATGGCTGGATGGATCCACGGACGGACGGACGGAGAGAGAGATAGTTGGTTGGTTGGTTGGTTGGTTGAATGGATCCATTGATCCATGGATGGATGATTAGATGGATGGATGGATAGATGAACGGATGGATGGATCCATGGATGGATGGATGGATGGATGGATAGATAGATGATGGATGGATGGATGGATCCATGGATGGATGGATGGATGGATGGATGGATAGATGGATGGATGGATCCATGGATGGATCGGGTGGATGGATGGATGGATGCATGGATGGATCCATTGAATGATGGTATGGATGGATGGATGGATCCATTGAATGATGATGGATGGATGGATGGATCCATTGAATGATGGATGGATGGATGGATGGATCATTGTGATGGATGGATGGATGGATGGATGAATGGATGGATGGATGGATGGATGGATGGATGGATGGATGGATGGATGGATGGATGCATGGATGGATCCATTGAATGATGGATGGATGGATGGATGGATCCATTGAATGATGGATGGATGGATGGATGGATCCATTGAATGATGGATGGATGGATGGATGGATCCATTGAAGGATGGATG